>VZTI01004891.1:62006-140118 GCA_013397865.1 Struthidea cinerea
TTCGTATGGTTTAAAGATCCTTTTTTTTTTTTTTTTTTTTTTTTTTACCTAAAGGGGAAATTCTCCTGTCTGAAATACTTTCTTAATTCCCAAAGTAGGTCAGGAATGCAGCCATTGAGGTATGTGCTGTAGTGAGTCACGGAGTGCTCAGCTGTTGGGAATGCTCCCGTTTGTCAGCTGCTAAATTGCACTGGGAACAATAAACACAAAATGGAAGTATTTCATCGTTTGTTTCATCTTAATTTGTCTCAGAGGAAGGGGATAATTGATTTTGTTTTCCATGAGAAGCTGGTGCCAGACCTGCTGTGGGGATTGCGCCTGTTTTCAGGTGTTGAACCAAATCGTTAGGGATGCTGCTGTGGAGAGAGATGAGGCAGCCAGCTGACATCGTGCTGGGAAAGCACAAACAGCCTCACCGCATCTCCAAAATTGGCAGCGTGACTGGGCCAGGCATGGCAGGGAGGCTGTGAGCCTCCTCCACGTGCGCCCTGGGGACTCACTGCACCACCACTGGCTGTGCCCGTGATAAATCAAGGTGAGGGATGGTGAGTCCTTACAGTGCAGTCAGTTTTTCCTCCTCTAGTGATGAGGAGATTGCAGCTCTGGTGAAAGGAGCACTTGGAGAGAGATGGTGCTGCCTGGCAGTGGAAAGTGAGGCTCTTTTTGGAGATCTTTGTTACTGCCCTCCTGGAGTGGCTCACAGTTGCTTGCCCAAGGGTAACCTGAACGCAGCCCTGCAGTGCTCCCAGTTGGAATAAAGCTCCTGTAAATGTGGGGAAAGGGAACGTGGTGGGAGAGGCAGAGCCAGCACTGTGTATCCTCTGGATGGTGCTGTTGTGTTGTACAAACAGCAGAGAGGGCCCGCAGAGCTCCGACTGAATGTTTCAGGTGCTGTTTGCGCCGGGGAGGATTAAGGCTGTGCTCAGTCCTTTTCTATTCGCAGATCTCTCACAAATCCTGTATGTTGTGACCCACCTGTTCTCCAGCATTCCTGAGACCGGCTAAACTTAGCTAATGACTACTGATGAGAAAACTCATATTTTCTGAGCAATTTTTAAAAAATTTGGTTTTTTAACATCTTATTTAAAACTTCCCTTGATCCCCTGGCCCCCAAGAGTTAAGCTCACAGTTTCACCTGTGGGATGAGTATTTGTTGGCTTGAGGGAGTGCACTGAGCTGGGCTGGAGTCACAGGAAAAAAATGCTTCTTTTCAGTCTTGATTAAACTTCACTGTGGGGGAAGAAAAGGCACACGCCTCTGAGGAAGCTGACGTTCCAGAGGCCAGGACTCTGGTGTTTGAATGTTGTTTGCCTTCATAGCTCCAGATAAAATCTGAAATAGGTATTTCCTACTGTAATGTGTGTGACCTTGTTCTCATGGTCTTGGAACTTTATTGTTTTGTTTTATAACTCTGTCATAAAGATGTAACTGCAATCCTTACGGAGGAGAGGATGTTGTGGATCATTGCCTCTGTCATTTGTCTTCCTTGTCAATGCTGTTATAACCCTTTTATCAGAGAGAAAACCGGTTGCATGTGTGGTGTAAGATACTGTTTTGCAACTGCTTGTGACTCAGTTCTGCTACTGATAATTGGTGGAAGCAAAAATTAACTCAAAATGCTGGTTTTATGGAGATGGGAGAGTGTAAAGGAGTGGTGAAAGTGTTTAGTTTGCAGTAAGTAAGGATGGTCTCACTAGTTCAGTAACTCTCCTGGAAAGTGATGCTTTGACTTCATAGTGTCTTCCAGCATCAGAGAACTGGCTGTCAGCTTCTTTCTTTGCAGATACCCCAAATTCTGGTAGCAGAGCAGAACATTGCAGAGGAAGCTGCAGTCTGCTGGCAGTAGCTGTTTGTGACAACCCCTGCAAGTCCATTGGGTACAGGTAGAATCCCCTGTATGACAGCACTGGCTCAGCTCAGAGCTGTGTCTGGTGTCCCTGGCCAGGCTTGCGTCGGTCCCAGGTCCCTGCAGCAGCTGTGGTGAGCTAAGCAAGAGCTGGTGTCCAGGTTGTGTGCAGGGTGTGCCTAGCCAGACACTGGCTGCTCCCAACACGGGGGAAAGCAGAGGTCAGCAAAGGGAGCGTCTGACTCTGAGATGCAAGTGGTTCGTGTATGAAGCAAGTCCTGACTTCAGATGAATAACAGCATCAGATTCATGCTTTAAATTATCATCTTACTGTAACCTGTTTGAACACAGTAGTGGTTCCCCACTGAAGCACAGGATCTTTTTAATACCTCCTGTCACCCTGAATTCCCTAGCTGCCACTCTGTTTATGTGGAGTGTGTCCTTTCATGTCAGCAAGAACCACTGAAAAATCCAGCTGTTTAACTTTGGAGGAGAAACATAGCCCAGCAGCTAATGGAGATGACTGTGACCTTTGGTGGGAAGAGGGACTTAGTGAAGATGGGACTGGAGGGATAAACCAGACTGCCTGGGGAAACAGATTTGCAAGGAGATGGAATGATTGACTGCTCAGGCTTGTCACAGCATCTGACCCTTTATTAAAAGTTAGAGCTAAAATGGAAGAGTTACAGTTTCTGAATACTTCCAAGCTGTGGTCAGAATGGCTGGGAGGGAGACTCATACCTGCTGATTTCTGGACTTTCTGTTTGTTTTGGCTTTTTGTCAGAAGTTCTCCTCTCTGTTTGCTTATGTACTTCAGTTTTTAAGGGTCTGAGCAGATAATGTCTGTTCCTCTTCCATGCTCTTTGTTCTGTTTGTTTTTCCACTGTGATGTGAAGCCTGTGGATGAGTTACACAGGGTGTTATCTGCATAGCAGCAGTAGAAAGACCAGCAGAAACCAAATAGAGAAAATAGAAACCCCAGCTTTCCTCTGTACAGACTATGCTGAAATTTTCACACCCACTCACTTAAATCAACTTTGTAGTGGTGAAGTTTGACTTCCGTCATGAGCAAGAAGACTTCTATTTCAGGTAGCACTACATGAAAATTTTAGGTTGGGTTTGCCAGTTCTTTCTCCTCTGTTGGCTGTGTTTTTGTCCTGCAGTAAAGATTTTCGGTGCCTCATCTGCTGTCCTTGTCACAGGAAAGAGCTGTATGACCTTGGTGAAGAAGGGGAGTGCTGCTGTGTCTGAACCCAGTGACCTTGAGATAGAAGCAGAGGCATTCTGAAAACTTGTTTTTAAGGAGGAAGGTTATCTTCTACCTATTTTCAAGCTGCCCACGAACAGCCAAGAGTGTTGGGCCTCATTTTGTGTGTAGACTATGACAGTTTCAATAGCCCTGCAGTGGCACTGTTAAATTGGCTGTGCTCTGAGTGGGTTGATGGGATGGTTCCCTAAATTTCCTGAGGAAATTGCACTCTGTCCTACACACCTCCTTTGCTTTTTAAAAACTGCTGCCAGCACAGCTGAGGTGGGAAATGGGCTCCTCAGGGAAGTGGTCACAGCCCCAAAGCTGACAGAGCTCAAGCAGTATTTAGACAACGATTTCAGGCACAGGGTGGGATTTCTGGAGCTGTCCTGTGCAGGGCCAGGAGTTGCACTTGGTGATCCTTGTGGATTGTGTTTGCATGGCCAGGTTTTGGTGGCAGGGGTAGCTTCTGTGAGAAGCTGCCAGAAGTTTCTTCCATGTCCAGCAGAGCCAATGCCAGGTGGCTCCAGGGTGGACCTGCCGCTGTCCAGTGCCAACCAATCAGTGATGGCAATAACAACTCTGTGATAACATACTTAAGAAGGAAAAAAAAGTTATTGCACAGAGGTAATTGCACTCAGAGAAGAGAGGGATCAGAAGATGTGAGAGAAACAACTCTGCAGACACCAAGGTCAATGAAGAAGGAGGGGGAGGAGGTGCTGCAGGCACCAGAGTGAGGTCCCTCTGCAGCCTGTGGTGCAGAGCATGGTGAAGCAGCTGTGCCCCTGCCGCCCATGGAGGTTCATATGGGTGCAGAGATCCACCTGCAGCCCCTGCAGGAGCCCACACTGGAGCAGGGGGATGCCTGAAAGAAGGCTATGGGAAGCCTGAGCTGGAGCAGGGTCCTGGCAGGGACCTGTGGAGAGAGGAGCCCGTGCTGGAGCACATGACCTTGTGGGGGATCCACACTAGAGCAGCCTGTTCTTAAAATGTTTGAGTGCTCAGGCAGAGAAGATGTTGGACCTGCATCCAGAGTGTTTATTCTTTATGTAGGTGTCCACTCCCAGGCTGCTTTATGACTAAAGTCTGTCTTTGCCAGCCAGCTCCTCCTATGGCCTTTTGTGGCAAATGTTTTCTTCCTAAAGGGTAGATTATCCTTGTTTGTACATGGATATACTGCACCCAGGAGTGATCTCCATCGTGCATGACAGTTTGGTGATATTTGTACTGACAAGCCCGTGATGATGAGGGTGATGTCCCTGTTCACCTTTCTGCAACAAGAAATGAGGGAAAGAGCCTCAAAATGGTGTGGGCTTTATCCTGCTCTCTGCACTCAGAGTGGCTGACTCAGCTGAGAAGTGACTGTGCCAATGTTCGTGGGGGCATAGACATGCAGACCCTTGGGGTTGGGATCTGGGAGCCCAGGACTGATCCACCACGTTGTTGTGAGGTAGGAGAGCATGTGGTGATGGTAATGGCAGGGTTCTGTCCCAGCAGCTTTGGGGTCATCAGCAGGTGGCGTTATCCAAGACCCCCTTGTACAAACCTTTCTCTAAACAAACCAACCAGAGGACAGGAGATCTTTTTCCTTGTGAGCACAGAGCAGGACAAAAAATAGCCCTGTTTACCTGCTTTTGGAGAAAAAGCTGGCTGGGGTACTGAGAGTCCACAGTCACTTAGCATGGTTATTAACAGTCATGTTTAGGTGCCTGTAGGAAGGGATGGTGTAAGGGTGATGTGTTAGCCAGTTTTGCTTATCTCTTCTCTACGTATCAATTCCACTTGCCAGTTGCAGTGTTGAAACAAAATTTGATCACCTGTGCTTTGCTCCGAGTCAAGCCAGGTTAATAAAACTGGTGACCAAGTGTCTGCAGGTGTGAATGTGTCTCAGTTTGGCCTGCAGGAAGCCCTGGTAGTGTTGGTGACCACCAAGTCCTTTTTGATGAAGCATGCACTGATAAATGGAACTGCAGGCTTCTTGTTTACTTGAAGTTGTAAGGCCAGACCTTGTCAAATTCTGGTATTAAGAGAAGCGCAAGGCTGGCTGAATACAGTATTCTACAGGGAACAGTAAACAACTCAAGGAAGTGGCCTTCTAGGGAAACTGGCTTTCAATTCAGCTGCAATCACTAGAGAATAAATTGTTTCACAGGATAACACAAAACCCAAAGACTAACCGCATGGCAAGACAGGAAGTTCTTTTTCCTGGTTACATTAGATAGCAAACCATGGGAAATTCCATAATAAAGATGCCATCTATTTTTCTTGAAAGAGGAACAGACAATCTGCATTTTGTAGATGCGAGATAAAGCTAATTCTCGAATCAAATTGTATATGAACTTCCATCCATGAAATAGTGCAGTTATTTTAATGTGTTTGTAGGGTACTTGACATATCAACATGTTTTTACTAGATTGTTCTCCTGAACAATGGTCAAATATTTTGACAGTGGCTTGAATAAATAACGCAGCTTTGTCTTGTGGGCTGCTGGAGCCTGGTGGCTTCAGCCATCAGGGCTCTGAGGATGTTGTGGTGGAGTCACAAAAGATAAAAGCTGACAGATAAAGCTGAAAGCAAAAAGATACCCATGTAGTCTTCGGCAAAAGCAGAACTGTTGGCACCATCCTGGTTGGATTCTGATGTGATTAACTGCCTTTACTGCTCTGTCTCCTTTCTGTTTATTTCAGAGATGTTCTGTCTGGAAAAGAGTGTGGTGCAGTAGGATGGCTCTTCATCCTCCTCGCAGCCAGGACTGCCTTTCAACATCAACTGAAGGACCCACAGTAAGATAATTTGCAAGTGTTTTAGGGTAAATTACACAAAGTTTATAAAGCCCAAGGGCTTTTTATTTCTCAGTGATTCTCAGAGCACTTTACCATATGGTTTCACAGATAGCACACGCAGTTAAACAACCAGCAGAATAACTTTTTATAGTTCTCATTTTAATACAGAGCAATGTGTCTTCTTGCTCTTGATTGTTTTATGCATTTAAGATGTTATTTTAGTTAACCGAGCTTGTGTTTACTTATGGTTACAATATCAGGGGGTAAATATGAGCTTAGATACTGAGCAAGCTGCCAGCTGGGGTGGGGCAAAGGGCATCAGCAGAGTGTGATACAATGGTGGAGATTGCTTAGGGAGAGGGAGGGAAAGCTCAAGCACTGAAAGACAGGTCCAGCTGATATATGCTTGGAATCATGGCGTGGTAATAGCAGGTTAACAGAGATTAACATAAGGGCACCCAAATTTGACATTGTGTGTAAGCAACACAGCTTAGACTGTTTCGGTTGTAGGCCTGATCATTCTCCTTTGGTAACTGCACATGGGGACCCAAGGCTTGAGGTTCAAGCTGCAGAGTGAGGAACAAACACACTCAGTGTATTTCGTGCCGGACTTCTCCATGGAAGTCCATGTCCTGCCTTCTCCATCCTTTGGAAGTTCAGCTCACAGAGGGAATGATGAATGTCATTGCATGTCATTAGTAGAAACGGGCTGGCTCATCCTCTTGGCTCTGGCTGAGACTGCAACAGAGGTGTCCTTCCTGGAATCTTTGAGACAAACCCGGATTGAATAGATGCTAAACAGCTCCGAGGGAATCAGGAGAGAATGTGTGGCCCATCCTGAGCACCAGGATCTCACATTTCCACTCCAGTAGCACAGTGCTGCTCGCCTGCCCAGCAATTACTTTGCCTGGGGATTTCCAAGTATGAGGTTGTTAGGTGTGTGCATCTGCTGTGGCAAAGGATTCCCTCTTCTCCATGGCTGACAAAAGCCTCTGTCAAGTTAACAGGAGAAGGATGGAGATAAGTAGCACCAGGTATGTATCTAAATAAAGCAGGAGAAGAACTGTTACAGAGAAGACAATACACAAAAGGGAGAGAAGGGAAAAGAAGCATCTGATTTCCAGCAGGTCCTCACAGGACCCTGTGGCTGTCCTACTCTTGCAGCTAAAAATGTAACTGCACTTCTCTGATGCTCCTGTCAGTCAGGAACAGAGAGGAAAGCACTATGAGGCCACATTTTCCCGCATGTAAGACAGAAACAGGATGATTTGTACCACTCAAGAAACAGGCTTACATCTTGCATTCCCTGCAGCACTTTTCACCCCAAAGGATGCCAAATGGCACATTTGTCCTGCCAGAGATGTCAAGAGGGATGGTTTCTGATGTTAAGTCAGTGGGAAGAGCATGGAAAAGACCTTTACCAAGAAATATTTCACTTCTGGCTCTAAAATTAGTAGATTCACACAGAGATGTGATTCTGTAATTCATATCTGTGCAGGGCCTGGATTTTGCTGCCAGATGTGACGTGCTGAGATAATATGCCTGCATTTTTTTTTGCCAGGGGTACAGAGAGGAATTTGGGCTTTGTGATTCTTGTGTTTCTTTCTCTGGAGCAGTGGAGAGTCCTTGAATGCTCCTATTCCTGGCAGCTGTCAGGGACAGGACCTGGAGAGGCTTCTTTTCTGATGAGAGGCCAACTAGCCATGAGTTTAATAAATTACCTCTTCACCTGTCTGCAGTGCTGCCCTGCTCCTTGGGGGACCAGCTCTCTGAAAGATTCCCAGTCAAGGAGCAGAATTTTTTCTTCCTTTCCGTCAAACAGATTTTAAAAGGGGGGGAGAAAACTCCACAAGCCATCTTAGCCCTGAAGTGGTGTCAGTTTGTCTCTCTGTCTGTCAGCTCTGGGGTGATGTGCTAGGCTTCCTGCTGGGATGGCACAGACAAAAGGCTGCTGAGGGAGGCATTTGGATAAAGGATCCCTGGTTCTTTCCAGCCTGTGTAACTCCAGCTGACGCTTCCAGCCATTGTTGCTGGGAGTGTATTTTTCTGTGGTTTTTTACAATTCTCTCAAATGAAGAGGCTCATCAGTCTTCTCAGCATTGTGTGTCTGAGGAAGGAAATGCTGGGAGCAGAGCATTTCAGTGGCATGGGGTGAATCTGAAGAGCTTGAGGAGCAGAAAGGCTGTGTGACGGCAGACTCGGTCTGCTCCACTCTGTTCAGGGAGGTTAATTATCACCCAGAGCTGTGGCCATACGGAACAGCTCAAAAGCTGAGTCCTCACTGTGCTTACAGAAAGAACTAAAACAAGTTCCAGCAACCACAGCCTGTAAAAGGGCCAGATTCAGAGCACTTACACCCCATCTCCCAGTGATTGCTCCAGGCAAGGACATTCCATGGTGTGTGGGCACTGGCTGGAGGAACCTGCCCACGGTCCCATTACCAAGTGGGAGAGGGGGAAATATTCTGGGTTGGACCCATGTCATCTGCTGTCCCTACACATATCCAAGGCAGTTTCTTTATGGGGGCTTGAGCTGGGTGGGGCTGGACACCGAGCACGCAAATGAGCACTAAGGAAACCTGACAGGGTTTGCAATCTCTGCAGCTCTGCTGTGTGGACACTGAGCAGCCACTTGCTCGTTCCACCATCAAAACCACTGTGTCTTTCCCTCCTGGGACATTTCAGCCCATGGAGAGCACAGAACAGTTGGCTCACTAAGCTGTTCCCTCATTCCTGGCACAGTTTTCTGGGGCTTTGCTCTGTGACAGAACTCTGGGTATTCTTGCAAGTAGAAGATGTGGGAGCTTTGCTTCAACAAGTGCTGTTGTCTCTGGGTGCTTGTTTAGTTTTTGAGAGAAGGTTTGGTGCAGAAGGGAAGGAACTAGCTGGAAAATGGCCAGTGAGTGTGGAATTACGGCAAGCTTGGGAGTTTCTGGGCTATCAGTGTTATTTGTGAAAGCAGGACAAACAGCTGTGCAGAGTTTGCTCTTGTAATTTCTTCCCCTCCAGATCCCAGCCTGAAAGGATCTGCTTCTGAAGATGGCTGCTGAGCAGGGAGGGGAAAACAAGAACCTAAGATCGCCAAGCCAAGACTTTGCTGGCCCCCAGGCATGACCACTGAGCAGTTGCATGCTGCAGACAATGTCATTATTTTTCTCCCCCACTTATCACGCAGTTCTTACATCATCAAATAATACTGTGAACATGTCCAAACATCCCCAGCTTCTTTAGCAGCTTTATTCCACTGGCTTCTGGTCAAATACTGGTTTTGGTAGGTTGTAGACATCACTGAAAGACAAGTTTATCCTGCAGCAAAGACAGATCAATTTGTAGAACAGTTCTGTTCTTAGAGCACATCTTGTGATGTTCTGGTCTGTAGACCAGGGACATGGGAGAGTGGAAAGCACAAAGTATTTACTTGCCAATACAGGCAAGCAAACAAGATTTGATACATGGCCCTGTGAAGAACATGCACACAGATAAGTTTATGGTGTAGTTCAAACTCCAGCTGACACCCTCAATACACACAGTATAAAATATATTGGCAATCAAGTTTGTTTGTGAATGAAACAAAAAAACCAAAACCAGGCAAATCTGCCTTTTATGTGTCCAGGATGTAATTAAGGATGTAGTGAAGTGGATGTGGAATTAAATGGACTATTGGAGATCAAAAAGGGCTGACAGATAACCGTCTTAACTTGATGATCCCAGGTGCAATTTGCTTAAATAAAAAAGTCATCTTGTTTTTACAGTACTGAAGAATAGAAGAATTTCTGCTGTGGGCATTGATGCTGAGAACTGGACACACCAGCAGTGCTGGGCTCGGTGTCTCTACACCATGAGAGAAGCAGCATCTCCTGGGATTGCAGGTGAGATTGCAGATAGGACTGCAGAGAAACATGCATTTGGAAAAGGATGCTGTGGCCCTTGAGAGGCCAGGCCCTGTGCATTGTGCAGTCTTTGCTTTGTGTTTTCCTGCCTCTGGGCTGGGAGCCCTGTGTATCCCAAGAATCTTACTTCTTATAGAGCTGTTAAAGAGACCAGCTCTGCTCTTGGCCTCAGTTTTCACCAGGTCATCCCTGGAGAGTTCCAATACATCCCCCTTTCCCAATCTGACCTCATGTTTGAGCAAACCAGCCTGGGTGCCTCAGTTCTGACAGACTGATCTCAACAGTGGGAGTGGATGATGAGGAAATGATGCTCTGAGGAAGTGAAAGTCAGTACTCTGACACAGCGGGATTTAGGTTTTCTTTTCTTACACCAAGAAGGCGAAAAGCTGTGTTTTGCATAGCAAGCCTGCTTTTGGTTAATGTGCTTGCCAGAGATTTGGATATTCCCCCAAGCACAATCCTTCCTGAACAGAGAGTGCTACAGACGAGTTCTCCTCAATCATCAGCGCAGTTCTTAAAAGCAAAGAAATCCATGTTTTTCTGCTGGTAGGAATTTTTCTATCCCTTGTGGATCTCGGTTTCACAGTAATGTTGCATGGAGGAGATTGAAGGAAAATGTTTCCTGCCTCCAGAATCTCCCTTTGGGGCCCTATTAACAAAAAAAGTCTTGTAGTTGAGAAACCTGTTGACTGGCTTTCCTGTGACATAAAACAGGCACCTTCAGTTCTCTGGGTATTCAGTAACAATGTGAGTGCTTCTGAGATTTGAGATACTGTCAGCAAAAGCTTTTTTTGTATCTGAGCTTCATTTTTTTATAAGAGCTGTGCAAAAGCAGCCTATGCATAAGAAGCAATATGGCCATCTCCCCTTGAACTTTCAGGGAGAAACATATTTAACAACTTAAAAAGTTAAAATAGCCCTTTGCTGTAAAACTACATCTCTGGTAGTGATAAACATTTCTCTAGCTGTGATGTCCATCTCTGCAAATCTTTCCCTCTGCTGGTGGAATGATGTACTCTGGATTGCCAAAGATTGATTTCACACTGACTGGAAATTATCATAACACAAACTCCTCTTTTCTGTGGTGGATTTGCACCAAGTCTTACTTTGATTTGTTTCAAACCAGCCACAAGGTATAATGGATGTGTATTTAGCCATCAGCTTTGGGGGAACAGCGATTGCTTCTGGATTGGAGCTGCAAGCAATTACTGCATGAAGAATACGTGTTTATGGTTATGTCTAAAATCTTGGGCAGGTGGTGGTACGAAAGCTTCTTGGATTGTAACTATGGCCACTTCTGTAGTTCGCATGTGTTCCCAGTGATACTTGTACCAGGTTAGAGATTAAGAGTTTCCTTTTTTACGGCAGACTAACGTCATTAAGGAAAATGCAGGAAACTTCCATTGTTTGCAGTAAAAAGCATTCCTTTCCCCAGTCTTTGTTAAATAAGCTCTGGTGATAGCCACGAACAGTACAAAACTGATGTCTTGCCTGAGAAATTGGATCTGTGTGCAGAATGTCTGGGAATGCTGGGAGACAGGGTGTGCACGTTGTTATAGGGAAATCCGGAGGGAAGACCAGCCCAGTCCTTCTATGCACCTTGGTGAGGCAGTGCTTGGCAAGCGCCTCTGGGCAGCGGCAGCAGCACCTCTGGCACTCAGGGGTATCTCACCATGCGCTGTTCCAGAATAAGGCTCCCAAAAATTGCCAAAGCCCTGATTTGCCTTTTTGTTGTAATACAGTTTTGCCTCTTCATTGTCAATTCCAGCTCCTTGCTTGACTTGGCGAAGAGAAAGATTTTCAGGTAAGTGACCTGTTTCTTCGTGGCATGCACTGTCTGGTTTGGGTGTTTGTGCTCGCTTTCTCTCTCTCTCTCTCTCTGTCTTTTTTACCCTGGAACTTGCACTTCTGATCTGATTTAGGTGACCACTTTACTTTAGCAGAGCACGGTGTTGGAAGACCCACAGTCAAAAACCTGCTTCTCTTGGCTCAGTATTTTCCAGGGCATCCTTTTGTCGCTGTCTAAAGCAGCTTTTGCTTCACTAATCCTACCTGTTTTCATACTTTGGCACTAGGTAGTATTTGCTTTTCCTATTAGCTCCCAGAAGGACCTTATTCAGCCCTAATCCAGACTGAACAGTGGATTTGGTGGGATGGCCTTGAATTTATGGCAAGTTCAGCAGCTGATTCCTAACACAAATATACTGCATACTGGGACACCAATGTCATGTAGACATGATATAATGATATCTGTTTTATATAAATGGTCAAGTAAATCCTACAGGAATGAATGTGGAGGGAATTGCAGTGAAATGTCTCCAGCATCACTGGCAGACACCTGAGCCTTTCCCAGTAAGATATGGCTCGTGGATGTGTTGCTGCTGTGTATAGGAAGCACCACTCCCTAGCCTCCCCACCACCCTCACCTGGTCCCAGCTCTCCCAGTGAGCTCATCTGGCTTGGCTTGGTTGGGTTGGTTCTCAGCTGGATGTCTGGGCTGATGCTTTGGGGGCAGGCAGGAGGAGTGGGGCTAGGAACATCTGCAGCTCTTCTGGAGGTGACTTGAGTTCAGCTCAGCTCTAGCAGCTTGAGACCACAGTTTGAGGACAGCTGTGAATTTGGAGCGGTTGGAATCTGCACAAAGGGGGGAAAGGAGAGAAGGAGGAGGTGTAGAGAAGTGAAGTGAGTTGTCCTTGATCCCAGAGCCCATCAGTGGCAGAGCTGGAACAAGAAATGGCTCTCCACGTCCACTGCTTGAAGCCGTTTCCTTCTGCTGTAGTTTCAGACAATGGAGATGCCTGTGTTTATACAACTTAAGTAAAACACAGCAAGGTATGAGCTGTGTGTGGTTGTCTGTGTGGCAGTTCTATTTCTGTGCCTTGTATGTCACGTAGAATACACAGAGCAGCATTTTCATGGCTTTATCCTCTATTTGTCCTTGGGCTTTGTGAAAGGGGAGGAAAATGACAGTAAATGTCATTGAGCTTCCGCAGTTGTTTGCCAGCTGGACTCTAGAGCCTGAAATTCACCGAGCTGCTTTGACCATTTGTCTGGATTTAAAATGCTGGTCAGGAGAGCAGGGTCCTGTGTAAGCACGAGTGCCTGGCCGTGTGGGCCTGACTGCAGGGAGCAAGCTTTGGGATGTGGAGAGCCCTCGGTTTTACACTTTGGTCTCTGGCGCAGCATTTGAAGTTAAAGTGTGATAGACTGGGGTGGAATCTGTCCTGTAAGACAGCACATAGGAAAAGTCTGGAGTGGAGGATGGTTTCTTATACTGTCCTATTTCATTTGTTCTCTGCCCTTTAATCTTGAAGTTTTAAACATCATCTTAAAAATACAACAGAAATTCACCAAGGGATTTAAGATTTGCCTGAGCTACCTTACCAAATTTCTCTCTGTTTAGAGTGTCTGTATAAAATCTTTCCTCCTATTGAGCAGTAAACAGTAACACAAGTTTGTACATGAAGCACTATGATAGAAAGCTGCACACTTGGTTGAAACTGGCTAATGATTATGAGAGAAGGAGAGCTGATAGGCCTTTTGCTGAAACCTCTCTTTTTTAGCCTTGCAAAGGGTCGTGTATTTATCTGATACGAAATGATTTTTAAAAACCTCCTTAGTCAATAATTTCCTGAACACTTTCAGGGTGGTATGACATCCATCCAATTTCAGCAGCAACTGAGCTGCTATCTGCAGCCTGTTATCTGCAGAAGTGTTTTTTTCCCCATTTATCACTTCAGAAGCAATCCACAGCGTTCCGAAACAAGTGCGTCATGCAAAGGCTGAACGTGAGTGTGGAATCAGACTGCCACAACCATGCTGGTTTATCCTGAAAAGCTTTTCTGTACATAAAAGCTCAGCTGCAGATATTGTTCACCTTCCTTTTTCCTGTTCTACCCTCCAGCCATGTGCAGAGAAGAGGGAATGTTTAGGACAAAACCCCACCACTTCGGCCTTGATTTTTTTTTTGCTGGGTTTCAGCCCAGTCTTGTTGCAGGTGGCTCTTCTGCTGTTGGCAGATGTGTCCTCCTGTGGTAACCTTGTACCTGCCTGTGCCTTTGAATCAGGGCAGCTGCAATATTAGAGGCAAGTGCCGAAAATGTAGAGATTTTGCATTTTAATAGCTTCACAGTGTCTGCCTTCAGACACGAGTGCCTGGTGAGCGCTGTGTGATGCCCTTGCATTACCTGACTAAGGCAGAGGAGGAGAGAAAGAAGTGCCCTGTGGCCCCAAAAGCTCAAGAGGTGATGTAGGGTAAAGGAGTGAGTTTCACTTCTTCTTAGACTTCCCTTCCTGAATTCTGGAAGATCTTCATGCTCTGTTGCTGAAGCACAGGGCTCTGCTGGCAGAGGAGGGAGGCAGATGGCTGCCTCCATGGTGTGTGCCATGTCCTGAGCCCAGGATCTCCAAACCACTCCCGCAGTGCTCTGGGGACACTGCCAGGGGGCCTGCCCAGTGCGTGGCAAAGCTGGGCTGTGCTGGTTGGCTGTTCCTGCCAGTGTGAATGTTTCATGTGCCAAGAAGTGCTGAGGAGAGGAGCGTGTGCCTCTGGGATTTGCTTAGTGGGGAGATAAGCAGTATTCAGGCTAGAATGGTGTAGGAAGTTGAATAACATTTTGGCAAAGTTCAAAATGAAATTGCTCTAAGGCACGGAGAAAGGCTCAGAGTCAAGAGCACTAGAAATGGGCTGAAGGGTGTTCCGTGTTAAGTGGAAAGTGTGTGTGATGTGTCTGCTTTTCCTTTGGTTGCATTCAGGAAGTTGAACAGCTGCCAACATGCCCCAGAGACACAACAAATGGACATCCAAGAGCAACGGGGTTTAAACTATTCTGATAATGAGAACTCCATGAGCATTTTAAAGATGGCTTTGGGAGGACACGTCACAAGACTCAAAGATGTGGTAGAGAAGACACCAAGATGGAAAGGAAAGGAGGAGCAGAAGGAAACAATGAAACCAGTTACCAGTGTTACAGAAACCAAGGAGAACACGGCTGTGAAACCACCACTCCAGTTGGAGGGAATCAAGAAGACAACAGTGAAAACAACCCCTGTGGTGCAGGAAAACAAGGGGAAAACAACAGTGAGGCCAGCTCCACGGGTGGAAGAAGCCAAGGAAAAGACAACAGTGAAACCACTTCCCAGGGAGGACGGAGGCAAGGAGAAGGCAACAGCAAAACCATCCTCTGGGATGAAGGAAGTGCATGAGAACAACACATCCAAAGACCAAGCAAAACCCAGAGAGCCTCCTGCATCAATGAAAACTGTGAGACTTACTCCTCAGGCTGCTGCAGTGACAGAAAAGAGGAAACTGAGCGCTGCTAACTTCACGTCTGAGCCGCGGTGGGATTTCGAGGACGAGTACCTGCTGCATAACTCATCCCCACCCTCGGTAGGTGGGATGGTGTGGATGGTCACCAAGAATGGTGCCTCCCCATTGACATCCTTGTCTGCTGGCCCCTGGGCATGTGTGCCCTTTGTAGTTGAGGATGATTTCAGAGCTGGTAGGTCACCCATTGGTATATGCAGGTGCTGGTGAGACCCAGACAGGAAGACCTCTATATACAACATCTGCATTCACATGAAGACTCGGGTTAATTAAATTGGAGCATCTCATAATTACTAGTGTCCAGGAACAGGACCTTTAGGAAAGTACTAAACTACAGCAAAGTTCTCAGCAAGCAGACGGGACAGGTTGTGGTGTCTCATACTGTCTCTGTCGCCCATCCTATGCTGGTAATTCTTTCTAAAGCTTACCCAGAGCAGTTTTCCCTGGCACCCCTGTTTCTGGAAGGCTTGGAACTGGTGGGTCACCTTCTCACATGTTGTGTTTCACTCCCAAACCTGATCTGTAATTCTGCAGAGAGAGGGAGTCACTAGAAGCACTACCCCCTCCTTAATTTCCTACTTTTCAGAGTTTTCCCTGGTTCTTCTGGTACTGATCCAATCTAGCTCTGGAGGCACAAGACGTACCGAGCCTTGGACAGTACCTGCTTGGGCAGGAAGGGAATGTCCCTGTTTCTGGACATGAAATGTGCTGTGGTGAAATGGTGCCATCATGAAACCCTTGACAATGTTGTCCTCAGTGCACTCCTGTGATGACAGGCAGAAGGAAGGCTGTCTCCTCAGGCTGTGGCAGGCTTGTCATCCTCATCCACTGCAGAGAGCCCAGCTCAGCCATGGAGCACTCAGCAAGGCTTTGGCAAGGCAGCCATTGCTGGGGATTTGAGCTGGGAGTGAGGGTCCACTTGGTCTCCTATTTTGTTTTTCAGCAGGTGTTTGGGGAAGGTGTCTAAAAAAGTAGAGCCCAAATTGACTCAGCAAAAAATTCAGTGTAGTGGAGCTGTTTGCTTTCCACCTGCACACACAGCCTCACTTTCACCAGCTGCAGTGAGAACCCCTCTTGTAGGATAAGCTGGCTTGGATTCCCTTCTCAGCTGCACGTTTCACTGATTTATTTATGACATTGAACAAATTGTTGCACATTTTTTCTTACCTTTAAAGGGAGTGGCAAAGGTGACCTGATTTCATATGTTCCTCAGTGTTTCCTTGGGTGCACTCCTAGGACCTTGTGAGGTGTGTTGCCAAGAGGGACTGCTTATTATACCATATATATTATTGTAGCATATTCTTAATGCAAACAGCCTTATTTGATACATTTAGGTTAGACCTATTACAAATGTTAATTTGCATCAGTTAACGAGGCCCAAAGCCAGTAAAACATTTAAACATGACAGGCCTGTTGTTCAGAAGAGGAAAGTCTCAGAGACTTGGAGTCATCCTGGCTCCCTTGTAGGTGACTTTTCGCCAGCTAGTTATGGATGTAGTGCTAAAATTGTGCTTCATGTTCCTGGTGATGGGGATGCTGAGGGGGATGGATGAGGTACCAGTGGAGTTTTTGTATTTGTGGTCCTGTCACACACAGGCACACAAGCACTGGCGCTCAGTCAGGTTTGTCAGCTCTGCTCATCAGTCATTATTGTTTCCTTTTTGTTTTTCAAGATCTGCTCTGAATCAGTGAGGGCCAGGGCTGCCAAGTCTGACTGGCTAAGGGATCTTTTCCTGCCCAACATCACACTCTTCATAGACAAGAGATACTTCAGTGACAGTGAATGGAACCGCCTGGAGCATTTTATACCCCCCTATGGCTTCATGGACCTGAATTATTCACGTGAGTCCCTCAGGGCTTGTCAGGATGGGACTTTCAGACTCCTAACAGGAACCTTATGCTGAGTAGCTGGAGGTTTGCAGCATTTCCCCATCAAAGGCATCATTCTAGGAGGATCTCATGGTGGAAACTCTGGTGGTTTCGCTGTGTCCATCCCAAAGGCTCTTGAAAACTCACCATTGTGTTTGCTTCACAGTGGTAAAGGAGGTCATATCCCTGCTGCCCCCAAATCCCCACCAGCAGCTGCTCCTGGCCAACCGTAACAGCAGCACGCCCACGTGTATCAGCTGTGCTGTTGTGGGGAATGGAGGAATACTGAATAACTCTGGGATGGGCCAGGAGATTGACTCCCATGACTACGTGTTCAGGTAAGGCCGGCTTCCCTCTCAGAAGGTGCACAGCTAGCATATTGTGGCTAGCCCCTAATTGTGGCTGGATCACTTCATCTCTTCTAGTATTCCACTCATTCCCAAGTGCCAAAATGACGGATGGCAGGAGTTAACAAGTCCAAAAGTAATTGGAAAATTACTAAATATCCAAATCCTGTGTTCACAAATGAGCCATAAAGAGCAATCTCCACAGCAGGGGCTCTCCTGCAGATCAAGGTGGCAATCAGAATGGGCCTAGTCTTCCCTTCCTCCAGGCTAACACTGTCTTTTCCTACTAGGAACGTGCATGTGAGGGGTTTCAGTGGTCACCTAACTCTGCTCCTCTGATTTCCTTGGCCAGGGTGAGCGGAGCTGTAATCAAGGGTTATGAAAAAGATGTGGGAACAAAAACCTCCTTTTATGGATTCACAGCCTACTCCCTGGTTTCCTCTCTTCAGATCTTGGGACACAGAGGGTTCAGCAACATCCCACAGGAAAAAGTAAGTGAGGTCCCTGCCATGTGCATGCACAGCTTTGACAGGATGCTGTTTGTCTGTGTCTTTCTGTTCTGCTTTTGCCATGAGGAGCAAAGGGGCCGAGCCAGCCCTTTAGCATTACCCTCAGTGAGGGAACCTGCACTGCCTTGGCTCAGAGTGAGTGTTTGCAGTGGCAAGTTGTGTCAGCGCCACCCCAGCCTTGTGGCATGTAGAAGGAGCTGCACATCGGATGTTATCTCCATTCTGCTGCTGTGGGCCATTTGAGAGCTGCAGACTGAAGATTGTGTGTCCGAGAAACTCAGCGGGCCAAGATGCCTGCTTGCATTTTTTTCAAAGTGCTGTTCACTAATGCTCACTTGTTTCCTTAGCATGTCAGATACATTCACTTCCTGGAGGGAGCGAGAGACTATGAGTGGCTGAAGGCTCTTCTGTTCAACAAGGACATAAGGAAAGGATTCTTGAACCTCAGCGGGTAAAACCAACTATAGCCCCCTCTGCCCCTCCAGTGAGGAGCTCTCTGTTGTGCTCTTTTCCTGTCCTTAGCCCTGCAGAGGACCAGGCCAGGGTAAAGCCAGGGTAAAGCCTCCCTCCCCTGGCAGACCTGCGTGCAGAAATCTCTCATTTCCTCCGCAGCTCTGAGCACTGCTGTTGTCAATACACCTCCTTCCCAGAGGTAGCTGATTTCAATAATGTGTGGCCAGAGCTTAGAGAAAGCTTTGTGGCTTTTGGGGATGAACACATGCTGCTGGCTGCTTTGGTGTGGCCTGCTCATGGACAAAGGCCTGGTTTCACCAATTTTTGCCTATACAAACACATGCTTTTGATATTCCTGTCTCCTATTGTTGCTTCTCCTCCCTGATGTCTTCCTCTGCAATGCACACAGGCTATGGAGGCTTTGTCATAATGTGGGAAATGTTACAGAATATCTTCACAGTGTTTGTGGTTCTTCTCTTAGCACCAAGTGCATCAAGTGCATCAGGGCTGATCCTTTCCAGCTGTGATGAGGTGTAGGCGCTTGTCCTGAGTCTCCCCATTCCTGTCCTTAGGCAGAAGCCCCGGCAGAAATTCGATAAAGATTTCACAATGGACAAATACCTGGTGGTTCACCCTGATTTCCTCAGATACATGAAAAACAGGTGAGCTGAGGGTTTTGTGCTCTAATGGGCTTGTTTTTCTTGGCCAGCACCATGTCTCTCTCTCTCTGGCCTCTCCTCCCAGCTTCCCCCCTTGTAACCACAGTTCAGCCACACCAGCAGCCTGGGGATAAGCGTCAGCAGCGTGAACTCAGCTGAAACTCTCTGTGGTGCTGCAGTGGGGTGCTAGTGGTGGGTAAACATTCAGAATCTGTGAGCTGGAGAAGCAACAGCCATCAGACGGTTTGGTTTTCTGCATCCAAAAGAGATCCAGGGCCAGTTGCAACTTTAGGTGTAGGAAGAATGTTGCTGAAGTGCCAGAATAGTTGATTTCTAGTTCAGGACCAGCCTTTCATGTTCCCCATTAGCACCTTGGAGGAAGGCTCTGTAAGAGACCTTCTCTCCAGAGATTGCTTCTAGACTCAGGAAGCTGGTTGTGCCCTCAAGCACAACAATAGGCCCTTCTTCAGCAGCCCCTTTGCCTGGCCTGGCTGCTGCTCTTCCGTGCCTCTCCAACCCTTTTCACAAGCCTGCTAGCCACTGTCACCACGAGATCTGCCCATCATGGGCTGCACATGACCGAGAGATGGAGAAACAAGAGCTTCTTTTGTGCCCTGCTTTGGCTGCCTTTACCCTTCAGTCTCCTTGAGAGCTGCTGCCTTCCCTGGAGCCAGATGGCCGACACTCCCTGCCCGCTCTGCCATCCCCGCTCTGACTGGGGTCCTTTCCAAGGCCAAGAGGACTCCATGCTATTTTTTTCCCGGTGTTTACTCCTACGTTCCTAACAACTCCTAGCATAACACAGTGCAGCTCCTGGCAGGTTTTGTGACGCTCCTCTGCACCTTCCCTCTGTCTTGTTTCACTCCTAGATGTGGATGGGGGAGCAGGATATACCAGGGAGCTTCAAAGCCACCTCTGCGCTGCAAAGCAAAGGACAGAGTTAACAGTAGTGGGCTTTAACCTACAAGATCCTTTAATCCATTCCCTCTTTGTCCCTGCTGCCTCAAGATCTGCCACTTCCACAAAGCTGGGGCAGAGCTGGTCTTGGGTCACAGTGCAGGTGCTGGAGAGTTCTGGGCGTGCTCGTGGCTTCTCTGAAATGCCTCATATGGCCCCAAGCTGCTGCAAGGAGGGAAGATGCCACATGGGCCACAGGGGGACAAGGTGTACCCTGCTTGAAACACCACAGACAGCAACTCCTCAGTGCTTTCTTCTCTCCTGCTGCAGGTTTTTAAAGTCTAAAAATTTGGAAAAGCACTACTGGAGGCTGTACAGACCCACAACAGGGGCCTTTCTGCTGCTGACTGCCCTCCATCTCTGTGACCGGGTAAGGGCACGGCGATTCTTGCACCCAGAGCTGTCTGGAAGTGGGAACAGGGGACAGAGGCGAGCAGGGGTGGCTGCTATCTGCCTCGAGAGTATATGGGCTTGTGTCAGCTGCGGAGGAGCAGACTGAAGATAAGAAACAGCCCCAAAATAAAGATAAGAAACAGCTCCCATAGGGGTGGTGAAGCCTGCTGTGACCTAGAGCATATGATCTCCCGGGGAGGCAGTGAGGGGACAGCAGCATCTCTGGAGCCAGTGCTCACAGTCTGGTCCTTCTGGTCCTGACCCACACAGGGTCACCAGAGAAGCCCCAACTGGCATCTCTGTCCTGTGCTCACTCCCTGTTTGGGAGCTGTGTCCTGTATTTCACCTGTTCCCTCCATCCCTGGTACCCCTGCATCTTTCCCAGGTCAGTGCCTATGGCTACATCACGGAGGGGCACGAGAAGTACTCGGATCACTACTATGACAAGGAGCGGAAACGTCTGATTTTCTATATTAACCATGACTTCAACCTGGAGAAGCAAGTGTGGAAAAGGCTTCATGATGAGAATATCATGAAGCTGTACCAGAGATCCTGACTGTGTGGCAAGGGCCATTGCCTGGGAAATCTCAACAACACCTCACTGGGAACGGAAGAAGACCCCCAGAGCCAAGGTTAGCTCTGGACTGCCAGGTACATTTCATCCCCACGAAGACATTTCCCTCCTTCAGCATCCCTGTTATTTCACAACACTTCAACAAATGTGTGAATGCTGCGGACCTGAAGTCCATCAAGAAAATGCAGTGTGCCAACAAAGTCCCATCTGACTCTTGCTGGTTGTTGTAGTCATGGGTATTAGGAGAGCAGAATCCAGGATGGATATGGTCCAGTGTCCTTTGTTTAATCCAGGTTTTCTCTCTTTGCAAGGAGATGCTCCTCAGGCTGGGGCTACTTCTTTTCTGGCTGGGTTCTGTCCATTAGCAATGGCCATTTTGGAGGTGGGTATTGTCTAAACAAACTCCCTGAGGAGCTGGAAGGGATGGAGGTGGACACAGAGCCTGTCTCGGGTTGACTTAATTTCTGTGGGGGCTGCTCTCACTCTGCTCCCTGCAGATAAAAAGGATGGACTGGACACTTCCAGGTGACTAATTAGAGAGAGAATGAGTTTCACTTCTGCTTCCCAGTGTGGCCTTGCTATGACACTTCCGAAGGAGCACTACCATCAACTCGAGGGCAGGTAACTGCTCTCCATGATGCAGCAGACCTTCTGTACCTGGTGCCTCTTGCCCCAGGGCTCCCCTGGCTGCACAAAATTAATTTTGTGGCATGGACCTGATGTGCCAAGTCCTTGCCTAGCTGGACTTCGTCATGCTTGGCTCCCAGCTGTGTCCAGAGCGCTGTGTTTGTCCTATTGCCAGGAGAGGTGGGAGCTCTCCAAGCTCAGGGATGGATGCTGTCTGTCCTTGCTGCTGGCTGAAGTGCCTGTCCCCCACGGAGCTGAGAGGGGTCCAGTTGCAGCCAGCAAACCTGGGGTGTGTTGGCCTCCTGGAAGGGGTTTTGTAAGTGAAATAAACGGCACTACTTTGGCCAAGCTGATCTTTTGTGCAGCCCTGTGGGTTGTGGTTATTTAGTGCGCCCAGAACCGATGCTTTAAAGGCTGAGATACAGCAGATGACAAGGGCAGGACTGAGGGATAACGAGATTACCTCCACCTGGAGAAGCTCTGCAGCTTGTGTGGACACACCTGAGCATCCCCCACCTGTTCACCTTGCTGTTGCAGGACAGGGATCACCACTGGCCACACACCTCCCTGAGGAATTGGGTGAACACCTGGCAAGTTTGTCCTTGTCCCAGCAACTGCTCTCCAAGTATATCAGATGCTCAAGGCAAATGCATGAAAGGCTGGATGTTTCTCCCGTGACACTATGCAGGCAAAAAGCCACCTCCAGTGTCCCAGCAGGTCCGGTGCATCTCCCTGGGGTTAACCAGCTGCACGCTCACTGGACCTGCTTTGGTTGGGAGTGTTTTTCTATTTCTGCAGCATTTTTGTTGGGGGCAGCAGCATCTCCAGGGACTCTGTGGGCTCCAAGGAAGGCATTTCAGCGGGGACTGTCAGCAGGGTTCGTCAGGCTTGATTTCCTTTGTCCCTTTTTCCTTGTGCTGCAGAGAGGCCGGGCAGTTTCTCACGTCTCACTGAGCTTGTTTGTGAAGGACAACCTCCCACACTGAGTGCAGAATTCAGCTTCTTTGGAGAGGCTGTAGCCTGTGCCTGGCTGCTCTGTCCGTACAAGCCCACAGTGTCGGTGGGAGCAGGGAGTTGTCCGAAATGCACTGTGCCTCTGTTGGGAATGATGGAGCCCTGTGGGAACACCGGCCCATAGGGAGCCTCGGGCTTTGGAGCAGACCAGAAATCTTCCTGAGCGGCAAACAGGGAAGCCTGAGTGAGGCTGGTCACCATCCAGAGCTGCCTGAGGAGAAATTCCTGCACCCAGGAGCTCTGGACCTGCTGGGTGTCTCAGCTCCTCGTGGTGGCTGTGCACCCTGTCCCCAGGTGATCCTGGGGGTGTCTCCTGTCCCCAGGCCCTGCAGGCTCTCTCTGATGGGCTGTGGGTGGGCGGTGAAGCAGTTTTGTTCCTCGCCTGTCCCTCACGCCGTACCACATTGCTGTGGGTTGCTTAGTGACCAGCTCCACCGGGTATTCTTCCTGCCTGAATAGGGCTTTTCTCTTCCCGAGAAGTTGGAAGAAGTTTCTCTTAGACCTTTCCCTTCCCCCTCCTCCTCTTTTGTTTCCCTGTCCTTTGGGAAGCAGGAAGGGGCTGAGTCCCACTGAGCAAGGATTCCCCAGTGGGTGAGGAGGCTTTGGGGATGGGCTGACAGCCCTCAGCCCACGCTTTTCCCCAGTGCCGAGGCTTCCCAGAGTCAAGGGAAGGAAACTTCCCAGGAGGCTTTCTCCAGAGCCTGTTCCCTCCAGGCTTTTCTCTCAACACAGCTGACAGAGTTTGATGTTATCAGGGATAATCTTGGCTGGAGAAGGGCCTTTGCTGTGGTCTGGAGTTTCCCAGCAAGCTCAAAGCCACAGCCTTTCTGATCCCAGGAAAGCGACTCTGACCTGATGGTCCCCCTCACCTCCTCACTTGGCTCCTGTCCCCCCTGCACCAAGGTATCCTGTCCTGCTGGGGGTTGGCCGAGGTGTGGCACACACTGGGACACATCCCCTGGAGCACAAGTCCAGCTGTGCCTCACCAGAGCCACCTGATCTTGTGGCATCGGGTCTGGAGTGGCCACAGAAAGATGAATGGGGTTGGAGGTAGCATTTCCCGGCCAGCTTCCAGCCTGGCACAAACTAATGGAACGAAGCCTGTGGAGAGCAGCTACAGCTGGAGCACGCTTGGCAAGAGCCAGGATTCAGGACTGGGCAAGCTCCCAGCAGGGTGAGTGTCCCAGGGTGAAAGCAGCGCTGCCGGGCTGTGCCGCAGTAGCCCCAGCCTGCTCAGTGCCGCTGGGCAGAGCCAGTGCCACGGTGCAGGGCCACCCCAGCATCCAGGTCTCTATGGCTGGCACGACATCAAGATTGTCCCTGTGCCACCAGGTGGCAGCTCCTGTTCGGGGATCTGCCATTGTGCTGGGTCTGGCACGTCCTCACCTGCCACCGTGTCCCGGTGTTGGGCACAGCCCTGCAGCTGCCTGCGATTGATGGCGCGGGGGCTCCCTGGGGTGTGTAGGGACACATGGAGCAGAGGTTTGGTACCTTGCAGTCACAAGGTGTGTGCAAAGGTGTGGCCTCTGCTCCTGCAGCGTGGCACGGAGCTGAAGGCAGCACAAGCAGAGGGACTGATGGTGGGATCAAGTCTGACATCCTGAGGGATGCTCGGACACAGCAACTCCTCCTCCTGCACGGACACAATATCCAGTGCCAGCGACCAGTGGATTCCCCACTGCCAGCCAGGAGCTCTGGGGGCTGGAGGATTTAAACAAAGACATTTGATTTGGGGGATAAATCCACCGCTGCGTCTCAGCATGTCCAGAAGTTGCTGTTTTGTCAGCCCTGCTTTTTCCAAAAGCTCTTGGCAAGTGCCATGAACTGTTATTACAGCTGTGTCAGACTCCTCCTGGAGTTCCCCAAGAGTTAACAGCCTTTAAATATTCCCCACCAGGTTGCAAAAACCAAAACCGCTTGTCACCCAGAAGCTCTCATGGTGTCACCTTTCTGGCAGGGCTTCAAATTTTTTGCTTCATTTCCACTTCTTCCCCCTTTCAGTGTGACTGCTCACCTGTACAGCAGAAGCAGAGACCACCCCATCCTGCTGTGTGTTCACACAGCTTCTCGACTGGGGATGAAGCAGGAGGAAGCAGACATGGACTTGCTGGGGGACAGGGATGCATCTTGGGGACAAGTGGGTGATGCAGAGCCCGTCTCGTCCCTGCTCCTGGTCAGTCCAGCCCTGCTCTCTGGATCCTATCTGGGTTTGGCCTTACCAGGAGCAGGGACAAGGTGGGCTCTGCACCATGTCCTGGGGTTTGAGGTACCTTCTAGAGGCGGCAGCCAACCCCAAACCCAGCCAGGTGCTGGAGGGAGCCACTGTGTGTGCCCCACACGGCTCCAAGGCAGCCTTGTGCCATGGTGGCACATCCATATTGTCACTCCTGTCTCTTTCCTTCCCAGGCAAGAAACTGAGGCACAGAGCAGCCAGAGCTGGATAACAGCACTCAGCTTCCCAGCACGGAGGTGCTCCCTCTGGATGTGTTATACTCAAGCTTCTGTGGCTGGCTGGATGCTGTGGGAGTGTGGCAGAGGTATGTGCCTGCTCCAGGTCAGCACGAAAAGCTCTGTGCTGGGGACTTAGCAGGTGCTGTTTATGTTCCTCATTTGCTGAGAGGTTTGGGGCAGGCCTTGGGGGCAGAGGGTGGGAGGTTCTCTGCTGTGTGGACCTTCTCCCTTTCTTGGGGATGTGGTAGCAGGTAAATCCAGTTGAACCAGAAAAACTATTGATAATAGGGGAGGGAGAACAAGATAAAGGAGCAGCCCATGGCTTTGCTGTGCAAAAAGCACCAGCTGAGCTGCCAGGAGCCCTCAGCTCCAGGTGCTGGAGCAGGGCCCTGCAGGTAAACAGCTCCAGGGGGTGCAGCAGGGCTCCTCTGCCAGGCTGAGCAACAGGACCTTGGATGCTGCAGGGCTTTCCCAGCTTGGCCTGGCCAGCCCTTGGGGTGGTAAATTCTGGAAAGACGCTTTCTTAGTCCTGGGGACATCCCAAGGCTCCCTCCATCCCTCCCATGGCAGCCATGCAGTGTCAGATAGGACCACACAGGTGGGTGGACAAGGGGCTGGGTCACCCACCCACATTCAAACATGGTGTCCCCTCTCCCTGGCTTTGGGGACAGAGTCTGGTCTGACCCCAGGGACATGTGGCTTTGAGCAGACCTCAGGGACTGGGGGATCAGCCCACATCTACTCTGCCTGGTCCAGAGCTGGCAAGAAGGGGGAAGGCAGCAGTTTGCGTTGTCGCCCTAATTTCTCAGAGGTGTTTCCTAGCTCTGCACCCCTTCAGGGCATAGCTCAGAGCCTCCCAGGTTGCCTCATGCCAGTGGAGAGGGGATGGCCTTTGAACTGTGTGTTTGGCTTATCTGGGTCCTGGTCAGCGGTCCAGGGCTGACCAAGGGCTCTGTCATGTGCAGGCACCTGCGGTAAGAGCCGGGCTGGGCCAGCGGGGCCGCGGGGAGCGAGCCAGCGTGAGCCAGCCTAAGCCACTGCTCGTGAGGTCCTGACCTGCCACCTCAGCTTGTCCCAACAGCCTTCCTGCTTTGGGGAGGAGCAGGAGGGGACTACAGGGTGTGTTTCCCTGATGGGCCACATCCTGCCACACCGGCACAAAGATCACAGAGTCACAGAGCCAATTTGGTTGGAAAAGGCCTCTGAGATCCTTGATTCCAGCCTTTGACTGAACACCCCCTTGTCAACTAGACCATGGCACTGAGTGCCACCTCCAGTCTTTCCTTAAACACTTTCAGGGACAGTGACTCCACTGCCTCCCTGGGCAGCCCATTCCAATGCCTGACAACCCTTTCTGTGCAGACATTCCTCCTATCATCCAACCTAAACCTCCCCTGGCACAGGACCATGCCCTCTCATCCTATCACTGCTTGCCAGGCAGAAGAGGCCAACCATCACCTGGCTACACCCTCCTGTCAGGGAGTTGTAGAGAGTGGTAAGGACTCCTCCAGGCTAAACAACCCCAGCTCCCTCAGCCTCTCCTCAGAGGATTTGTGTTCCATACCCTTCACCAGCTTCGTTGCCCTTCTCTGAGCAGTTTTGCTGCACCCCCGAGCCCCTTTCCCCCCCTGCAGCATGGGGGCGTGGGCAGAAGGGCAGAGCACAGCCCTGAGCGTCTCAGCCACCACCTTGTTGTCACCCCCATCTCCAGGCATCCTCCGTGTGGTCACTTCTCCTGACTTTGGTTGTAGTAACACCCACAAATCCAAGCATGGAGTGTCAGGGAGCATCCTCAGCGGGCACTTTGCCTGACCCCATTTTCCCGGGCAGGGAGCCTGGCGAGAGGAGCTGCGGCCGAGCTGCTCCCGCTGCCCTCCCCGCCCCACCGGGCAGGGGCCGTGCGTCAGCCTCCCGGGACATCTGCCGATGAATTTTTCATGCTGCCATGGCCGTGCCTCCGCAGGCAGCCATATGGCCCCGCGCTCTCCGGGGCTGACACAGCCACCCGCTCCGGCGGCCAGGCTCTGCATTTTGGGGACCTGTTCTATGAGCAGGTTTTTGGCACTTTCTTAAATGTACCTCTGACCCGTGCTGAATGAATTTGGATATATAAATCCTCCAGGAGATTTTCGGAGATCTCATTCTCCCACCTGCACAGTTCATCATGGCAAAGACCATGAGATTTTCCTCCACCAACTTGTGGCTGGCAGCCAGCTGGTGCAAAATGTGTTTATTCTCCTCTCGTGCTCTCTAGCCATGGGGAGGGATTGGGTTCTGTTTCCAAGAAGCAATCACTGGAATAAAAAGCCCAGGCTAAAAATGATAGTTGCTGGTTTCCATTGTAATTTCTTTTATGTTCTTTTCCTAATCTTTATTTGGCAACTACCATCCTAAAAGGTTTTTCACACTTATTTAACTTCTAAATTAAGCACCACTTAATTTTGGGGCATAGTCCAAAATGCATTGAAGCACAAAACAAGTGGAGCAGATGAAGAACTGTGCATCTCATTTTCACCCCGCTGAAAATAAAACCAACAGTAGAAAACCATATATCATGGAAACAGAGATGTGAAGAAACCAGCTCCTCCAGCCCTTGAAGCTGCCACTCCACCAGCATTTGCATGATTGGGCCATAAATGTTTCCAAATGGCAAATTCCTGACTTTCCCCAGGTCACTTCCTCTGGACCATTGGTCATCCATCTGCAGCCAAGCCTTGTTCTGTCCCTTGTGACTTACTTGAGCAGTTGGTAATAATTAGCTGTGGTTAACGAAGGGCCGGAGTCAAGAGCACGTGAGCCAAGGCACCGGATTGCAGGGAGCGCATCCAGCGGGTCAGAGCGAACAAGGCAGACCCTGAGTCACACCGGGTGAGGATGGCTCCAGGCTGGGGGACCTCTGAGCAGGACCCCAGACTCTTAACCACGCTCTGCTGGCTCTGAGTCTTCCAGAAAATGCCTGTACCCCTGAGGGCTGGGAGCAGCTTTTAGTGATAGAGGCAAAAAGCATCAAATCCCAGCATCGATGCCCCCCCATTTCTCTGAGCTGCCTTTTGCTCTGGGGTACGTGTGACCCCCTGTTCCTGCTCATCCTTTCTCAGCTTTAGCTCCAGCTGGGCATTAAGCTTGATTTCATCCCTGTGTGTCCAAGTGGTGATGGTCTGTCCTGTCCTTCCAGCTTCTTGCCTGTTCTTTCCTTGCCTGAGACAACCCATGCCCAGCCAACCTTCCTGCTACAGCTCCCAGGGAGGGTTCTCTGCAAGTTTTCTTTAAAATCAGCCTGGCTACTACCCCTTGTGGTGTCCCAGGACCAGTGCCGCTCTCCCAGTGGGACAAGGCCAGCGCTGACACCACTGCTAGCCTCAGGCACAGAGCTGCTCCCGTTCACAGCACAGCCTGGGCACATTGTGGATGCCAATGCGGTGCCATCCCCACACAGCCAAAACTCCCGAGGAGCAGGGCTGGCAATGGAGGGTCTGTAGTAGTGGAAGCAAGTGGAGATTGAAGCAAACTCCTGTTGAAATGCGTTTGGTTTTTATCTTCCTTTGTACCTGTCTGGGCAGGCCGGAAAGGAAGGGGGGAGTGGTTGGATCTGCGGGGATAAAGGGGTGTTGGGGAAAATGCAGCCCCGGTGAGTACACCGGCCTGAGGGTGCTCAGTGGGACTTAGGAACAGGGATGGGGTTTGGCCCCAGGTTTTGGGGCTGAATAATGAAAGAGGGTATTTGTGGAGGGGCTGGAGGTGGGTGACAGCCTGGAACAACACGTGAGTGCTCAGGGAGCCACGGGCACAGGGTTTGGATGGAGCAGGGCTCCCCATCGTGCTGCTCCCCGAGTCTGGTGGCTTCCTAAAAATCCAACCCCCCAAAATCCCTACAGTTCAACTGAAAATGCTTGTTTGCCTGCCGAGTCCCTTCCCCCGCTGCAACAAACATTTTGGTATGCATATCCTTTAGTTCACAGGCTGGTTCTTTCGGAGTTGAACCAAAATAACACCAAGATATTCTTTCAAAAAAGAAACTGGAGCACATCCTCTCTGAAAATACCAAAATAATTCATACAAATTTCCCCCCAAACCCGTTTTCCCTTTCCTCCAACACAAACTCTTTGTCAAGCTTGCCACAAAGCCCCAGAAGGTTTTGTTAGCTGCAAATGCACACAATCCATTCTGCCAGAACGTGGCTGGAGACCCGGGGGCAGCACCCCTACCCTGTCCCCCCTCCTCCTCAGTGGCAGCACCCCACCAGTGTCCCCTCTTGTCCCATTCTCCCCCACATTTGTGCCCTCCTGGGGGGTTCAGCGGGGGGCTGCGGGTATGTGACACGGTGCTGCTATCGGGCACCCCAAGGTCCGTCTCGACTTCAGAGCCTGCAGTTTCTTACAAGCATAAAATAACCTCAGGCGGCCACGGACACGCTCGGAGGTGGCATCGCGGGGCCGCCGGGTGTCCGTGTGGGTGCAGCCGGAGGTGAACGCACGTGTTTGAGTCGGACAAGAAAGTTACAGAAAGGGGAGCCCTGTTTGTGAGCTGTGGGTGGGTGCCGTGAAAAGGAGGCCAGAAAAAAAAAAAAAAAAGAAAAAAAGAAAATCTCACTTCGCCTTTGGTCTGGGTAAATGTTTAATCCCCAGCTCGGAGAAAAAGCAGCTCAAAAGTGCTTTTTTTCTCAGCAAGTCTGAACCAGTCAGCCTGGTGCCTCCTCCCTCCGGCTCTCACCCTCCCTCCTACCACTCCGGAGGAATATCCCAGCCTGCTCCGAAGTGCAGCTGGGCACCCGCGGCAGGACGGAGCCAGCCCACAGCGGTGTCCGCGCCCACCGGGCTGGGAAAGGAGAGGCACCGGGAAGTTTGTGTGCCCGGGGCCGGCTGCCACGCTCCCGCCCGCCTGCGCGGCTCCAGTGGTTGAATTGCCCGGGATGGGGTCCCCGCACTGGAAAAGGCTCTGCCTTTTGCTCCTAGCAGGTTTAACATCCTCCCTGCTCCTCTACAGTCACTACTACGCTACGGTGGAGGCGCCCGCCAGCCAGAGGATCCTAGCCAGGTAAGGGGGGACGGGGATGGGAGAGGGGTGGGAGGCAGGGATCTGTAAATCCAACATGAGGTACCGTGAGCTGGGATGGGGACGGGGAATCGGGGTGCCGGTGTGGGCCCTTTAGCGCAGGTGATCCCAGCTCAGCCCCCGGCCGTGGGCTGCTTTGGAAAACGTGCTGGAAGCAGGCTCTGCCCCCGCTCTGAGTCCTGGGCACCGGCTCCTGCCCACGGCCACCAGCCGAGCCCAGGGCTGCGCAGAGCGGGACCCCGAGGCCATGTGGGGTCTCCAGGGGTCCCCGCGTGGGTTCAGCCCATCACAGTGCGGAGAAACCATTGCTGAGTCCAGGGGCGGCTGAGGGTGCGGATCAAACCCGCTTCAGCTGCCGGCCAGAGCCGCCGCGTGTTCCGCCGGGCTGGTGCAGGATCGGAGCCGGCTGATTGTCCTGCGGGAGGTTTGGCCCCCATGGAGCTCCACCGACCCCCTCCTTCGCCCCTTGCAGAGGCAGGGCACGGCTGCCCCAGTCCCGGATCCCCCGGGCTGCCCCCACCGATCGCGAACTCAGGGCTGCAGCGTTTTCCAAACTCCAGCAATTTGCAACTCACCCTTTGTCTGCCTTCGCTGCATCCTCCAAACCTCCCGAGGCACCTTCCTGAGCCTCCCCCGTGGCAAGCGGGAGGGGGTGCTGGGGTGCCCCGGGGTTCCCCGCGGAGGGCGGATGAGCGGGCGGGGGAAGGAGCCCGCACAGCGCTTGGGCTGCGGGACCAGCTGCCCTGTCCCCTGCGAGCATCAGGTGATGGGCCTGGAAAGCGCTGTGGGTGTCCCTCACCTCCTCCTGGGTGCCTTTGTGTGCCATCGGTGTGAAAGAGCCCGGCTGCCCGGGAGTGGGGGATGCTGTGGGGACCGGAGCCGGTCCTGGGCAGGGTGAGATTTGCAGCGGAATTTGCTGGGGATGCAGCCGGCTGGGCTGCCCTGGGGTTCAGACCTTCTCCCCTCCCTAGGTGGGAGCTCTTCTTGCCAGATCCCAAGGCAGAGGTCCCCTCTGCTGCCGGGCTGGTGGATCAGGAGTATCTGCAGCAGCTCGGGCTGGCTGTCGGCTCTTTCCACCCTCGCCGTGCCCGGTGCGCAGCGGTGCCAGCAGCAGCGTTACTCGGAGCTGCTCGGGGCAGTCACGGCTGGGGTGTGGAGCAGCTCCCCACAAAGAGCTTGATGTCCACGAGAGGGGAAACTGGGGCCCATGAGGGCAGCAGAACGTGCCCAAGGACCATGCTGGAGCTGGGAATGGAAACCAGCCGCACCCTGGCACAGGGTCTATGACCCAGCCGAGAGCAGGGTGTGGAGGAAACCCATGGGATTGAAGCAGGGAGCAGGTTCCCCCCACCACATGTCAGGCTAACCCTGCCTGGACCTGCCGCAGCCCCAGGTCACCTTCCATGGAAGTCAGCCCAGGCTACCGCCCCTTGATGGGACCAAGGGTCAGCTTGTCCAGCCCCAGAGAGAGGCCCAGCGTGAGGTAACACAGGGCTGACCTGTGCTTCAAAGCTGCCCTGGACTCTCCTCTTGGCTTTAATTTAACCCCTAAAGCTAAGCCCAAGCCAGCGTGTGGTCTGTTGGCTTCGATTCCCTGTGTTTACAAACGTGACACCCCTCATCCAGACAGAGCTGTGTCCCTGGAGGAATTGGTGCTGCCCTGTCTGGGTGTGGGGCTCAGTCCGGAGCTGGAACTGGGCTGGCCGGCATTTCACACGGCTGAGGTGCCATCACAGAGCACTCCCTTCCCACTCTCCAGTGGGGACAGGAGGGTCAGGGTCCTCACCTGTGGGTGCAGGTGACTCAGTTTCAGCAGCAGGTTTGTGTGAGCAGTGTCTCATGCGGAGGTACAGGGGGACGAAGGGGATCAGGAGGAAGCTGATCCCCTGATGGATGCGTGCAACCCTAACCCAGGACCAGATCCCCACAGCAATGCCGAGTCCCCCTCCAGCTCCGCACAAAGCTGGTGGCCCTATGGGAATGGGCAAAATCCCTGGTCCCTGCAGAGCTGGGATGGAGGAAGCCAAGTCCCTGGAGCCCCTGGGGTTCAGCTGGGCACAGCCCTGTCCCACTCCCTTCCCATCCATCTCTCCCAAACCCCACTGGTGAGCTGCTGGCTCCGCTTTTATTAGGGCAGATGGGACGAGCAAGGAGCTCTGCCCAGCCTCTCCGTGCCACTCTGGCTCTGCACCAGGGAAAGATGCTTCTGGAGCTCAGCCCTTCGTGGTGAGACGGAGCAAGAGTGGGTTCTTGTTGCTGTTTTGGCTCCTGCAAATGTCTCTGTGGGGCCCTGGGAGTATTTGCTGAAGATAAGGCTGGAGTGTGTGCTCACAACACTCACACACAGCGTTATCTTCCGGAAATGAGGGATGGCCATGGACCAGAAACGTCATATTTGTGAATGTCACGGTGGTGAGGGAGCGCACCCAGGCTTGGCTGGCTCTGCTGCCACCGCCAGTGCCCGGGCAGCCACAGCCACTCCTTCCCGCAGCCCCATTGTGCATCGGTCGGTCCCGGGCAGGGTTGTCATCTTCTGAGTCAACCAAGCAGCACGAGGCGCTTCACCACATCCTGGCAGGTGACGTCAAAGCGCTTGGCTCCCCATCATGCCGCCAAGCCGCTGTCTGGTGGGGGACCAGCTGCCCCACGCCCTTCCCGGCAGGGTTTGGGCAGCAGCAGTGCTGAGGAGCTGGCTCCAGCACCCACAGCTGGCAAGCAAGTGCAGGGAGGTGCTGGCACTGATTTATCAGTTCAGCACAAATCCTGGAAGAAACGATGAGCAGGTGCCACCCACTGTGTCCGGCCGTGGGTGGAGGTGAGGCCCAGCACCCATGGAAGGTCAGCAGGAGCCAACCTGCCAGGCTGCCTGTGCCCACCTCCCTCCATCCTGGGCACAGCCAGGCTGAGACCCCTGGGGCTCCCACAGCATCCCTGGCAGCTCAGAAAGCAGCACAGCACCCTCCCACTGCCAGTGCCCAGGGCTTTGCCTTGTGCTGCAGGCACTGTGATGAGCCAGGGAATGGGAAGGGAAGAAACAAGAGCGGGAGAGCTTGGAGAGCTGGGGAGGGGCTGGGTGGGCAGAGATGTGCAGCTGGACCTTGTGATCATGATGGGAAGGGCTGGGGAGGTGGTGGGGCTGGGGGAGGCTGCTTGGATGCAGCTCAAGCCTGGCCATGGGGGGTGAGGGTAACAGCCTCAGGGTTTGGTGGGGGGCTGCACCTCTGTAGCTAGAAAATGGGTGGGTGGCCAACCCAGGGGCTTTGCATGTAGGGACTTCAGTGCCTTGCAGGAGCCAGCTCTGGGGTTGGAGCAGGGAGGTTTCCCCAGTCCCTGGTCTGTCGGTGGGTTGGCTGGTGGAGGTGTTGATAAGCTCTGCTGTTGAGGCACCTGGGCTGGGGATCAGCTGCACTGTGAGATGGATGCAGCAGGTGGGGCTGGGCAGGTCCCTGGGGTGAGCTCCCTGCACCCCAGGGCAGCTTACCGGGGCTGAGCCCACTCGGTGTCCAGAGCTCCTGGCTGTGGGACACTTGTGTGGGAGCGCTTTGCTCTGGAGGGTGTGCTGTCAGCCTGGGCTGAAAGAGCAGCTTCCAGTGTAAGCACCGGCTCTGCTACAGCTTTGGATGGCCTTGCCCTTGCTGTGTGCAGACCCTGTGCTGCTCCCTGCAAGCCAAGGGCAGAGGTGGGTTGGCTCAGGCTGGGATTAGTCGGATGCTCTCAGGGATAACAGAAAGGCCCTGCAGAAAGCTGCAGCTCTGCATCTCTCTGGGATGGCTGAGTCCCATCTTGATGGACCCTCTTGGGGATTTTCCCTCCCTCCCTCCTCTCTCTGCCTGCTCAGGTGATCCCAGGATGAGCCTCAGGGATGTGCTGGCGGGGGCCACGCTGTGCCGACCCCTGGGCTGTAGCCTTGTGTTTGGAGTGGTGGGAGCTTTCCAGGGCTCTGCTCCTGCTGGGAACCTGACTTCCCATGGGACACCAAGGCAAGACACACAGGCTCAATTTAAAAGCTGCCCTGCTCTGCTGTTGGGGCTCAGCACCCTCAACATCCCCTGCCCAGAGCTGGCAGCGCCGGGATGGTGCAAGGAAGGTGCTGGGACTAAAACCTGCTTGGCACTGCCTTTCCATCCATGCCTGGGGAGATGCTCCAGCCCCCAGTGCCAGACCCCAGGCAGGATGCTGGGCTGTCCCCCCATGCCGTGCCATACCCCCAGAGTGGCACAGAGCGGGGTTTGGGTGGCAAACGGGTTTAGATCCGCTCCTTGGCAGGGCTGTGGGCGCTGCTGGTGTTGACAGGAGCCGTGGCAGGGACAGAAACCCAACGCCGGCTGTGCCCCTGTGCCAGGCAGCGTCGCGCCGGGGGGGAGGGTGAAGCTCCGCTCCCCACCTGCCTCTACCTGTCCCCAGGCTCCCAGGCAGAGATCCCGTAACAAGGAGCCCTTGTTCCTCCACAATACCCCCCTTCTGGCCGCAGCACCTGCCTCCTGGGCTGGCCGGGGGGCTCTGAAGGGCCTTTCTGTGTGGGGATGAATGGGAGCCTGTTCCCCTCCTGTGGGCTCCCACTCCTGCTTGCCAGGCTGCGACCCTGCCCACCCCCAGCCCCAGTGCCCCCCCAGGGGCTGGGTCAGCTCGGCCTGGCCCCGTGGGGCTCAGGGCACCCCAAATTGCTCAGGGTGGGCAGCCCCTGCTATTAATGAAGGATCAGGGCGTGTCCCAGCTGCCCCCATGGCAGAGGGGGTCCCATGCACCCCAAGAGCCTCCAGACCCCAGCTGCTGATTGCTTCTCCAATATTACAACTAAATGTGTCCTGCTGGCCTGTCCAGTTTATTCCAGTCTGGTCCTCTTCGGACTCAGGGATGGTGGGAAGAGCCAGGGAGGTCTCAGTAGGATTCCCCCAAGGCTGCAGACTGGGCTGGGTGTAGTTTTTGGTTTGTGGGAGTCCTGGAGGTGGGACCCACCAGGAGATGGTGGCTGCACAAACCCTGTACTTTGCAAATCCTCGTCTCTCCACTTGCAGATGGGGGTGGGTGGGCACAGGCAGCGGTGGAGGGGAGACAAATGGAGGGGTCATGGTCCTGCCCTGTGGCTCTCACAGGTGGGGGGATATCAGAGTGCTCAGTGTCACCTCCTCAGCTGAGCCCTCACTTGCCTTCTCCCAGCTTGCTGCAGCCGGAGCCGCTGGTCCTGGCTCCCTCAGGGACACCACACGGAGCCGGCAGCCACAGGTGGGCTCTTGGAGGCAGCTTGGACAGGTAAGGAGGGAAGATGCTCAGCCATCCTGACAGGAACTGGGAGCCCCTTGCCCACTGTGGGGTTCCTCAGTGCCCAAGCGATGGATTTTTAACTCTGTCGTGTGTTTCCCCCATCCCAGTGGGAACTCCTTCAAGCCCTCTGCCGAGCTGGGGGAGCCGGAGCCCAGCAGAAAGCAGGTAATCATTAGCACAGCACAGTAATGTCCGTGGTGCCTCTCTGTGCTGGGTTTTGTTGGTTGAAGGGCTGCGTGGGGAGGCTGAGGAGGAGCAGCATCCTCTGGAAGGGCTTTACAGAGGAGCAACCTTGTCCATCCACACGTGGTTCTCCCCAGGCCTCCCTGCTGCCATTGCCCAGTGTGGAGGCTGGAGCCAGCATCACCCACTCCCTCCAACCCTGGGACTCCTGGGCCAGCAGTCCAGGCTGGAGACTGGTGGGGATGGACCCAGGCCCGGGGGGGGGGGACTGTCACTGGTCTGCTCTCATAAAGCAGAGCCCTTTAATGGGGTGCCCTCACCTGAAGGTGCTGAACCTTTCACGCTCTCAGGTGACTCTGTAAGCCCTGGTTCTCCCAGCCCTGCTGAGCTGGGTGACAAAGGCTGTTTTGCCATGTGAAACCAAGGCGTGAGGCAGTGCCCTGCCTGAGTGACCCAGCAGAACAACGTGGGATGGACAGGGAGCATTTCTGTCCCTGGGTTTGTTCTCGCCTTGGTGCGTGCTGAGAGGTGGAGGTGTCACAGGGAAGGCAGACCCAGGCTGGAGATTGAGCAGGGATCCTCCTTCCTCCCTGCCAGCCCAGCCCCTGCCTCCGCTCGGTGATGGCCGGAGCAAAGGCAGACCCCAAGTTTTGGGAGATCTTCCGCTTCGACACCGCCGTGCTGATGTGGGACCAGCACTTCACCCTGGAGACCTGGAACAGGCTGAAGACACGACACGTCCCCTATGGCTGGCAAGGCTTGTCCCTTGCAGGTACAGACCCGGCTGGGATGTGGGGCAGCTTGAGAGGACTGGGGAGCCCAGCGGAAGGGACTGGAGATGTGGGACAGGCAGAGGAGCCCTGCAGAGGAGCCAGGGATGTTGATCTCTCCCCAGCCCACCTCCCGGGGCACAGGGCGGAGGGTGCGGCTTTGCAAACACCGCTTGCTGCATCTTGTGACATTTTCCCTGAATAAAGGATCCAGTGTGTCCGTGATTATTAACTGGGGCCGGAGGAGCTCGGACAACTCGCTCCATTGTTGTGCACGGAGATTGTTTCCCTTCCCACCCCAAACCCACTCTCTGTTCTCCCCGGCAGCCGCCGGCTTCAATCCCTGGGCTGGGATGTGCTGGGAACGGCGAGCAGGAGAGAACCAGTGGCAGCTGCAAAGAGACATTGTCAGGAGGGGACGTGGCCAGCACAGGCAGCAGCATCTGCAGGGCTGGGGCTGGAGATGTCCGGATGCATCCCTGTGCCTTGCACAGCCTCGGGTGGCCGCTGTTTGGAGCAGGGTTGGGAACAGGGGGAGATAGGAGGAGGTGACACCAAGCTGGAAGAGGAGGAGGGACTGTCTGGTGTCCCCATGTCCCACCTGCAGACCTCTCTCCTGCACGGGGGTGGTGTGAGTTTCCTCGTGTGCTGCTCCTGGCTGCGCTGTGCCAGCTCCGTGCGTGCTGCTCACGTGGGCTGACGCACACCTTTTCCCTGCTGACTGGCCACATCCTGCTCCGTATTCCAGTGGTGGGCAGCACCCTCCGGCTCCTCAACGCCTCGGCCAACCGGCACCTCTTCGACAGGGCCGCCTTCCCCAGCGGCTGCGTCCGCTGTGCCGTGGTGGGCAACGGTGGCATCCTCAACGGCTCGCGGCAGGGCAAGGCCATCGACAGCCACGACCTGGTCTTCAGGTGAGGATGAATCCCAGGCAGGATGGGGCCGTGGGTGCTGGGAGATGCAGCACCCCTGGACACGTGTTCTCCGCTTTTCCTGCAGGCTCAACGGCGCCGTGATCAAAGGCTTCGAGGAGGATGTCGGCACCAAGGTCTCCTTCTACGGCTTCACGGTGAACACCATGAAGAACTCCCTCATCGCCTACGAGGAGTACGGCTTCACCCAGATCCCCCAGGGCAAGGTGAGACCCTGAGGGCTTGTTGGGGAGTTGATCCAAATTGTCCCTACAGGCTGGGCTTGCTTCTGAGACCTTCTCCCCATCTCGGGAGCCCTCAGTCCTCACCTGCAAGCGTGGGCAGTGTCCCTAAACCCCCTTGCAAATGCCACGTCTGTGTCCCTGCTGCAGGACCTGAAGTACATCTTCATCCCCTCGGACATCCGTGACTACGTCATGCTGAGATCGGCCATCCAGGGCAGCCCAGTGCCCGAGGGCTCGGACAAGGGCGACGAGTGAGTAGCTCCCCAAGATCCCCCAGCACCCCTGGTGGTGCAGGCATCACTTGCCTGTCCTCACCCCACATCTGTCCCTACTGGGATAAACCCCAAGGAGCTCCAGGACTGCCATGACAAAGTTCTGCCCTTCTCCTTGCCCCACTGCAGGCCACAGAAGTATTTTGGGCCAGAGGCATCTGCAGAGAAGTTCAAGCTGCTGCATCCTGATTTCTTGCAGTACCTGACAGCAAGGTGAGGGTGATGAGCACTGTGGATGCTGTCTGGCTCTGCTCCGGGCTGGACTCAGACTGCTGGCCTCCCTCCTCATCCTCGTTCCAGTACAGACCAGTAGCTGCCCAGCATCAAAGTGCAATCCCAGTCTCCCCCAGACACTGGAACCACCCCTGCCCTGCTGTCTGCACACAAGGCAGAGGCATCTCCCCCCTGCCATTCCTGCTCACTGCAGCACAGCTCACGTCCGCTCCTACACCTCCCTGTGCTCACCTTGCTCCCATTCCCCAAAATAAATTACATTTTGTCGCAGTCTAACAGGAGCAAAGGTAGGGCCCAATGGGATGGTCCCCTCCTGCCTTTTATGAAAGCAGGTGCCTGGCTTGGGGTGGTTCCAAACGGCAGAGAAGTGCCTCTTACTAATCTCTGTGCAAATGAGCTCAGCCTTAGAGCACCCATCAGAGAACCCACCTGAGCCCTGTGTTTCACTCAATGCTCCTGCCTTACTGGGCACTGGTGTCACTGGAGAGGGCAGGGTGGGTGTGGGTCTGGGGGCTGCAGGGCTGTGCCAGCCCTGAGCCCCCACAGCCGCCGTGTGCCCGTCAGGTTCCTGCGGTCGGAGCTCCTGAACACCCAGTACGGCTCCCTCTACATGCCCAGCACCGGCGCCCTCATGCTCCTCACCGCGCTCCACACCTGCGACCAGGTAAGGGACCACGGGGCCGCTGTCCCCCTGGGGAGAAGGGATCCCCCCTTTGGCTGCTGGGCGGCTCCAACGTGTCCTGGTGGCTGTCCTACATGTCTCCTGTCCCTGAAGGGAGTGGTGGTGGTGATGGACCACCCGAGGTGAAGCCTTGACCCTGTCCTCTGTCTGCCCCACCTCCCTCCCCACAGGTCAGTGCCTACGGGTTCATCACGGCCAACTACGAGCAGTTCTCAGACCACTACTACGAGGTGGAGAAGAAACCTCTGGTGTTTTATGCCAACCACGACATGATGCTGGAGGCAGCGCTGTGGAGGAGCCTGCACCGCGCAGGGATCATCACCCTCTACCAGCGCTGAGGCTGGCAGGTCGCCCACAGAGGCGAGTCCAAGGACTCTTGTGGCTCTTCTCCTTTTTCCTGAGGGTCACCTTCTCCCTCCCGAGGGCTCTTCCCAGCTGGCCAGCCAGTCCACGGAGCAGACCTGCTGCACCACAGCCAGTCCACGGAGCAGACCTGCTGCACCACAGCCAGCAGTGGTGTGAGGATAACGGAGAAGCTGAAGCTGGTGGAGCAACGTTGTATTTCCTCAGGGATCAGTGTGATTGAACGTGGCCTTTGGGGCACCCAGAAGCACCACAGCACATGGCTGTGCCCTGCCAGCCCCTTAAACGTGGCTATGGGGCAGCAGTGGCCCCTGTGAAGCACAGGAGGGGCAGAGGGATGCTGGAGATGCTGGAAAATGCCGGAAAATGCCCTTCACCTTAAATGCTCATGGTGGGACCACAGCAGGCAGGATAAATCCTTGCACTGGGGACCAAGTGACAGACAGGAGGTAGCACATTTGGAGAACACCTCCCTCCCAGACTGCAGAAGGTCCCAGCTCCAGCCAGCTGTGCCGATGTGTGCCACGTTCCAGAAGGATCTGTTTGCCTCCCTGGTCAGTGGCACACACAGCAGGACAGACACCGTGGGCCCTGTCACTGTCCCCTTCTCGAGGTCTGGTGTTTTCTGACAAGGGAGGGGCTCAAAAGCCATCAGCTAGAAGGAGGGTCACAGCAGCTCAGCCAGGACACCAGGAACACACCCAGGCTCTGAGCAGCCCGGAGGTGATGCTGACCTCAGTCATATGTGTGGCATTGGGTTTGTCAGGCTTTTCTTGCACAGGGACTCCGTGGTGCCCTCTGAGAGGCAGCCCCACACCAGGTGGGTCAAAGTGATGGTCACTCTTTTAATTTCCTTCCCAAAACCCCAGGGAGGGGAGGGTCCTGAACCTTTCAGCTGTCCCTCATACACCAGCACTGCTCAGGGAGACCCACCTGGGGAGGCTTCTCCAGCTGGTGGGGCTGGAGGGTGGAGACAGAGCAGTGTAATCCAAGACACTTTCCCACTTTGTGTAATTACATAAATGTTGAATGATTGTTTTCCTTAATGCCTGTTTCTCTTGTTTTGATGAACTGGGTGGGGTGAGACCCCTTCCTTTACCCCCCACAGCAGAGGAGCAGTAACAGGGAGTAGAGACTTCAACTGGGGAACAGCTCCAGAGGCAGATGGGGATGGCAACAGGTTTAAATCATGGAGACTCAGACTGGAAGATGTGTTAGCTCCTTTTCCACTTGGAATGCCATTTGCTGTATGAGGTTGGTGTAGAGATGGCAAAAGATACCCTGGCTCTGAGCCAGGGAACCTCCAAACCCCCTGAAGCTCCCAGCAGGCTGCTTCCAGCCGGTTCCCAGACGCAGGTTAGGCTCCAAGCCTGTTCCAGATGTAATCTCTAGCTTGGGGCCCATCTTGTGTTCCCACGTCTCAAATTAACCTTTGTTCCCATCAGAGCCACCTTACACTGGTACCACGGCAGCCTGTCAGGCCTGTTTTGTGTTCCCAAACACTCAGCAAAACCTTTCGTGACACGAATGAGCCCGATCCTCACAGCCCCTGGCCAAGACACTGAAACCTCCTCAAACCAGCTCTGGCCAAGCCTCAGGTGACATCGGGGCAGGAAGAGCAGGACAGTGCTGTCATGGTGCTGCAATCCTGCCTGGAATCACCCAGCTCACAGGCACCGCATCAGGATCTAAACATTGGGAACTACAAGGTGCACCTTTCCTTTCCCCTCTCAAAAAGGGACATTCCCAGCCAAGGGTGGAGCCTGGTGCTGGAGTTTAACTCCATTTTAAGGACTTACTCATGGCTGTACTCCCAAGCACACCACAAGAACTGTTTGGCACCAGACCTTAGCCAGAAGTCAGTTTTGTCACACTGTTCCCACAAATTACTTCTGGGACAGAATCTGCAGACACTGAAGTCTTCGGGTTTACTGTGAAGGGTAAGCTCACAACTGCCACTTCAGGAAGTGTTTTAATCCAAAATCCTTCCTACCTGCACAAAACCATTTCTGTCCAAGAAGGATCAGAATCATTACAGTCGGAAAACACCTTTATGAGCACGGACTCCAACCTTTACAAAAATAACCAAATAAAACCCAACTTTAACTTGTAAGATTTCCCACAACTTTTTTTATTCTGAAACAGAAGAAAGCAGGGAATCACTTTTCCCTCCCACCACCTGTAGATCGGATCCTGGTGGAAAAAAAACAAGAAACAAGACAGTGTCAGAGCAGCTGGAAGGTTCATGATTTGCACTATTTAATCTGGAGCAGAGGTCTCAGGAGACAAAACCTTGCTCCCACCCAAACCACTGGCATTGGTACCCACATCCGTTTTGGTTTTAGTGGTCACTTACCCATGGTGTGGCTGCAGCAACCACTGAGCAGTGAGCAGGAACCTGTGGCTACACACAGGTGGCCACTTCACACGACATATCAGTAGTCACTTGTGACACTCAGCCCAGAACCATCTTCCTTCTAGAGCTGGGAGAAACCACAAGCCAAGGCTGTAATTGTTTTCCTAAAAAAGTCCATTCTGAAACAATTCCTGCCCCTCTGGTCTCAAAGCACTGAGCAGCTTTTCCTTTTCCCATTTATCATTAGGCTGCCTCTACACTTTCTTTTCCCTGTTACACCTCAGAAGCCAAAAGCTCCTGGTGCTTGTCCCAGTGCCTGATCCTGCCTGGAAGACAGCTGTGCTGTCAGAGCACCCCGTGTGCCTGATTTGTGGTGCCATTCCCTCCCCTTCCACACCAATCTTGACTCCTGACGACATTCCCTGTCACCAGCTCTGCCGGGCGGCCTGTCAGAAGCTGTTATTGACCTTCTGCAAACAAAGCCAAATTCTGCTCAATAAAGCATAAAATCATTTAGCAGAAGGCAGCTGTCAGCTGCCCAAGACAAAGTGCTGTTCCAGCCTGTGTGTTCAGTGACTGTACATCAAGCAAGATAAAAAATGCGTTTCTTATCTGCCCTTCAACCTGTCACTGTTTGCATAAGGAACTTGAAAGCTCTTTACAGCTCTAAACTGTGCTATGACAACAGCAGCTCTGCTCAGCTCCACAGCTGTGTCCGGGCTGGGGGAGCTGCACCTGGGGCTGCCCTTGGCTGCTGTCACACGTCACAGGGTGGCAGGACAGGGGACAGGTTCTGTCACACTGGTGCCACTCACACCTGTGGGCTCTTTGCAAGGGGCAGGGGACCCGCTAAGGGAAGTAGCTGAGCCTCAGTGGACATTTTCTTCCTCAAGCTGAGTGTCAGACAGGGATAACAGCACATCACAGGCTCAGTGTCTGTCCCACCCCTGGCTACACGAACCCCTCATGTTCCCCAAAATCACACAGTAGAGACACCCAGCTGTTCTCCCTGGGATTTTTCCTGGTAAACCTTCAGAGATTAGGCTCAGCAGCTGACTGAATGTGCCTACAGGCCTGGCATATAATTAATGAATTTAAAAAACCCACACAATAGTGAAGAATTTAATTCTCTTACCAGCCTGAAGCCCAATGTAGCAGCTGCCCTCTGGCCAAAGCTGTCTTTGGGCAACAGCAGCCCCAGGATTGTGCAGGACCACTTTCTCCTAAACACAAGGTGCAATGAACACTGTTAGCACAAGAGATTTAAATAAAGTTTGTCCTCTTTTCTTCACCTCTCCTGAAAAAAACCCAGCACTGAATCACAGAGCAAGACTTTGACAAATTCTCCATTCAGAGACAGGCAATTTTGGCCTCACAAACTTAGCAGAGCAGAAACCTGTCCCTCAAGACACAGAGGAGCACGTTTGCCAGGGGGCTGTCTCATTCAGACAAGGAACTTTGGGAGGCGGATGCTATTTAAATCCTTGCTTAAGAAAAAAACCCCACCAGCTCTGACACATTGGTGGTTTGGACCCTTTTAAGTTGTTTCAACCTGACATTCTCCTCATCATCTTCCAGAAACCTCTCAGTCTAACTCGTTCCCTGCACACAAGAGCAATCCATCCATCCATGGTGTAATTTGTCTGTGGGTTTATCTTGAGAAATGCATTCATCAGACCTAGGACAGCCACATCCCCTCAGGTGAAGGACTCCTCAGGGTGTGTCCTTCACAGGATGACCCTTTGGGGCAGGAGAGCTGCACCTCCCCACCCCCAGGAACCTGATACAAGTTTGAAACTGTCCTAGAGCACCTCCAGGTAGGCAAACAGAGCAATTATTCTGTCACTAGGTCTATTTCTGTGGCAGATACAGTTATGAGATGAGTTGTGTCAAGTGTCTCCATAATGGGCTGTCACCCAATCCCTCCTACCTCTAATCCTTCTACTCTGGCTCATCTCTGACCATGCTGACAAGCAGGGGCTCTGTTGGGCACCAACACCAGTAAAACTCCCATTCATTCCGTGCTGCTTTTCAGCTTGTGCTCTGTGGCAGCAAAGGGCAGCACACTTGGGTGGCAGCTGTGACAAAGCTACAGCCCTGATTGGCTTAATTACATTCATCAAGCTGTTGGGCTTTTATATCCCTCCCAGGAGACCCAGAGCTGCAGGAGGATATCATCTGACAGAGCAGAGCAAGTTTTTCTTCCATAACCCACCACGAGGAGAAAAAGCACACTGTGCCAAGACAGACACTGCTGTTTCTCACCATTGTGCAAGTGCACTGTCAGTCCAGTGGGTAAATCAGCTCCTCAGCCAGGGGAGTGTTTTTACCCCTTCTTGACACGGTGTCGCGCTCTGAAACCGAGAAAGGGGACAGAGTTAGTTCAGGTAACAAACCAATCCTTCACCTTTGTGTGTCTCACACTGAGCCTCAGAGTTACGCTTCCACAGAGGAAAGATCAAATTCAGACAGGGATAACTTCTATCATCACTAGCTCAGCTTCCAGAGCGGCTAAAGCGTGCAGGACCACCCCAAACCGCAAATCTGTTCTTGCCCTCGCAGCTATCACGCTCCTCACCCGGCTGGCACCGACACCTGCGGGTACACGAGGCTCGCCGGCCCCAGCTGGGCGAGGGGGCTCTGCCCGCTGAACCCCCGCCTCGGGGTGCTCGGAGGCTGCCCCGACAGCAGCGCCCCGGCTGAGCCGCACCCGCTGCCCATGAAACGCCCTCCCCCAGGTGCTGCTGGGCAAGAATCGGCATAAGCGGAGTAAAACCCTGCGAGCTGAGCATCGGTCGGACCAGCCCGCGGTACCCGGCGCAGCCCCGTCACGGCAGGGCCGGAGCCCGCGGAGCCCAGCGCCCCCGGCCTTGCTCTCTCCATCCACCATGGCGGGGGAGCGCGCCACCATCACGCCCCCTCAAACAGCTCTCGAGCCTTCGCCGCAGCCCTACGGGCGGTTCCGGCGGCGCACGGGAGTTCCCCGCGCACCCTCCCGCCGTCCCCGCGCCCCTCGAGGCCGCCGTGCCCGCGGATGGCGACCGATGGCGGCCGTGCCCACTCACCACACACCGCTCCGCAGCCATGCTGTCCCAGAGACCGCGGGGAGAGAAGAGCGAGCCGCGGGGGCTCATGGGAACTGTAGTCCTGATCCGTGAGGGCGCATGGGAGCTGTAGTCTGGCCACCTGGGGCGCGGGGGCTGACGGGAAGTGTAGTCCCGTCCCTCAGGAGTAAACAGAGCTTCTGCCCCCCTCGTCCTACTCATTAATGGCATTTACTAATTATTTATTAATTCTTGATGCCCCCTGTTCGCTAGGGAGACACGTGTGATTGTGCTTAGCACGCCAAATGCTTCAAAAGGCTGAACGTGCATTAGCTCATGGAGGAAAGGGCTAATTAGCTGGGGATCAGGGATTAGTCAGAGATTAGTTAGCAAATGTATGTGCCACGCTTTGAATGTGCGATGCTTCCAGGATGTGCTGTGATTGTCCTTTGCTGTTAAAACCTGATATGAAATCCACAGGTGTAGATGCTTAAAAGCTCTAGCGGAGAAATTTTTCAGCTTTCTGCAGCGTTCTGTGAGAGCTCTGTGGTCCTCATGAAAGCTGTGATAAACACTGCTACAGGTTTTTGTAAACTGGGTTTTTATCTGTGCACCTGGGATCTGTTTTTCAGAGTTGTTATGGTACACAGTGAAATAATATTTTGAAGTAGGTGTTGTGAGCTTTAGCCAATGGGACAGGGGGTGGCTGGTCCAAGATCCAATGACCTCCTGTCATCTTTGGGAACCAAGTTATATAAACCCAATTATAATTAATTAAATAACTTCTTTCTTCCTGAACTTGGATTGTGTCGTTACTCATCGTTCTCCGTACTTAACAGCAACACACAGGATCCTATTTAGCTTCTATATGAAACCATAAATGAAATTATAACATATATGAAACTATGGATGATTCTATTTAGCTTGTGTATGAAGTCTGTGTGAACATTAACGAAGTTCGAACAGAACCAAGGAGAAGAAAACTAAGAAGTGCTAATATCTACTTTCTTGCCCCAAAGGCTTATCCATCCTTGTGGTAAAAATCTCCGGTGGATGGGAATGGAAAGCCAACAAACCGGAATCTGAAAGCAGCCACGTCTGAGTAGAGATGACAGCCCCAGTGTCACCCCTGGAATGTCTGGGAAGTGCGGGATTCGCCATCCCTTGGGGTGTTTGGATCGGAGGTGTGCTCGTGGGAAGTTGCCAGGTTCCCACATTCCCATTCTTTGCTCTCCAGAATGGCCCACGTTGTTTCTTAAAGTTTCTCTTAAAAAGCCAGCAGGCTGCAGGAGGCTTAAAAAAAAATAATAATTTGCAAGAAGGCTGTAGAGAGACGCCAGCGTGCTGGAATAAAGAAGCTGCTTCCAACACAAGCAGCTGGCTGTGAGGTGCTCCCCAGCCCTCTGTGCCCCCGCCAGACGCAGAAAGCCTGGATGCTGTCCTGGCGGGGAGGAGCAGCCTGCAGAGAGTCCTGGGCTCTGCCATGAGGACACAAGGGTCTTCCTGCCCCCAGGAGCCTGTGGAACGAGTTTGGCCCGGGAGGAAGGCAGATGACGGCACAGAACAGCAGTAGTTAACACAGCCTTCGCTGAGGCAGCCTTTGCTCCGTGAAGATTTGGCTGGCAACCTGCCTGGCTGCTTTTAGCTTCCTAAAGAAGCAAATACAACCCATCTCATTCAAGTAGAATTAGCCCTTTAAGTCCCCAAGGGAGGCAGGTTTTAAAAAACAAAACAACTAAAACCCGCCTTGTGCAGAACTCAGATCCTGGAAGGAGAGAAGAGGTGACTTGGATGTGCCGAGGGATTCGCCACTGTCTCGATTTTTGGGTGGAAGCCGCTCAGCCCGCAGAGCCCGTGTGTGCCTATAAAAGGATAAGCTCTGCCAGGTACCGAGTAATGAATGGACTCAGCAATTAAAAGCTCGGGAGAACAGCGTGAGCTAAGAGCGCAGTCGATTTGCCGCAATTATTCATGGCTGCAGCGCGCGGCTGATGTTTCCAAGGATATCTTGGAGGCAGAACAAAGACTCGGGGTGAAGAGGGATGGTCATTGCCTCGCCCATGCCCACGCTTTCCTAATTCTCTGCGACTTTGCCCGTGGGGGAATTAATCGAGTTTTCTCAGCTCTTCCCTTTAGAGGGCGACCATGTCCCACAGATCTGCGGCGCGGAGCCTTCACCGGGAGCTGCAGGACGGGGCAGAGCCTCCCCGAGGTCTGCAGGATGTGGTGGCTCTTCTGAGGGTCTGTGAGCCTTCCGAGACGTGAAGGAAGTTACAGCCTGGTCCGATGGCTCTGAACATACTCTCCTTCCTCAGGCAGCTGCAGTGCTGCTCCCGAGGGCCATTTGGACATCATTTCCTGTGGCCGATCCCCATCAGTTATGGTGTTTTCTTGCTCCGGTCTGAAAGGTTGAGCAAGTAAGAAAAGCTATGAAAAGGGCACATAGATCTACTGGTGAACTTTTGGGGGTGCTCTCAATTGCCCTGCAGAGGATTTGGAGGGGATTGCTTCGTCCCACAAATCATGTGAGAGATCAGTATCTGTCCTGCAAAGCTACAGCATTACCCTCTCCAAAGAAGTCTAGGCTCAGCTGTGAGGTGTTTGGTTATCCCCAGGGCAGAGAGCAGGAGAATGGGCAGAATATCTGACAGAGGAGGGAAGGATGGAAAAACAAATGGAAATCAATGACAGAACCACTCCACCTTCAGCTGGGCTTTGATCCCATGCTCAGATTGAAGGACAAGGTCACCTCTCAGTTTTCCACCCTTTTCTTCTCTCAGCTGCCTGTAAATCCCTCGAGGGAGAAACTCTCCATGCTTACTGACAGTAATTTGATTTCCTCCCGATTTCCCCTCTGCCTGCCCCGGTCCCACCCTGCAGACAGGGCTCCACAAAGCCTGGAGAAACAAAACATCTGGGGGTTCAGAGATGCTTTGCTGTGGTTATCTTCGACATATGGCCAGGGGGAAGCAGCCAGGGTGTTTGAACCCATTAAAAAGCCAGTTCCCCCCGGCAGATCCCAGCCCCCCGCCAGGCTTCAGTGCACGGAGCACGAGGAGATGCTGAGGTGCAGGGATTGATGCTTGTCTCTGTCAGAAATGCTGGGTGCCCAACAAAAAAACAGTCCCTGGGGGTAAAGCTGGAGATTGCTTGCTGGTATTTCAGACTTCCGAGAGAAAAGATCTGTACTGTTAAAAAAAGCGCAGCCTGCCACAAGGTCCTAGATCCTGGTGTCAGTTGCTTCAAATCAGTCCCCTGAAATGGCAGAAAGGCTCTTTGGAGCTCAGCAGCAGACAAGCAACATCTTCCCACACAGGACAAGGCACACTGCAAACAAAACATCCTTCCCTGCTCCTGGCAGCAAAGCTCTTAAGCCTTCATTTAATATTAAATACACGTTTAAACCTAAGCCCGTTCCTCCTCAGCATGTCTCGTGTGCTTATGTAGAACTTCAGCAGGCTCAGGAATGCTCTGCTGTAGCTGGAGGCCTGTGCACTGAATAACAAGAGCTTTATGCTTACAGAATAGCTGTGCAAAGAAGGGATGGCTTTCCTGGGATGGATTCTGCAGGTTGAGGAAAGGAAATGTTCCCCTTTCTCCTGATGGTGTAGAAGAAATGGCAGCTCCAGCCGCCCAGCTGTTTCTCCTGCTTCTTCCCCTTTTTCTCAGCTGAGTTTTGGGCACAGTGCGACAAAGCCAATCTCAAGGTGCTGTTTTTTGAGTGCAACACAGAATGGACCTTGAGGAGGTTTTGTCAGTGGGATGGAGACAAGCTGATCAACACCGTGGATCCTCCAGGTCTGTGTCCCAGCCAGGCAAAGTGACCGTCTCATCAGAGCGAGCCAGATTGCATTCCCAGCTCCGTTCCTTGGAGGAGCAACCGGAACAGAGAGCACACACAAAGTCTTCCAATGGCAGGGCGTGCCCAGATAAATCCTGGGGCCAGACTGATGCATTTGTTGAACAGTAGCAGCAGGAATCCAGCTTCTTCATGGATGAGTATGTTTAATTAAAATACACACCCTCCGAGGATACCTGGAGATGGGAGATGTGTACAGCTACACAAATGCACCCAAAGGCAGCAGGAAAACTTTAACACTATAAAGCTACCGAGAACAGAAGAGAGATTTCCTTTTAGGCCAAGCTAGATGAGCAAGGAAAGGAGAGTTGTCCTTGCTTTGGGCAAAGAGATGGATCCTGTCTCTATTTTCTGTGTCAGCCTGAGCGATTACAGCGCAGCAAGCAGAGAGGGAGTGAGTTGGTATAAAAATACCCAGGTAAAATTAATGGGAAACTTCTCAGGCCTTCTTTTATCACAGCGTTTCTGTTTGCTTGGATTACTCGGCCAACCAGCCGTTGGTTCAGCTGTCCCAATCTGCGCTGTCCTATAAGCAATATTTCATCTATCAGGCTCAGATACCAGAAATATGCTGGGCACGCACGGAGCAAACAAGCATTTTCTTGCACGCAATTAGCATAAGCTGCACCGAGGTCAGGCAGTTGTGTCAGAGCACAATGCAAATCAACATTTCTTCCTGCTGCAGATGGAAAATGGAGAATTGCAAATGCCCTATCTCCGGCTCACCTCGTGCTTCCCACCGTTTATTCCAGAGGAAGGAGATAATTGTTTTCAGCTACTTTTGAGAATAGCGTCTCTGCTGCTTTCATTGCTTAATGGGAAAGAACATGTTTAAATGATGAAAGGCCACGTTATTTCAGGACCTTTTGGTTAATTTTTCTCACCCTTGTGCAAGGAAAGCAGGCCTAATGCCTAATTTGACCAAGCCTGAAGGTAAACTGAGGCTTTTCAAGATGACAGAGGGCGGCTGGTTAAAGGACAGTGGTTTTTCCTCCTGCTGCCTGTAAAAAGGTTTGTTGAGAACAATTTCCCAGTGACATCTGCTTGAAGGAGCCCTGCTACAGGGCATCAGCCCAAGGGCCACCCAGACTCGTGTAATTTTTCCAAGAGATGTCCAAAGCGAATGCCTAGGGAATGCAGGAGCAGTGTGATTACTTATGGTACATCTCCCAGCACCTTTCCAGCCACCAGCCATTCGAGGAGTGCAGATTCTGGGAGCTAGAGGTCAGTTCACTGCCCCTACTAATGGGTGTTTTCTGGAATGGAGATTTCAGTAACTTTGTTTTCCATGAGCTTGCTCAGCCTGCTGCGCATCTGTAACAACCATTTCCTCCTGTGGGGAGGAGAGGGACCAGCTTCCTTTTGTTTGCTCTGTGTCTGGCTCCTGGTAGTTCTGTTTGGTGGCCCCAAGTTCTTGTACAGGAAGAGACCAACCATACATGGCCTTTTCTACCCACCCTCACCGTGCAGGCTGAACTCATGGATCTATTTATCCTACCCTCGTCTTCAGGCTCACGAGTATGATCTATTCAGAGTAGATCAAAGAGGGTACTGTTGTTCTAAACCATTGTTTTCCTCCAGAATGTGATCTATCCACTTGCAGATGGCTTTTATGGTCTCCAAAGCCTCCCATGGATTAGCCCGAGTTCGACTGTATAAACATTTTCTCTATCCCACATCCTGCTTCCACGGCATGTCTCGTACTCGCTTCTCTGTCCTTTCACTCAGTCCAAACATCCTGCAGAAAGCGTCCAGCTCTCCCGGACAGCCTTCCTGGCTCCCTTTCCTCACAGGTTGCAAATAAAACTCAGTCAGCCCAGCACAGCCCCCAGATTCCTGGAGACCTGCCTGCAAGCGAGAGGCTCACATGCCTTCCTTTCCGATCGAGCCACCACCAGGCTGCTGCGTTGCTGTTGCTGCAAGGTCGGGCTGCCTTCAGCCATCTCTCCCCCTGCGCATCTCGAGCGCTCTCCTGTCTTGCCTCAGCTGTCATCTCCCCGCTGCTGAAGGAGGTGGGCGGCAGAACAGGCACCGCGGGAGATGGCTAATCTTCCGTAGCGCTTGTGCTCGGGGATGGGAGCGCTCAGCTGCTCTGGCATCCTCCTCCACCTCTCCTCCCAAGGTCAGGGGGAGAAAGCCCCACCGTGGCTGCCTGGCACCACCGTGTGAGCTCTGCAGCCCGGGAAGTGCTCCTGGGGGCTTGGGGGGCTGTTTGGGGGAGCTGGACCTGCACCCCTTTATCCCACAAACCAGGGGCTGCACCCAGCACACTGCAGAGAGGAGGGAGCTGCTGCAGCAGGACTCAGGGTAACCCCTTCTTCCGGAGGAGGGGGCAGGAGTGAGGCTTAGGGGCGTCACGGGGGTCCCTTCTGCTGGAGCTGCTGTGGGGCAGGCAAGGTGAGGCAGGGGGAGCCAGGACAGCATGGGTAGTACTGTCACAAACCGCAGCACCTGGTTTTCCAGGAGTTGCATGTGAAGTGCTCCTGACTTGGAGCAGCTGGCAAAAAAACTGGAAACAACCCCCCTCCACCCCAATCATTATTTAAACAGTATAAAGGTCTCTGTAAATGTTTAAAACAACGTGGTTGTGAGGGGAAGGAGGAAAGACAAACAAGTTTGCTGTTTCAGCTTTGCAGAAACAGATCTTAATTTTTGGCAGGGTTTTATTCAACCAGAGGATCCAGCTGCTAGCCCGCTTTGGGAGGCTCCAAATTCATAATCACTTCCCAAACATCTTCTTCCAAGAGGCTGCAGTTTGGCATGGGCACCACCTTTGATGTCTGTGTTTGGTCAGTGCCTCGTGCCGTGGGATCACAGTTCATGGCCAGGGCACCTCTGCTAGGAGTCAGTGGCTGTGAGTGCTCGCTCCCAGTGGTGTTTGTCTTTCCTAGACCTAAGATTTATGGTGGTCAAAGCTCAGCAGAGGCCAGGGAGCTCAAAGGAGCAAGGTGCTGTGGGCTGGCTGAGTGCTGGGGTATCTTTCCTACATGCGAGCAGGGCAGGAGCCAGGAGCCCCTCAGCTCCCTGAGCACCTCTCCCAGTTCCCAGCCCACTGCCCTTCCTTCCTCATCTGTCTCAACAGCACTGCCGGCACCTGCTGCCTTACCACGGCAGAAACCCTGTGTGATTCCTGTTTAAACACACAGCTGGCACCATGACTTCAACTAATTCAGCTTTTTGCTGTTGAAGAGCTGGAGCTGCATCCTGTTTTGGCTCCAGGCTGAGAGGGAGTTGATCTGACGCACTGGGCGTTGTGGGCTGATGGAGATCCATGGCTGCTCTGCAGCCTCCACGCGGATCTGACGCCCTGGGCCCCAGATCCCAAACCCTGGACCATCATCAGTGTGGGCTCTCAGGGAAAGGAGGGCATCCTGCTCAGCGTGAGGGAGACTTTGGGCTGTAAAAAAGAGTGTTCATCCATGAGGAAGACATATGAGAACCAGGTCCCTGGGGAGCAGAGGAGGACTACTTCCCACAGACTTGCCCAAGGTCTCAGCTTGTCCCCAGCCCTCAGTCAGGGCTTGTTTCTGCCCAGTCATACCTGCTCTGCTCCTGTCCAGCCAGGGAAGGAGTTTGTGCTCCTGCTCAGTTTTGTGTTTGCCCAGTCCTGCTCAGCCCCATGCCCAGCTGTGGCATATAGATCCCCTCAGCACCCAGGGCTGGGTGGCTGCTCTCGGCTCTGAGTTGCTTTGTCCAGTGTGTGCAACCTGTAGTGCTACAGAAATGTGTTCTGATCTCCTGTATTTGCTCTACAGCCTCTAGAATTACATTCCTGCCTCAGCTGTTCAGTCTGACAAGGGTGCTGGGCTGTGATCTGAAGATGCTGCTTCCAGAGAAACTCAAATACCTGTTGGGTGGCTAAAGAAGCTGACAGCTGCCCTTACTGCTGCTGAGGTGTGTGCGGCTGTTCCTCTGTAGATATGTGGGGAAGATGTAAATGGTTCCTCCTACAGCCAGACCCAGCCTGGCTCTTGCTGCTTCTGTTTCTGGAGTGACCTGATCCAAAACAGAAAGGCTGAGCTCAGCTGGGCTGGCTTAGCTCTTGAGCAGGTCTGCTCCTGTTGCCTGGGACTTCATGTAGTTTAGGGGGGGAAAACTCTGATGCTATTTTCAACCAAAGCCTGAAGAGTGATGCGATGGACCAGCTGCTTGTGTGCTGTCCTGCCTCCCTGGAGTCCTCTTCCACTCAAATCAGTAACTGCCCACAGACAGCACCAGGAAAAGCTGTTGCTGGGGTCTCCTTTGCTTGTCTAACTTCAGCCAGCTCCTGTGCAGAGCCTACACTGAGATAAAAGAGACTGACACAGTGTGAAACCTTCCTCCTCTTCAGCAGATGGTGTTTGTGACAGTGGACTTTGCTTATGTTGTTGTAGCAGAACGGCCTGGGCTAGCCGAGAAACAGAAGGAGAAGCTGCAGTCTAGGCTTGCTGGAACTGGCTTGCTGTGTAAACCTGGCCTGAAAGCCTGGATCACAAAGGAATTCTTGACTTGTCAAGGGTTGGGCTTCTCTGTCATCTCCAGCTTACAAGCGAAAGCACTGTCGTGACCTGCCTGCAGTCAGCAGCTCCAGTCGCTCTGAAGCACTCCCGGCGGTCTCCCGGGAATCTCAGTGAGCAGGGAGGTGATGCGTGTTGCAATGTGAACTTCATGTCACCCTCACAGAAAACCTTAATGCATCTTCAGCGGGGGTAACCTGGTGTTGCTGCCTTAGGCTTTAGCAGATCAGCGCTGCACCTGTCCTAGCTGTGAACTCCACAAGCTTCATGCCTAAAAATCCTCGTGGTCAGAGAAACTGCCCTGACTTGAGTGAACCAGAGGTGATGCTGGCTGAGCCTGTTCCTGCATATCCTGCTAAAATGATCACTGAGAAGGTGAAGCTGAACCTCCGTCAGACCCATTTCTGTCAGACTGCTGAGCACTAACCGCAGTGGATGATTTCAAGATCAGCCTCAGTCTCAATCAGGGTGAACAAGAAAAACATATTGCCTTCATATTATCTGAAGGCTGCCTTCTGCACCATGGCTGAGGGTGGAACCCTGTTATCAGCAAGAAGCAGGTGTCAGCTGGCATAAGCCCTCCAAGGAACTGGCTTGCCAATATTTCTGTCCTTATTCTATCTATCACATTTAAGATGTGAGCGAACACAGAGCAAGTGTTGTTCCTTCAGCTGAAAGGGGCAAGAAGCCATGTTCTTTGAGGCTGCTTGGGTGTCTCAGCAGGCTCCAGGCCTCCAGAAACACTTTCCTCAATTTTCTTCTATCTCTGACTGTCTCTCTGCTCCCAACCCTGCCAAAGCACAGCAATCTGTGAAGAAACTGGTGAGCATGGCAGGGAGACTATTGCAGGCTGTGTCCCACATTTGGTTAATAACTGGGAAGGATATTAACCTCCATGGGGAAAGGGGTTTTGTTCATCTGGGAGTTCTGCTATTCAAGCACACAGAAATCCCATGGGCACTGATACCTCCGCCTGCAATCCATGCTCAGCTCATGCAACCCCTTGTGTACTTCCCTCCTCGCCAGTCGGAGTCCGACAGCTCCAGAGTTTTTCACAGCACTCGGGGACAAACTTCTCTTAGCCCTGACAAGCCTCGAAAACTCTTTCACAGCAAGCCACGTGTGAACTTAACGGGCTCCATATCAGCACCATCTACCTGCCTCTACCCTGCCTGGTTTACAACAGTGACAACAGGCCTGGGCAGGTAGGAGGACACTGGACACAGCTGGACTTGGATGCTGGGGGGTTCAGCCAGAGTGCACTGGTCCCCACAGCACTGCCTTCAGCTGAAGATCAGATCTCTCTTCACCTCCTCTTTGACTCAAAGCTCTCAAAGCGGTGCCGTATGGATGTGATCACGATGTTCATTAGTCTCTGTCTGAGCCCCCTCACGCTGCAAAATCCCCGGAAGGGGATGGGCTGGAGTGGGATGGGGTTTGCTGCTGCTGAGATCTGGTGGTTTTTCCCCTGGGGTTTCAAGAAGTTTTGTTCCACCCATGAGAAGTACCAGGCGTCAGGGGAAGATTTGTTTCTTGGCAGCTGTTCCCGTTTTGCTCCAGAAAACCGATGCTGTGCTAGGAATGCACCGTTACTAAAATTCCTCTGGGCTGCTCAGGTCAAATAGCAGCAACAGGGGAAACGGGGGACAGGATTGCATTTTCTGCTCAGCAAACAGGAGGGCCGAGCCCTTTCATTCCTCTTTCATTCTTCCTTGAGCCAAATACCTCAGGAGCTGAGTAGTTTGAGGGAGAGGAGGAAGCTGGGGGTTAGCAGGCTGCTTCCTCCCACCTCTGGCAGCCCCGGAGCGCAGGCACGCACGCTTGGCTCTGCCTGTTCCTGCTCTGGGAAGCGTTGACACTGTCAGTCTCATTGCTTTTGAGGTGGTGTCTGATCCCTGTGGAGAACAGACCATGCTCTCTCCATTTGTTTTGCCGAGGGCTCAGGAAAGCTTTCTGGATCAGAGCTTCAAACAAGGGGTGTGACAAGCAGCGACAGTTTGGGAAAAACACAAGCAGCAGAAGGTTTTGGTACTGTCAGAGAACATGACAGGCAAGTTCACAGCCCCTGTGGGCCTTTGGCTTCCTGTTTTCTTTTGCCGAACGGAGACAGCAATCCTGTGTGGGGACAGAATCGCAGGTGGTGACCTTGTGGCAGGCAGGGCAGAGCTGGAGATGCTGAGAGCAAAGCAGCAAGCCTAGGCAGGGACTGGGACAGGGGGAGATGTTCTGCAAGGGCTAGAGAGGATGCTGCGAGGTGTCTGGAAACTCAGCTCCTCCAGCGTGCTCGACTCTGTTCACTGCACCCTGGGTGCTGAAATTGCTCTCAGGGCATCTCTTCCTGCTGCTCAGAGGCTGCCAGGCTTGATTGGAACCTCTGGGGCTGGAGAGTGGAGGTGAGAGGAGCCCAAATCTTGTCTTCTTGCCCTCCAGCAGCTGAAGATGCCAGGACTGGTAATGGGGCCAGCGAGCCCTGGGTGGGCGCGGTGTGGGGGCACAGCCCTGATGCTCCAGCCCCTCAGAGCCACTGCAAAATGGGCCGTCCCATCAAAACAGATCTTGCCTTGTTCCCAGACTAAAAGAAGGGGTTTTGTGATAAAAAGCTGCAGCTGGTCTTTCTAATCTTCCACCAGTGTCTGCATTAACTGTCAAGACAGTGATTTCCTTGATGCTGAGCAATTTTTTTCTGTGCACGCATCCAGCTAATCAATTAAGTTTCTCAGCAGCTTCCTCCAGCATTCAGGCTTGGAGGGTGGAAGGAATTTGTTATTCTAGGCACTGTTGGAGAGGCATGAACTGTACTAAAAGCAAATTGGTTGCGCTTTCCAAGCACTGACACTCTTCACTCACAGCTTGTCTTGCTGATCCTCCTCCCTCTGCCTCTTCCCTGCTCTCCTGAGCAGCTCTGGGTGCAGGCCTGGCCCCACCAGCTCACACAGAGCTGGCCTGAGGCACATCTGCTCAGCACAAGCTGTGCCCAGCTGTGGTGGGGCTGAGCTTTTGAGACCTTCGGTGTCCCAGGCAGAGGCATGGGTGTCTTCCTTGGGTAAGGTCTTCCTACAGCAGGTCGGTTTGGCTGTCCGAGGGCTGAATGGTGGTGGTTTGTCTCTCACCTGCTTTCCCAGCTGCAGCTGGTACAAGGTGGCAAGGCTGGGTACCACCCCACTGGCATGGGGACGTGCCAGGGTAGGTTGGTTTGTCCCTCAGCTTTTCCCTCTGCTAAAAAAAATATTCCCTCTTGATGCTTGTGTTCTTTTTCCCTTCTTGTTTTCCTCTTCCTTTGTTGCTCCTTGCCCTGCCTAGGTGTGGTCCTCCGCAGCTGGGAGGCAGATGCCATGGGATGCATTCACATCCATCCCAGGAGCCTCGGGCTGCGCCGAGCTGAGCACGGGGCTGAGAAAGGGAAGTGCAAGGATCCAGCAGAGTGGGTGGAGGCACCAAGAAATATGGGGGATGTGGGGTGATCTTGGGAAGATTTATGGAGGGTTGAGAAGAATCTCCTGCCAGATCGGATACACCCCGGGTCTCTTCTGGTGGGAATGGGGATGTTTTTTATGAGTGTTTAGCAATGCAATGGCTCAAACATGGGAGCGGCAGGGTTGCTGGAGTCAGGAGGGCTGCAGAGGTTTGTTGGGAGCACAGCCAGTCGTGTAAAACTCCTCACTCCCCGCTCTCCGGCCTGTCCGGACATACGCACGCATCCTCCCAGGCCAAGGAAAACTTGGCCCCAGCAGAGCAGAGCGGGGTGGCTGGAGGGCAGGGATGGCCACAGCCTGAGTCCAGCCTGGCCTGGAGGTGAGCAATTTTCTGTGAAGTGCAGCCTGGCAGCCTCAGGAATGCCTGCTCAAAGGCTTCCCTGCAGATCTGTTGCCCAACGTGTCATCCTGCTTGGAAATCTCAGCACAGAAGATAAAGAGGAACTGGGTGAAGGAAATGAGCCATGCCTTCCGAGGGTTATCTTGATCAGCAAGAGGATTTCAGCCACCTTCAGTCCTGTTGCTGCTAATGACATTCCTTCTCTTGGTTAAATCCCATAGATGTTCTTCTTGGGAAGAGATTTGGTGAGCCAGGAAAGAGAACCCAGGACCCCTGCTGCCAGTCTTCTTTCCAAGCTGTTACACAATACTATTCTGGGGTTAACAATCCAAAAACATCTGGGAATAATCAAAGCTATTTAGGCTCTGAGAAAGCATGGCTGGAGAAAGTTTGAAGGAAGCAACTTGAAAGCTCAGCGCTGTTAAAAACAGTCTGGAAGCCCTGAAAATTAAAACTAGGGTAACATCTACAAAGAGTGAGGAAGTATCAAAAGAAGGATCTAATATCCTCTGAGGAGCAGAGAGGAGCCGCAATGAATTGTAATGCTTGAGCTTCTAAGCTGCAGGGCATTAAAAAATTGCTTCAGAACAAACAGATCTGCCTTTCCTGCAGTTTCCACTGGCAAGAGAGCAGAAGGAAAGACCAGGGGTCTGCCTTAGAAGCAGCCTGGGGATTGGAAGTGTGATTTAAAGACAGATAATTGCAATCTCCAAAAGCCCGGTGATGGTGGTGCAGAGCCCACAGTGAGCGGTACCCGCCAGGGCTGGGTCAGGGGGGACACAGGGCACACAGCAGAGATTTGGGCCCAATGGCATCCCTGGCAGGGAGGCACCAGCCAGAGTTCAGCTGGGTAAAGGAGGAATGTAACCTGCAGTCTTTGCTTTGCGAGTGGCAGGATGTGTGCTTGGGCTGACTGGCAGCGTTGCCACCACAGCTCATGATCCCTGGAGGATGTTCCTCACGGAGGGTGACAGTGCTTTGCTGTCTCTCACTGCGGGGATCACACTCAGGTCTCTTCTGGCGTGGGAGCTCCAACGATCCTGGGATCATCCTGGTGGATAACCCAGGGCTGGCAGCGCAGGGACTGTGGTGCTCTGTGTGCTCGCTGAGCTGCCTGCAGCGCTGACCCTGCTCCTTCTGCAGGAGCCTGGGGGCTGCTTCCCTGGGGTGGATCAGGGAGCCAGCCCTCGCTGATGGAAACCCCCTCTTTCAGCATCACAGGAATCAAAGCCTGTCTCTGGGAAATCTCACTGCTGCTCATTTATAGAGCTTTCATCTCTGATGGCCTCTCTCCGTGCTTTCCATTCCCTCTCATATCGCTTTGCATCTCCTGCTATTCCTGCCCCTGGCTGGGTATGGGGCACATCTCTCTCCAAGAGCTGGAAAAGTAGCCTGGGTGTGGGGAAGGTGAACACACTGCAGGAAGGACAGTGGCCACAACCAGCCACCACCAGAAATTGCCAAAGATTTGGGGAATCCAGATTTGCTGCATCTTTTGTGGCAATCTGGCCTCCCCAGCATCCTTGTAAATGAGAAACCACATAAGCCTCACACTCTATTATTTCTACAGAGCATTAGAGTCCCTCATTTAGGATAAACATTCTCATCTCCAGCAGAGCATGAATAACATTAAATGAGATAGTTAAAATGTTTCAGGCCAATTATAGCCCTGGTGTAACTTCGGCAGAGTTACACCAGGGATTAATTTGATCCGGAGAGCTCTGCCTCCTGTTCCGAACTGGGATTCCAGCACGGGTAATTACATCCTGCCTCTCTGCACTTCCTCTGGAGTTTTAATTGGGTTGAATGGACTCAACTTCTGCTCTTTTCTTCAGAAAGCCATGAAATTTCCAAACTGCTACAAGAGCCGAGGGAGCTGTGCGCTGCCTCTGCCGTGCTGGTGCGGGCCAGGTCTGCCCCGGTGTGCAGGCAGCCCGGCGTGGGTGCACAGCAGCCCGCACCCCGCTGTACCTTCTGCTGCCAAACCCACCACCCCAATCTTATGCTGGGGGTCCAGCCCTGCCATCCCAGCCTGGATCCCAGGCCAGGACCCTCGTGCATGGAGACAGGCAGCTGGATTGTCTCCCCCTTCCACTTCCCAGCCCTCTTAGTAAATCAGCATTAATGAGGGACATTTGACCCTCTCTTTCCCTGAACAGCCTCATGGAGCATTTTTGTTCCATGAGGTAGTTAAGAAACTTGAAATAATTTCCTCTCCTTGCTTCTACTGTAGTGTTTTTGGTTGGGTTTTTGGGTTTTTTTGAAAAAAGGAAAAGTTATAGGCCACACACACAGCCTTTAGGATACCTCAGGAGTGGGAGCAGAGGAGAGACAGCAGGGTCTGATGTGGAGGGGATGGAGCAGGCAGAGCAGTTGAGATGAGGTGACCCCAGGCCTGGTCCACTTGGTTTGTCAGAGAGACCACGTGTGCAACTGAGACAAGAGGGTCAGAGCTGGGAAAGTGCACATGCTGGCTGTGATTCGGAATTTAATTGGGAAGGAATTGAATTCCGAGGCATTATCTCACTGAGTTGGAGCAATGCAGAGCCATACATCCGCCATAGCCAGCTGTATACAGGGGCGACGGCAGAGGGAAGGGTGCTGGGAACGGTCTCCCTCACAGATTTCCAGGACTTTCTGCTGCTGTGTGGTCCACTTCCCTTCTCAGAGACAAATGATGAAAACAGACGGTCCGATAAACCCCGGGGAGCTGGGCCCAGCAAGGCCCCACAGCTTCACCCCCTCCTCCAGACTGCGTGGGACTGTGGGTCCCACACCACCTCCAACCCCCAGCTGGGGGGAGCCCACTCAGCGTTTCATTTCCCTTTTTGGTTTTTCCCAAACTGTATTTTAGTGGGGACAGAGATGGAAAGGAGAAGAGCAGAGATGTCACAATCCTTCCTTCCTCCTCAGACGGCATCTCCTCAGTGGGATCATGACAGTGTGACCACGATGGGGGGACCATGTCCATCAGCGTCCCTCAGAAAACTGCTGGTGACACCATTCCTGACCTGTGAGGGCTGCCACCACCCCGTCTGCGTTTCTCATGAAGTGGAGGTTGGTTTTGGCCAGCAGAGAAGACACAATGAATGAATTAAGCAAATTCCCACTCCCACCCACCAAGGGCCTTCCGGGACCATCCTAAATCTCTGCGCAAGCAGCAAACACCTCGCAGTGGCCAGCAAGCCTTGCGCAGCCACTGGCTACAGGCAGACTCATCCCCTCTGAGCTCAGCTGCTGGCTGCGGCTGGCTGAGTAAATAAAGAACATTTCTCACGAAATCCACCCTCTCAGAGGTCCCCAGGCAGAGAGCTGGCCTTTCCATGGCTCAGGGAACCTTTATCCCCCAAATCTACGGCACTCCCCTGCAGCTGATTTAGCAAGCACTGTTTGCGCACCCAGGTTTGCAGGGCAGCGACCCTGTTCCCAGCAGCACCGGGACGTCTGCAGGCACCATTTCCATCTGGCCCCATGTTGTCCTTTCTGGGAGTTTTTGAGTGCTAGTCCAGATGGGGAGAAAGGTCAGAGTTATTGATGGAAAGGCCCGGACTGAAATCTGGATTTTCGCTAAGCCCAGGATGCCTGTGCCTGGGCGAACCCTGCAGATCAGGGCTCCGGTGGGCTCCCCTCAGTGAGGCTCTGCTCCAGTCTTGGAGGTCTCATAGCCCCAGCATACACCCATCATTCTCAGGGCTCCTCTCCAGCCCATTTCTGACCTAGCAGATCCTCCTTGATGCTCATTTCTGCCCACCCACACCGAACAGCACCTCTGTAGCTAAGCCCTTAACCTTTATTTTCCCTTTAATCAATACATAAAAGCCATTCTAGAGCAGTACCAGCATGTCAGGGGAATCCAGGTGATTCATATCACCAGAAGAACTGATCCTGCTTTTGAGGCTCAATCCTGGTAAGATTTTGTCTTTTCAGCTTCCAATCTCTTCAGTGCTGCCTTCAGCACAGCACTGCATTCATCCCTTGACCCCTCTTCCTGGCATGATTGACTCTGTATCTTGCTTTTAACCTGCTATAAAATGAAGGCAGCTCCAGGTAAAAACAGTTTTATTCCTTCTGATCATAATACTTCTTTTGCCAAAAGGAAGGGAAAAAAAAATGTTTAACGTGAGTTGAGGTTGAAGAAGCTTAATTTAAAAATTTACAGGGAAAAAAAATCCATTAGGAAAACTCTGTATACAGCTGTGAAATTCTCACTGTGGAGAACCAAGCTGCTGGGAGCTCTTGTCCACGTGTTTGGCCTTACCTCCGAGGCAGGGAGGTGACCCTACAGCCCCAGGATGGGGAGAGGGTGCTGTCAGCAGCCAGGAACATCCTGGGCAGGAGTCACATTCCAGGCCTCTTCCCCACCATCAGCCTCTCTTCTTCCCCCAGTCCTGTGGTTGTCAGAGCTGGCTGGCTCTCAGGAGGAGCAAACAGCCTGGTTTGGGTGCAAACTGGGAGTATTTGGCACCGAAAATTCATGCCAGCCATGGTGAGGCCAGCACAACTGTGCCCACAGGAAAGATTCAGCTTGGGACTACTTCGCTCACCAAAAAACCAAAGACCTGTCTCCTTCTGTCGAATATCTGTTTGTAAAAGCTTTGGGAGCTGCTTTTCCAGTCAGGTTGAAGCTGATGTTTGCGAGCCCACCGCTCCCAGTGACTGATCAGCACACCCCGATACTTTTCCCATCAGAGCGTTTATTTTTACAACAGGACACCGAGTCCTCAAACAAATGAAGGCTTGCACAAGAAATCGTCTGCCTCAGTTTGGCAGCAAACAGGAATATTTCTCTTTATTCTAAACCCAAATTTTTGTGGCTAAATGGAGCCAAAAATATATCTCACCCCGCTACTTCTCCCAGACGCGAGACATCTCCGAATGCTGAAAGCAACTCCTCTCCTGCCACAAATGGACCGAATAAATCCAGCACAAGACTGATGCTTAGGAGAAGCTGATGTGCCTCTAATGCTGTCATCTACAGCGAGCTGTGTCTGCAAACTGATCTTTTATTAATGGATTTATATCCACGGGAAAGCTGCGGAGCACGTGAGAGCCCCACGGCCGGGAGCTGGACCCCCGACTGCTCCATGCCCGCAGCTGGGGCTGCTGGCCACGACCCAGGGCTCAGCCCCAGGCAGGCAAATTTCCTTCCTGCTCCAGCGTTTAGCCCAGAGCCTGGTCCTCCCTGAGCTGTGGGAGGGCAGCTGGCTGGTGTGGGTTTGTTGCTGTCATGGGTTGTTCTGCTGAGGGTTTCGGTAGGTGCCGAGGCTGGGATGTGCTCGGTGCCGGCCGCAGAGCGCAGGCGAGCTGCAGGACAGGAAGGAGTCAGGGTTAATTGGTGAATTGTGGTTAATTGTTCATTGAGAGCTGGGACAGATGAGGTTAGAAGCCTTGGGGGATCTGCCAAAGGGAAGGCAGTCCCTGAGCTGCCCTGGGCATTCAGCAGTGCCCGAGAGGGGGAATAGGAAAGACAACTCTGGGCCTGATTTCCCCCATAGCCCAACCCGGTGTCCCCTCACCCTTGATGCCAAAGATTCCCTCCCAGAGCCAAGGCAGCGGTGTGTGAGTGACCCAGCCTTTGCTGGGAGCCAGAGATGGACACCTCAGAGCCAGGCCTCACTCCCTGGGGCCACTGAGCAGGACACAAAGCCACCTCAGTCCCAAATCCCACACAGAATCTCTGCATGGCTGAGGTTGGAAGGGACCTTAAAAACCGTCTTGTTCCAATCCCCTTCTACTAGACCAGGTTGCTCAAAGCCCCATCCAACCCATCCATCAACACTTCCAGGGGTGTGGTATCCACATCTTTGGGCAACCTGCACCCCTTGCACCCCATCTCAGCTGGATCACCCCTGGCTCTGCTGCCTTTTCTGTCCCTACGAGATGCTCCTGGCACCCAGGCAGCAGGTGGGAGGCCGCAGAGATGTGGCCTCACCTAGGAACTGAAATGCTATTGAAAGTAATGGAAAAATGGGGTTTTCCCTTGCAATCCAGCCACTCCAGGTTTTAATTTCCTTTCTCCAGAGCAAGACACTTTTCTTGAGACTTCACAGCCTCACCAACAGGCAGGAAGACCTATAGATCCTGGGGTGAAACCCAAAAAAAATCACCACTAAAATTGGTGATTGACCAAAAAGCTTGAAGACCAGGCTTTTTGCCCCAAACTAGCACTTCCTTCCCACAATTCCCCCAAAGCTGTATCATCCCAGACGACTGCTGCATCCCACCTGGCCTTTACTCCGAAGCACTGTTACGTGGTGTGAGGGTCAGAGCCAGCCTCTCTCCGGATCTCTTCCTCTCCCTCGGAGTGCCTGGGGATGGAGGAGATGGGGTGAGCTGTGGGCAGTGCTGCTGATTGCAGCCCCTGCCCAAAGGGAAGGGAGAACTTGCTCCAGGGCAGGGCATTTTTGCACTGAAGAGAAGAGCCCTCAGTAACAGCAAACCCTCCTTTTCCCCACGTCCCCCCCAGCTCTGCAGAGCAGGGATGAATCTCCCTTACAGGGCACCGAGCAGCTCAGCTCCAGTCCCACAAGGAATTGCTGCAGCACAGTTTAGCCTGGAATATGCTGATTTTATCCAACAATTCTTTTCTTCTTCTTCTTCTTTCTCATTTCCCAGGAAATAAATAAATCATGCAAGTCTTCCATCACCCGCTCTCCCAGCAGCTGTCCCTGCATCACGGCCCCTGCTTCCCCCGGGCTTTGGAACTGGGTCAGTGAGAGACATCCAGCACTGGTTGCTTCCCACTGAATTTCATAGAAAGCAGATTTGGTCCCTGGGTGCTTTGCAGCGACTTTGCCTCTTCAGCACTGTCGCTGTAAAGTACCGAGAACGGCGAGAAACGACACGATTTAAGTTCAGGTAGAAAGTAGTTATTTAATTAATTATAATTGGGTTTATATAACTTGGTTCTCAAAGATGACAGGAGGTCATTGGATCTTGGACCAGCCACCCCCTGTCCCAGTGGCTACAACTTACAACACCTACTTCAAAATATTATTTTGCTGTGTACCATAACAACTCTGAAAAATAAATCCCAGGTGCACAGATAAAAACCCAGTTTACAAAAACCCATAGCAGTGTTTATCACAGCTTTCATGAGAACCACAGAGCTCTCACAGAACGCTGCAGAAAGCTGAAAAATTTCTCTACCCAAGCTTTTCAGCATCTACGCAGCACGAATCTCAGCCAAGCCTGGGGTGGGCTGGAGGAACAGGCCATGCCCAAGCACAGCCCTCAGAGGGACCAGGGGATCTGCCAGCAGCACTTCCCTGCATCCCTCTGCCACACCGCTGCTCATGGCTTTGCGTCTTCGTTACCTGGTAGGGAATGGATGTCTTTGAACCTCCATCCCTGCCAAACTTGGCTGAAATAAGCCAGCAGGCTCGAAAGCCATCTGGGGGAGCAGGCGTGGACACACACACACACAGAGCACACAGCACTTACTGCTGGGGAGACCAGGCAGCTTTGTCCTGTGGTTGGGCCCTTGCTATTCTGACAGTTCATTCTCTGCCTGGTTAGACCCCACAGTAAAAGGGAATTTGTGTTCTCTGCCTGGTTAGACCCCACAGTAAAAGGGAATTTGTGCTCAGTGGGTTGGGGACCAGACCTTGGGACAGAGCTTGTCTCATCATAAGGAACATGGCTGAAACAAGTGCAGGGACCTCCTTAAGCTGCCAAAGCAGCCCTGCAGAGACCAGAAAGGTGGGTGAAACCTGTCCCTACCTCCAGATACCGTTGGCTTTTCCACTTGTGCTCCTTTGCAGTGCTAGAATTTGGGGTCACTTTCAGTAACTCGCTCCAAAATCAGAAGGAAAAGCCAGAGACGCTCTCTGAGTCACTGGCATGTTGTTACCAAGGACACTAAGGTTCCTGATTTTGAAGAAGAGATTAATTACATTCTACAAATAGACATTTTATCTGCATTGAAGAGCAGCAAGAGCAAGTTCTTTTAGCGTGGCTCATTATGTATCAGCAGGTAGTATTGTGACAGATGTAGGAATGCAGTCGTATTGTCACTGGGGTTTAATCATCAGAAAGCTGTCTTCCCCGGGTCAGCTCCCTGTGAGGATTTGTAATATTTACATAGCACTTGGGGCTGGCTCCTTTATTGCCGGGAGTCTGTATTCACTCGTCAGTCTCTCATTATGCATGTGCCAGTATTAATTGCATTTAGAAATGAGATTCTAAAGCAGAAGTGAGAGCTATTTAGACCTCCATTCAGCTTGAAAGACAGCAGCCTTCTGTGTGACAGCTCTCGAGATGTTCTTGTGCTCAGCTCTCTCCCCAGCTGAAAAGCAGGTGTTGGAGAGAGTTGGTGTCAGAGCCACTGTATCAGCACTGCCTTTTGTGCATGCCCAGACATTTATATAACCGACAGGATAATGACTCCGCAGAAGTGGCACAGGATTGACCCTTCTGGTACTGGATTGAAAACAGCCAGGGAGAGAGTGGAGCTGCTCAGCTGCTGTGCAGATATGGGGGGAAATCGATGCTGAACCTTTTCTCCTGTGGAAAGAAGAGGGATGTTCCCTTGCTGGTGGGTTTGGGGGTTATTTATCGGCTCACCTGTGCCTGCAGCACTTTGGGGTTGTGTTTGTGGCCTTGCTAATGTATTTAAGGTGTACAGAAATTCAGCTGACACTTGTCTGTGCCTGCCTGCTGCGCGCTGATTGCTCCAGCCCGGAGAAGCAGAGCTGTGTGCCACCGCTGCCGGCTGCCAGCCGTGCCTGGGCACTGGAAATGAGGAGGTCACGTCCTGCTTCCCGGAGGGAAATAAGCTGGAAGGTTGATCCAGATGATGCCAAGCTACCGGCTCTGTTTTCCCCAGCCTGAAGTGCAGAGGGCCTGTCCTTGCCTTGCAACACAGTGTGTGTGTGGGGTATTCTCCTGCGGGGGCATCAGCACAGGCACTAAACACTCCCTCTCTCCACGGCCCTGGCTCCCAGTCCCAGGAAAAATAACCCTTCTGGGGCCCAGGGGATTCACGTGCAGCCTGTTGGGAGGGGACTGAAAAAACCAGCAGTAAAGCAAATCCACACTTCACTTCCCGAAGTGCCTCCTTTGCTTTGCCATAGTCCAGCACTGCCTCACCAAGCCTGAGACTTCTCCAAGAGCTCTCTGTGGAGGACATCTCACAGACCTGGCTCTTTCCAGCAGGCTCCTTTGTGTGACCTGTGCCCCTTTGGGTGCTCTGGTACTCCCACGGGTTCTCAGTGCCCTACATCCCCCCGCGCTGGACCGGCACCAAGACCAAACCCATCCAGCAGCATCTCCACCTCCCCAAACCCAGGAGCAGGCAGTGAGCAGCTCCTGCCAGGAAGAGACTGGAGGGGAAGAACATGGGAAAGGCAAACAGAGCAGACATCCATAGCCAGCCCTGGCCCCCAGCCAGGACCTTCTCGTTAAATATCGCACAAAACAAAGAATAAATCACTGCTTGCTGAGGGAATCCAAGCACTGGAGCCCAAGGAGTCCCTCTTGACCTTCCTGTCTCTTGACAGCAGGTTAGCCCAGGACAGTGTTCCAGTTTGCTTTTCAACTCCAGCAAGGGGCGGGGATAGCAGACCCCGCAGTCGGGATGTTGGGAGGAATCCCTTCAAACCTCTCTGTCTGAGATGATGGCAGCCAGCTCCAGTGGCCAACACTAATCCCATGGCTGAGCACCCCAGCTCTGCGGGGTGGGCCAAGGACAACCTGTGCCATTCCTGGCAGCCCCAAGGTATATAAATAGAAGACAAGGACGTGAAGGAGGTCAAGTGAGCAGGGGATTTCACATAATCTGATCTTGCCTGTGCTGTTCATTTGTGTCCTTTGCCCAGGATGCATGCTCTGCTTCGCACACGGGGACGTCAGAGGCAGAGGGTTGATCCCGCACCGAGCCAGGTTTATTCCATAGAACATGTGGGCTCCTGACCTTTTCTTCACATGTGCTGTTTCTCAGGGATGTCTTTAATCCAGCGGTCACCCAGAGAAGTGCACATACGGAAAATCCTGCTCTTTGTTGCTGTATGGGGTCCTGGTGCCCGACCAGCCTAAGCCCGCTCCTCTAGCTGGCCAAAATCCTATTGGATCAACACAGGACCGGGGCTCTGGTGCCTCAGGTCTGTTCCCGGTCTTGAGGATGCTGCCTGCCCTTCACCAGGTCCACTGTGCCTTGGTCTCCTGTACCACTTCTCCCCAGTCCCTGGCCAGCAGCACATTTTTCTCTTGCTTCTGCTGCTTTTCTTTTCCAGGACACGAATATCTGGAAACAGAATCTCTCCTGGTGTAAAGCTATCAGTGGAATGGCTCTGATTTATGCCAGCACAGAGCAAGGCGAGTAGATGAATGTCCAAAATAGATCAAGTAGAAAAGCTGTTAATAGCCACTGGTTTTTAATGGTGAGAGCAATTAATCACCAAAAGAACTAATCTAGGAGTGTACGGCTTCTCTATGGGCTGGTGTCTGCCTCCAGACCGGGTGCCTGTCTGGAGGCTGCAGCAGGGCTTGGAGGAAGTTTTCCCTGGCCACCCAGCTCTGAGTGTCCCTCACGCTCCCAGGTCCATGCTGTGATGGGAACCCCTGTGCTCATTCCAGCTTTTTGCTGCCGGTGCTGCCACCAGCCACCTTTTTTCCCTATGCTGTGTTGCTGTCTCACCCGCCACACGTTGATGATGATGATGATGGTGATGGTGGTGGTGGTGGTGATGAAGCCAGAACCAGGCTATGGGCCCCCAGTAAAAATGTGGTGGAAGGAGTGCTGATACTGCACCACGTCCCTCCCAACCCCAGCCTTTTCAGCTCCAGGCTCCTTCCTATCTCCTCGTGCACAGATTTGTGCTTTATTCACAGGAAGCTGACCCCTCACACTGCTCCCTGGGCAGGGCTTGTGCTGCAGCTGGATCTGCCTGTCCAGGGCTGGGGCATGGGGCTCTCTGCACTCTGCCAGCTCTGGTGCCACCATTCCAGGTGACTTGTCCCCCAGCCCGTTTCCCCTGCAGCTTCCCAAGGGATGGACCTGCAGTCTGCCAGCCTTGCCAATCACCCCATACCCTCTGCCCAGAAACAGCCCCCACCTCTGCAGCTCGTTTGCTCAGACACTTAATGAGTGTTTAATTGAGCCAGTGCTGCAGGTAGCATACGGACAGCCGGGGCCACAGAGGCCAGGAGGTGCCTTCCCTGCTTTGAGCCTTGTTTCCCCCTCCCCTGACTTAATCGGCTCATTAAGTGCCAATTTCACCTCCCCACTTTCAGATGTCTCCAGCCTCTTCTGGTAAATAGATTTGTGCGTCTCCAGCGGAAACCTCCCGAGCTGATCTTGGTGCTGGAGCAGGCGCTGCCCAGCGAGCCAGGGCGATGCTCGGGCTCGCCGTGAGCGCGGCCCCGCTGCCACCGAGCTGAAGCCAAGCGAGTGCTGAACGGGAACAAGACTCCCTCCCCAAAGACACGGGGAGCTGCAGGTAGTGGAAGCCGCAGCCGCCGGCACCGTGCCCATGGCGCAGCGGGGACGCACCGAGCAGGAGGTGACCCTGCCCTCCTGTCGCAGCTTTGTCATCGCCTTGGGGTGGGACTGCAGCAAGTCCCTTCCCATCTGCTCCCTGCCTTCGCCTTGGAGCCAGGACGAGTGTGAGCGTGTGTGTGAACACGGAGCACAGCGCAACAGGGTGCGGGGTGGTGGCTGCTGCCTCTTCTCAGAGCCAACGTTCAGCTGATGCACTCGAGCGTTCCACATACCCAGACACTCATCCAACCTCCCGGAACCCCAGGGATGGAGCGGGACCTCCCCAGGGCTGTTTTACACCAGCTGGGTGTCAATGGCAGCCTGGCGATGTCCCCACAGCTGAGATCACTGCTCAGTCTCCCAAGCCAAGGCACAAAGACAGTCCAGCAGCCAGGCTGCAGGTGCTGGACGGCTCCGTTTGGGAAACACCTTGATCAGTGCATGTAGAAGCATCCCAGTGGTTCATCCCTGGCCCTTTGCACCAGACAAACAGGAGGACCAGTTCTGCATTTCCTCCTTACTGGCGCTGGTGCATGGGAGAGGAGGTGACGGCACATAGCAGAAGTCTCCTCTCTGCCCAGCTCAAGCAAATGTCTCCTGGTGTCCCCCAGAGAACCAAAACCAGAAGGAACCCAAATATCTCCACAAATAGGACATAGGTTGAGGAGTGAGATCCTCTACCCCAGGGCCACCCCTCACCCTCCCATCCCCAGCCCCAGGGCCCTGAGGGGTCGGGAGGGGGACGGGAGAGGACGTACGGTTCGACTTTGTTGCAGAAGCGGCGCCGCAGCAGGAGGACCAGTGAACCCAGGATCAGGATGGTGGTGCACATGGCGCTTCCTCCATCACCACCAGCGCCCACAGACCTTCACATCCCTCCCGGAGGCACTGCTCAGCCCAGGGCTGTCACCCGTGCCTGGCTGGCCTGTCACCCCGGCTCATGCACCTCTCCCCAGCAGCCTCCTGAAAGCTCTCAGGGAAGGTTTCAGGAGGAATTAAGGCAGGATCAGATGTAATTAAGAGGCAGCAAATGAGGACGCTCTCCTCTGACCTTCGGATGGGAGGGACCCCGGAGCTGGTCTGTAACACCTTGAGCATTGAATAGGTTTTGCTGTGTGGTGCTCCTGCCCTGGCTGGTCCCAGCCCTGCACTTTGACCAGGTGGGTGCTGGGGGAGCCATGTCATGGACCAGGCCAGTTCCCACCTCATCCACCCCATAGCACCCCCAGACTGTCTCTTCCTGCCCCCACCAGCCCCACCAACACCACCAGGGCTGGGTACTCTCTTCTCCTCCCCCCTTTCCTGTGTGCCTCCCTCCCCTCTTTGCCCACCTTCCCCCTGCTCATCTCTTCCCCTCCAGCTCCTCCATCCCTCCTCCTGCCAGACCTCAACCCACTCCCCCCCTTCCTGGCTCCAATAATCTGACAGGCTCAGACTTGCCTGTAATTCCCCGTGGACTCATCTCAGCCAGCTGATCCCAAGACTTTGTCTGCATCCTTCCGTCACCCGGGCTGGGTTTGCCTCCTCGTCCCCGCTCTCCCACGGCTCAGCAGCACACACACCTTTCTTCACAGAGCTGCTCTGGCCCGGTGCTCTCCCCCACATCTCCTTGCCCATCCCGTTCTCTTGGAGGGAAGCCTTTCCCTCCACTCTAAGCTCCACGGGCAGTGAATCGCCTTCACACACTTTGTCCCAGCTCAGCCCTTTGCAAAGCAGAACATGTTCTGGAGTGACTTTGTGGGTTTAGGTTCAAGAGAACAACTGGGAAGCACCCCTGCGAGAGGGGCAGGGGGAAGACAGCTGTGTTTGCCACGCAGATCTGTGGGCAGACACACGGGGCTCAATGATGGTGATGGTGCTGGCCTGGAGAAGAGCCCCGGAGCGGGCAGGGAGCTGCAGACACTGGCTGTGGGGTTTTGCCCCAAGGTGGGGTTTTGCCATGAGGTTCCTCCAGTGAATGCCCTCTGCCTGTCCCGCATGGACACCGTGGCAATGGGCTCTGATCCGTGGAGTCTAACACTGCTGCTCATCAAAGCTGGGATGTGTCTCCTTCTGGGGCTGTGCACACAACCCTGGGGGTTCTCCCCATGCCCCAGCTCTGTTTTGGCCCTGGGGCATGAGACAGGGGCTGATGTGGGATGGACATTGGCCTCAGCAGGGCAGCTGAGAAAAGCCCCAACCTGGGCATTCCCATAACTCAGACAGAAAACAGCTTCCTCCTGCAAAAGGGTTTTGAAACCAGAACCAAATCCAAGCAACCTAGATGGGTCTGTATGGATGCTAAAAACGTTAGAAACAGAGAAATTCTTCAGCTTTTCTCAATATTCTGTGAGAACATTGCTTTCTCATGCAGATTAGCTGAGAAACAGTTCGTTATTTTGTAAACTATTTCACAGCTGCATGTAGTCTGTGGAGATGTTTTGGTTCAGTGAGAAAACATATTTTGAAGTAGGTGTTCTACCGTTCGGCCAATCACTTAGGTGGGTGGCTGAGCCATGAACCAATTGTGTCACTCCTCTATTGCAAACCAAGTTATAAAAGGACTGATTTAATTATTAATAAAAGGCTTTTTTCTCCTGGACTCACTCTCTCTAATGTCGTTCTTCTCGCCGCTCTCGGTACATCACAGCGACAGGTCTGGGTTCAGTGAGTGCTTGGGTGTGAAAGAAAGCAAAACTGAGCTTTCCAGGAAGCCTGGCTTTCCATCCCCTAAGTCCAGCCACGGCAGGGGCCTGGGACAGCTGTGGTTAATCCTCTCCTGATGGACATGTCCTCTCTAAGTACTCCAAAAACAACAGTCTCAAGCAGCACCTGACATGTCAGTAAAACCAGATTCCTCTTAAGGCTATCCAGTAAACAGTCCCCACTCCTGAACCTGGGGGTTGGCCGGGAGCAAAGGGCATGGATCTGGCATTGTTACCGGCACCAGCAGGCTGGGAAACCTTTGTGAGAGTGGTGGAAGAAACATCCCAAGTGTGTCCTGCGGTCAGATGGAGACAGGAGTGAATAATTCCTTCCTGAGTGTAAGTCAGGCCGGCCAGAGGGTGTGGAGCTGCCTTGTGCAAGGCACCGGGGAGCGCGTGGGGTGGCCAGGCCCCGTGTCCCGGCCAGGCACTCTGGAGCACGCTGAGCCCCCAGGAGCATGGTCCGGTATGCTGGGAAGTCACTGGAGCCAAATAAACAGCGGCTTCTGGCTGAGCTGAAGCCCAAGAGGCTGGAAGGACCTTCTTTGCCCTGGCTGTCGGCGGCCTGGCTTTCGTAATCCCTGGGAGGACATCGCTGCTTGCAAACTCTTCTCCCCTTGCCGAGACCCAGCCAGGCTGACACCAGCAAAGTCCCCATTCTTGCACTCCAGGTACTGCCTGAGGCCCTGAGCTCACTCCTTCAGGGACTTGTTTAGGTTTGCCAACCTAACCAAACAGGGCACCATTGTCGCTGTTACGTCCGAGGCGCATAAAGAAAATGCCACAGAGTCCAGGCTCATGAACAGGTGGAAGCCGAAGCTTTTCTTTAATAATTTTCTCACTACTATATAGGCTAGATCGCAAAAAGTGTGTTGAGTGGCAATAGGTAATTGGTTCCTCGGCCATCCACCCCTTGAGAGGATTGGCCAAGTTCTAAGATACCTATTCCATAATATTTTCAAAGTCAAAGCCACAACAATCCTGCAAAACAACTTGCGGGTGCAAGAAGTTTATGAAACTGTGACCTTGTTTAAAATAGTTTACATAGGAAAGACAGTCTGCTCACAGAATATTGAGAAAAGGCTGAAGAATTTCTCTGCTTCTAGCTTTTTAGCACCTACACACCATCACTCGGGCTGCCCGAACATCCCTCTGTGCCACCTCCCTGGGTGCCCCTGAGTGCGGAAGGGAGCTTGGTGCGGGGGGCAGTGCCTAAGTGCTGGCCCCTGCACTCACGTGGGTGACCTCTGCAAGGCAAAACACATCTTCTGGAATCGATTGACTTTGGCGCTGAGGTCACTGGGTGACCTCGGCAGCCAAAACTCGCCCCATGAGGGAACATATCACCTCCAAGCACTCTTGATTGATGCTGAGAGGTGTTCGGTTCAAAGGCAAGGTAATGTGAGCAGATTAGTTAATGCTTCTTGGCCTGGCCCTTGAGAGCAGGGCTGGAATGACGGGGCAGACTTAATGGGTTTTGAAGGCTTTTCTTTTTAAGATATGAATCAATGAAGCTGTACAAGGAGCATGGATAATGTGATCGGAATAAGAATCAGGGCTTGTCTTTGAACCGGAGCGAAGTCCCTGACGGTGTTTACTTCATGTCCTGGCACCAAATGTGAGATGACATGAATATATTAGCTTGCTGGCTTTCCTGAGCAACCCCTGCCATGCTCAGACCAGCTTCAGGAAGGAAAAGAGCAGCAAAGAGAATCAGTTTGGAAGTGTGGACTTGTTTCCCGATAACCCTGTCACCCCTGCTTACCACTGAAGGGTCTGGCTGTGACAGGGGCTGTGCTCCAGGGGGCAAGAGCTGGGCACTGGGGGTAAAGGGGAAGGTGGTGACACTGGAGGCAGTTCAGGATCTGGGGAAGTTTACCAGCTGGCTAATGCCTCATCCATGAAGCCCTGTGGTGCTGGATCTGTCATCTGCTTCCTGAGCATCTCTTGCTTCATCTCTCCCAGTTGCATCACAAGGTTTCAGTTTCCTCACATCCCAGTGTGGGACTGGGAGTTTTTGCAACATTCCCAGTCTGGGAACAGGTTGGTCTGGGTTGGAAGTGTTCTCCAGGGTTGTCTGGGCAGCCTCTCACCCTGCCCTGCCCTGCCCTGCCCTGCCCTGCCCTGCCCTGCCCTGCCCCGTCCTGACTAAGAGCCCTGGGCTGCACCAGCCCCGCTCCCAGGGCTCCTTTCTTCCTATTCCCCTGGATTTCCTAATCCTTGGGGGGTTTTGGGTTGTGTGGGTTGGCAGGGATTTTTTGGGGAGAAAGAAAATCTGACGTAAGGTTTAAGGTCATGGGGAGGTTGTGCTGTCCCCATCACACCCACTGCCCTCACTCCGCCTGCTGCTGCCAAGAGTCTTCATCCCATGCTCCCTTCCCAGGTATCACCTCAGTGCTGCTGCTGTCCCAGTCCCCAGCATCCCACGCCTTCCTGCTCCACACATGGGAGTGGTGAGCTGAGGTTGGAGCGGGTGCAGGGTTTGGGGTCCCCCCTGGGAGCTGGGGGCTCGGGGCAGGGTCCCACTGGAAGGTTTGCTCTGGCGGCACCTCAGTCTCTGCACAAAGCCACATTTGCTGGACTTGGACCTCAGAGCAGGGGAACCCCTTGGACCCCAGAGCAGAGGAACCCTGTTCCGTGTGAGAAGGGGCTGGTTTGGTTTCAGCACATTCCCCACAGCTCCGGAAGCACCGCCTGCGGTCTGGATTCCATCAGCAGAGGAATGTCTGCTCCGGGCTTTGCCCCTCTCCCCAGCCCGGGTATCACAGAGCCGCTCGGGGCTGGGAGGAGACAGCAGCTCCCCGCTTTGTCACTCCCCTGGCACATCTCTTCCCAGCCGAGCTGAAGATGTGGAACTGGGGAATTCCCAATTTCTCGGTACTTCAGGTCTTTCCGAGTAAATTGGTGACCAAGCCTTCCAGCAATGTGGACAATGACTGTGTGGTTAAACTGGGATCACCCCCGCCTTGGGATGGAGATTCAGGCAGCAATCCAACCCCAGCTGAATCCGGGGGGGTCCTGCTGGCTGCAGCCCCTTTTGTCCTGCAGCCTGATCCTGCAGAGATGGCTCAGACCGCAGGCACTGCCGGCACAGAGCTGGAGCACCAGGATTGCACACAGATCTCCTGGGATCAGAGGAGCTGGAGGAAGGAAACCTGCAATAAGTACGGAGCATTTATACAGGCTTTAGGCTAAATCCTTCCCTCCCTGGGCAGCAGCACTGCAAAGCCATTTCCTAAAGTCTTGTTATTCCTTTTCAGGCCAGGGCTTTGCAGTTGGCAGCAGGGCTGGATTAGGAAACGGGAGAGAGAGGCCTGGCAGGCTGAGGGCACTGCTGGGTGAGCTGGGCTGGCAACCAGAGGCTTTGCTTCAGCAAAGGTCAGGGTGACAAGTCCAATATCTCCAGGTCAGATACTGCAGCAGCCCAGAGTGGCTCTGGGAGGAGAATGAAGGAGGAACACCCAACCTGGCATGCACCACGCTGGTGCCTTCAGCCTTATTCCACTCACAATCCCGAGACTGCTCCTGTTCTGGCCAGGTTGGTGTCTTGAGGGTCTGGAGAAGGGATCCTCGCTGCACCCCTGGAATCCCACCAGCACCAAGGCCTTGGGGCAACTCTTGAAGCTCCTTCTCAAAGCAGTCCCTGATGGATCTCGTGTGGTGCCTTCCTGGGACCACCCCAAGTAATGGTGTCTGTCGGAAGGCCCCAGCGAGCTGACATTGCAGGGGACACAACAAGTGACCTGTTATTCTCCAGGAACCAAATAACAAGGCTGTCCCCATGCACCAGGAAGGGTGGGCTCAGGCCCGAAGGTCTGGATTTGGGGTGTCTGCCTTTGCCCCAGAGAGAGTGGAGAAGTCAAAGGTGGGGATATGCCATCATCCACATCCCACATGCTGTGGAGCTGAAGTCTTGGGGTTTTTTGCCTTCACCTCCCACTCAAGGATTAGGAGCCAAGTACATTTCTCATTGCACCCAGCACACGAGAGGAGGAGAGGCAACGTGGGAGGGCACGGGGGAGTGGGAGAAGCCATCGGCAGGTGGATGCAGACCCCTCAGGAACACAGCATGCCACAAACAGAGGCTTGGAGGGCCTGGAAACCCGTCCTCACCTTCTGCAGTTGGGATGGAGGATGGCCTGAACAAGCTCTTGACCTCTTCCTGCTGTGCAGAAGCTCTGGGAGCAGCAGGCTCAGGGTCAGCAGGGACAGGGCATCACAGTGTCACCCCATCACGGGGACAGGTCCACAGGAAGGAGGTGGAAAGCAGGAGGGCTGTGGTGCTCAGCTGGTGAGGGGAAAGGGATCAGGATGTTGAATCAGAATCTGTGAGAGATGGATTGATTTCTTCAATATGGATTATGCAGGGTGACCCCATCTCAGTCTCTGCATTGGCCGTGGGGATCAAGTTCTCTGTCCCCCTCCCTGAGCCCCGTGGCCTGGAGTGCCCTGTCTGAGCAGCAGGCACTGTGCTGAGCTCCCCTCTGGGCCAGCAGGCAGCAACGGTGTCACCGCAGCATCTTTCTCCTTCTGGAACAAGTCGCCTCCTAACCCCAAGCCTATGAGAGCAACAGTCATGGGAAACCATGGAAACGGGTGGCAGGCACGTGACAGCGTGTGCCTGCACTCCTGCCCTTGATTTATGTCCCACGTCTGGGACGAGACGCAGAAATGCGCAGCTGTTGGGATCATTTGGGATTTTGAGGCAGCGGAGAATCCCCACAGCTTTACTCCCCATCTCCTGTTTGTGGAGCAGGATGGCACATGGGAACAGGGCTGGGCTCCTGCCGGGGCCAGACCTGAGGAGCCCAGAGAGGGAGGCAGAAACCTGGAAAAGGCTGGGGGATTTCTCACTTACCCTTCTAATATTGTCTGATATTTTAATATTTCTAAGTGGAGACTTCTGAGCCCACACCCTTCGACTCCTGGTGCCAGGGAGAGAGGAAAGGCACCCGCTGCACCCAGGATCCAGGTGCCAGGCTGTGAGCCCGGGGTGGGCTAGGACACCAGGTACAAAAGCATCGAAGATTCCTTTTCTTTGAACACACAGCAAGTGATAACCAACGCTCCACCCAGATTATCCCCCCAGTGCTCATATTGGTCAGAATTTGTTTTTTCCCCTTTTTGAAAGCACTTGCACTGCATTGCAGTTTTGCTCTGGGTTTAAGCTGGGTGTCTCTGGGTTTAAGCTAAGTCTAAAGCACCTCTTCCCCTGCACCTCGAGGCAAGGTGATAAGCTTGGCTGTGCCAGCCCGGGTCCAGAGGGGTTTCTCTGCTGCCTGGTGACCACCTAGGGACATTGTAGTTAATTGAGTTAATGAGCTGGGGCTCACGGCTGCTCATCCCAGTGGCTAATGGGCACAAGGCAAATCCAATTTTCAACAATTTGGTGAAAATCTGATGATTCAGCAGCTGCTGGTGGTGTCATTGAACGATTCCTGACCTCTGGCCAGGTCAGGCTGGCCACACTGCTCTGCTGTCACTCCGGTGGGTTCAGCAGCTCGCAGCTGAGCTTTGCACTCGAGCTCAGGGGTTCACGGATGCGTGGGGCTCCCGGTCTGTCCCAGCACATATTCCCTGGGGGACCCACAGTGGGGGATCTGCGAGCAGCATATTCTCCACCAGCTCTCATTAGCTCCGCAAGAGCAAATTTGCTGACACCACCAGTCTGGCGGCTGCTAACGGGGAGGTGGCCGAGGCTGGTTTGGAGGAGAAACAGCAAAAAGCCTCGACAGCTCTGCAGTAACGAAGCTCCGGCCCCTCAAGGGGCGCAGCCGCCCCCCAGGCTGTCAGAGCGGCACCCGCAGCCCGTCTGTCCGTCCGTCCGTCCGCCCGTCTGCCCTGGCGGGGTGCGCAGCGGCTGCGGGAGGCGGCGGGGCACAGCCGCCGCTTCGCTTGTCTCCGATCCCCCTCTGCGGGACTCGCGGTTATTACAGGGCTCCGTAGGATTTTCCTGCTCTCCGTGCAAACGGACTGTGCTGTGGGTTTAACATGCCGGATTGCCAGGGAGCTGGGAATGGCATTTGGGTAAAAACCAGCCCCAAAAGCACACCCACGGAGGCGGCGGGAAGCCTGGAGAGGAGGTGTTCCCTGCCAAGGCGCTGCCAGCAGCGATGCAATCGCGGAGTGACAATAATACCTTCATTTCGCGAGTGCCTTAACTCTGGATCCCTTTCAGCCGGGTCCTGCCACGAGAAGGGAGAGCAAATTCTCAGCATTAAAAAGTCCCTGTGGGACAGACCGCGATCTCTTTTGGGGGGCAGAGGGATTCTCGCAGTGGGGGTGCCTCGTGCTCCCCTCTCGACCCGACTCTCTTTGCAGCCCAAGAATTGGAGGTGAACGAGGGTCTGTCCTTCCAAACAGCACCTCCTGCGAAATCAGGGAGCGCAAAGAGGAGAGCCGGGGCAGAACTCGGCGCAGCCAGCGGCTGGGCTAACTTTAACTCAGCACTCTGGATTCTGAATTTCCTCTGAGCTGTTTACAAAGGGCTGGAAACAAAACTTCCAGCACTACCTCCCCCCGCCAGCACCGTCCTGATGTTGCCCAGATCATCTCTCTCATCCCTCCCTTTCGGGGAGAAAAAAAAAAAAGGAAAGGAGGGAGGAGTGGGAGAGAGGAGGAGAGAGGGAGAAAGTGAGCTCACGTTCACACATTGGTGAAGAGGCTGGTCTTGCAATGCCTTTGAATATTTTACTTTTAGGCAGTTCCTCATCAGTCAGCCACACACATCCGAGGCGAGCTGAAGCTAACTACAGCCATGGACAGCACTAGGAGATCTCAAATCTAATCGCACGCATCCTTCCTCCGGGATATTTTTTAAATTCCATATCTAAACACGCCGACAGGCAGCTGCACTCACACGCACGCACACACACATATCCATCCACATCCACACGTCGCAGAGCCGCCGAGCAAACACCTTGTCTCCTCTCACAGGATATACCCGCTCACACACATCTCTCTTTATCTCCTCCTGGCTTCCCGGAGGATCCTGCCGGCTGTTTTTCATGGAGAAAGTCCAGGGAGAAATGGAGATTGAGAGATGGGAAAGAAGTGAAGAGATTTCAGACGCAGAAAAAAAGGTTATTCAAGAGATATGGAGCAGAGTATATGCAAACTGCGAGGACGTTGGGGTCTCCATACTCATCAGGTATTTAAAAAGCAAACCAAAAAAAAAAAAAAGGAAGCAGCAAATCCAACTGAATCTCTTTATAGCTGAGAAAGAGGCAGAACAATATATAGAACTGAGTGGAGATGAATGACAGCGAGTGGGGAGCTGGCTGGGTGTATTTGCTGCCTGGGAGCAGGGAGGCATTCACAGCGCTCCTCGGATTCCCACACCTTTGAGCCCGGGTGGCAGCGGCGGGGGGAGCGGGGGGAGCCTTGCCGGGGACTTTGGGGGACGCTGCTTCCATGCAAAGGTCCCCTTAACCTGCGGCCGGGGCTGGGGGGGCGGCGGAG
>VZTI01004891.1:140378-158352 GCA_013397865.1 Struthidea cinerea
TCTCCCGATGGCGATGGGGCACAGACAGCAGCTCGAAGCTCTGCACCTGCAACCAGAGCAGGGGAGATGCTCTGGAGGTGAGGAGCAGAGGCAGGTGGGGGTTTCTGTGTTGTCTGGGAGTACAACCATGTCCAGGTACACCGGGAAAGCACCAAGTGGAAATCTCACAGGGTCCCACTGCCGCTGGGAGTTTGGGGTATCGGTGGGGTATGGCACCAACCGGCCGTTTCCTTATTTGAGAGGGGATGGGAGGATGGGCAGGGCAAGGAGAGGGGCAGGTGAGATGCCTGCAATGACCCATTGGCAAACAGCAAAGGTGCTGTCCAGAGAGTCACACCACTCATCCCGGGGGTCAGTCACACTGGGATGTCCCCAGTCAGACCAAACACCAGGCACCCCAGGTGGGAGACCAGAAACTGGGTTGTGTCCTTCCCATTTCCTCCTGCAGCAGGGGACTGTGGGTGCGCAGGGAACCCCTTGGATGGATGTGCTGTTTATTAATAATCATCTGAAAGTTTTCCAGTAGACTGAGCTAAAGCCCCGAGCCCACGGGGTCTGCAGGGAGCAGAGCCTCCCTGGACATCACTGTGAGCAGAGCCAGTTCCCCTCCAGGCTCGCTGCCAGCACTGCAATGGGGTTTTCTTACCAAGACCCCCTTGCAGATTCCAAAATTACATTTGAGCCTCCTCTCCACCTCCTTCACAAACATTTCCTTCTCTCAGAGGCAGCTGATGGCTGAGCCCGTTCTCCCATGGCCCCCACTCCCTATAGCCAGACAGGGCAGTCAGGAGGTGTCACAGCCCCATGGCTGGGGACACCAAACCTACCTGGGCTGGGTGTGAAGCACAAACGGCAGGGATCTGGGGGTTACAAAATTCCCCTTAGCCCCATCCCATGAGGTTCAGCTCGGGGTTTGGCCACCAGCCATGCATGGCCAGCCCCTTGCCCAGCACCCAGGTCAGGCCACGGCCCCTTCTGCCAGCACTGTCAGGTGTCCACTGCCCACAGACACAGGGAGAGTGGCTGTGTGCCCACGGCTGGCACCGAGGGACCCGTGGTAATGCCGTGGGGGATTCACCCAGGGCAGCTCATTGCCTTTGGAGCCCCCATGGGGCTCGGAGCAGGGTTGGGCATGAGGGGCATCGAGGTGCGGCACTGGGGACTGTGTGGCCGAGCTCTGGTCCCATCTCAAACTTTCCCAGTCGAAGTTTTTGGTCCAGTTTGGGATTTTTTTTATCCAGGCAGAGTTGTGGCACTGTGGTGAAGGTTTTCTCCTGCTGTGACAACAGGGCAGGACAGAGCTGCCTGCTAGGGTGAACCCTGGCTCCTTGGGAGCCTTTTCATCCTTAGTCATGGCACGTGCCCTGGCACATCCCAGCTAAACCCACCACCTGCTCCCTCAGCCAGAGCTTCCCTGGGATGCTTAAAGTGAGGTCTGGCCTTACGGTGCATGTCCCCGGGGACAGTGATGCAATCTGGGAGAGGTACCATCCCCTCCAGCAGCACCGCTTGGAGCAGCACATCCACCTGCACCCGCATGGCGCAGCTGGCCCCCGGTCACAAACCCTGTCCCCAAAGAGGGCTTTGTGCTGCTGCCCTGAGCCCGGCTGTGAGCTCTGAGCTGCACCTGAGCTCCCTGGGGAAGCACTTGCCGGAGGAAAGCAGGGCAGCCCTGGCCGGGGCTGGAGCACCGGCGCTGCCGCTCTCCCAGCTGCGTTCGCAGCTGGCAGCAGCCGCCGGGAGAAGTGGGTCATGCGTGGAGGCCGCCGGGAGCCCGGCCCGGCGGCAGCCACTTCCCAAGACGTGATTCAGCAGCTCCAGAGGTCGGGGCTGGGGAGGGGGCAGTGGGTAGCTGCTGGTGGGGTCGGTGCGGGGTGACCCGCCCAACACAACGTGCCCGGGGCTGGGAACTGCCCCAGTCAGCCTCTGCTTCACCAGCGCCCGCCTGCTGTTCCTGCTCACCTTGCTGGGGAAACTGAGGCAGAAGGGGGTTTGCACAGGTGTGGCCAGGGAGAAGGAAGGGGGATGCATGGCTGTGGACCCCCTTTGGTGCAGCCCCCACGGGCAGAGGGGTGAGAGCAGGTAAATCTGACAGCACTTCTGTGGTCGGGGTTGTGACCAGGGACTCGGCTGTGTCTGGTGGCAGAGGGTCTCTCCCTGCTTACCTGCTCCATCCCCTCTCCATCCCTTCAGAGCTGCTGAGGGCAGGGAATTACTTTTTCCCATGTGGGAAGGGCTGGGGGGCTGCAGCACTTCTGAAATGAATCTGGGGCCTGATCCTGTGCCCCAAGGGGGGAGGCAGGGAGGCAGCACTGCCCCCCAAAAGGCAGTGATGGGGGTCTGCAGTGCTGCCATCCTGCAGAAACCCAGCCCAGCTCCCTCTGCCCCCTAACCAGCATCCCACCCCTCCACCCCCAGCCTTTCCATGCTTTGCAGATGGGGAAACTGAGGCACAGACCTGGGCATCATGTTCCCATCCCTTGTGGCTGCTGCTGGTGCTTGAACCCACAGCAAACCCCTGGGGTCCTGCCCCGGCACGATGGGTCCCGGATCTCACAGGGCTCTGGGACCCCGGGGGACACAAACACGGATAATGGGGACTACGGCTGAGCAGCCACCGGATCCTGGGAATCTGCGCTCTGTGGTTAAAACTATGTCGCTAATTGACAATTTCCTCGGTGGGGAGCTTCGCCCCGGAGGAAGCAGAGTCTCCTCGCCACGCTCATCTTCCTCCTCGGGAGCTCAAGGGCCTCTGCAGGCTCCATCTCACAGCTGCCTTAACCCTTGCTGCAGCTGGAGCAGGGGTTGGGGCTGGAGCCTGGAGTTGCTCACAGGGGGCTGTGCCTCCTGGCTGAGTGGTTCCCAAGTGGGCTGGCTGGGAGCCCTGGGCTGAAGGTCTTCTGTAGCCTCCCCATGCCCCCAGGCTCATTGCTGTGCCTCAGTTTCCCCATCTGTTACTTAGGAATGAGTCCTTTTTGAACCCTCCCTCAGCACAGAGCTCACAGCTCAGGGCCCAGGTGTGCCAGGGGAGCAGGGCAGCCTTCAGAACCTCGCTGTGCAGTGCGGGAGCCCCTCCAGCACGTGGCCATCCCTCCCCAAGATCCCCCTTTTCTCCTTCCGACAGTTGATTGGCAGCACTCTGAGACAGGGCTGGGGCATGCAAACACCCGGGGGTGGCCCAGCCCTCCGCAGCACGCAGGGGCTGAGAGCACCCAGGGGTGAACATCAGAGAGGGCTTGGGACCCTCAATCCCTTTGCAGACCCCAACTAAGCCCGGGACAGCAGGGCTAAAACCGCAGCCTGTCCCGGCCGGGGCACGCGCTCACTCCCACACCCACGCACACGTACCACAGGCACAGATGTGGGACCACAGAACTTTATGGATCCCAGCAGGGGATAAAACCCAGGGATAGTTCCTATTAGATCCCAGGAGAACCTGCACCAAACATTAATGCCGTGCCAAGCGCAGGCAGTGCAACCTGGCTCAGCCACCACAGGCTGTGCCACCTCCACAGGGCTTCTCCATCGCTGTTCCCTCCGTCTGCACTTCAGATCCATCAGCTTTCCAAATTTCTGCCTTCTCCATCACTCCTGATGTGCTCTTTCCCCCTCAGGAGGTGTAGGAGGGGAAGCAAAAGGCTTGCCAATGCAGGATCAGGTCCCTGGATTTCGACAGCTGCTTAGTCTGAGCAAATACACCTGGATTCAGACAGTTCGCAAAGAGCTTTTAAAATATGAAAGCACTCCCTGGATGACAGACATTATTGTGTGTTCTAGGTTAAAATAGCAAAAAATCTGAGTAATGAGTCTGGCAATGCAGAGACCCTTTTTTTTTCAGCTGAATCGAAAAAGCATGGGTTGAATCTACCCAAAAATGGCATTTAAAGAAGTGATTTTGCAGCTACCCCCAAAGCCAACGTGTTTTGCGGAGGCGTCCATAGGGAAAGTCTCCATTCCTGGCTGGTGAAGGACACATTTCAGGGCGAAGTGGCTCAGAGAGGTGCAATACCTCTCTTTGAAAAGGGCCCCCTGAAAAGACCAGCAGCAGAGTGGCTGTCCCACGGTTTGTTCCGTGCTCGTGAGTGGTTGTGGTCAAGCTGGGGAGGTGTTCGTTCTGGGCACGAGGAGAGCCAGAGAGCAGCAGGGCTCCGCTCTGCTGGCACAGGCACGCATAAGGGACATTTCCCAGCCTAACAACCACTCCATGAGCAGTGAGGGGGCGAGTGAGGGTTTAATAAGCTCAGTCTCAAAACAGCCCCTTCTCCTACGGCTGCGCTGCCTCACTGATCGCAGCTCCCGGGACCAGCCCTTTTGGCTTCCTCATGGCCAAGGCAGCTGTGTGAGGATCCCTGTGGCACACCCCGCACCAGCCACGACCTCGGGGCTGCCAGCAGCTCTTGGGGTGTCCAGAGAAGAGCCTTTCCCGTGTCCCCTGTCCCCGTGCTGCCCTTGCATCACTTGCAAGCCACGTGGGGGTAGAAAAATCCCACTCAACACCCCGAGAGCTGCAAGGACACCCAAGGTGACCAAGGCAAGGAAAGACACAGAGGGCGAGCAGTTTCCCCGGCCAGTTTCCCTGGCTGTGGCTGAGGATGGGTCGGTACCAGCCGTGACAATCCCTCCTCCAGAGCCGGCCCCGTTAATGAGGCTGCGGCGGCGGAGCGGGGCCGCGCCCGGACGCGGCTGGGCGAGCACTCGCCTGCGGAGCTTCAGGGCTCATTAACGGCAGGAAAATGTCAGGACAGCCCTGGCCAGGCTGGCAGGCGCTGAGGGTGCCTGGGGAACGCAGAATGCCGGCTGGCTGGCGGTTCTGCCCAAGCACAGGCAAGGCAGAGCCGGGGCTGCTGGAAATCGCCGTGGGAGCGGCGGATGGGAGAGGTGGTGGTGGACACCAGCAGCACACAGGTGCTCGGTTCTGGTGGAACGTGGGCTGCACCCTTGCGGGTGTGTGTTACCCACCTCTCTACCCAGCCAGGGGTTTTCTTCCAACTCCAGGGGAGGTAGGAATCCGGAGACACGTGGGAAAGCCAGTTCAGCGCTGTTAATTCACTTCTCTGGTGAAAGCTGTCCTTACCCCTACCCTAAAGGTTCGTCCATGCAGCCAAGAGCCTTTGGGCTGACCCCACACGTGTGCTCGGGGAAAACGCCAGCAGTGAGGACTTGGAGGTGTGAGCTGTGCACACAGGAGCGAGCAGGACACGCCCCTGGGTGTTTCTAGCTCATGTCCAAATGTATTTGGTGGAATCTTTGCTGCTGAGCCCACTCCCAGCCTCACTGGGGTGTCCTGGTCCCTCTGCCTTGGGCCCTGGGGTGTTACAGCCTCCGAGCACAGTTCGGTGTTGTGCTGGATTCTGCTCCCAAGGCTTTGCAGCGGGGTGTGGGCTTCACCTGGAGGAAGGCCAGCTCCACGTTTCTCTCAGCTGTAGAAGAAGTTGAATTTAGCATCAGTGTGTGGATGGGGGCTCGGCTCCTTTCCCTCCAGCCCTCCCATGACAGAGCTGGAGATGTTGCCCACCACCACCTCCACCTGTCCAGGAGCTTTCAGAGACAGGATACTGGAGCAGGCAAGCACCATCCTCTTCTTACTTGTTAGGTTTGCCTTCTCCTGTCTTGCTGAGCTGTGGCGCTGCCACAGCTGAGACCTTCCTCACCTTGGCCTGGGTAAACACCAGGGCAGCACCCAGAGCCTTTCCCCAGCCTGAAAAGGGGATGATGGGCTACAGGTGGCTGGGAGGAGCAGGGGGAAAGTGCAGGCAAAGCGGTGAGACAGCCCTCGGCATAATAAATAGCAGCATCACACACCACCTGCCTACCCATTATCAGCTGCTTTGTAGGCACCCGAGCAGAGAGGAGTTGGAAGGAGAGGTTTGAAAAGGGACACGGAGAGGCTCCAGGCTGCCTTAGAGTTTCTCCCACGTAGAGGGACGAGGCGAGAGAAAACATGAAAGCATTGGTAGGTTGAGTCACCAACCCTGGAGGGATTTAAGAGATGTGTAGATGTGGCACTTGGGGACGTGTTTTAGGGGTGGGCTTGGCAGTGCTGGGTTAAGAGTTGGGCTTGGTGATCTTAAAGGCCTCTTCCAATCTAGATGGTGCTTTGGAAATCTAGAAAAAAGCAGGCTCCGAATGCTGGCTGGGGGTTCAGCTGAAGCTTCCCAGCAGATCTGAGGGCTCACGAGTGTTTTCACCCCACGGTTTGTAAACAGGGCAGGTGAAGTATCAAGGGTTTAGATCCTCAAGAGGACCAAGCAACATCCAGGCATCCTCTTTCCAGCTGGGGAGGCAAGGAGGTGGCTGGGCTTGGAGATTTCCTCCGTGCAGGATTTGCTCTGCATGCTCTGGGGAGAGGGAGGAAGGTGGGGGAGATGGAGGAGCCACTCCTGCTTAACAGAAAACAGGTTTCCAGTAACTGCAGTGGGTTTGCACCTTAATTATTTCCTTTGGCTCTGCTACTGGGAATGGTTGTGTCCTTAAAGTTGTTACAAGGGCAAAAGAGAGAGGAAAAGCAATCCTGACATCCTGTCCGCTGGGTCCAGATGTAGCTGGCAGAGTACAAATTAGCGGGTGCAGAATGGAATCGCTTAAAAAGAAATTTAATGAGATCGGTATGCAGGCATCTGGTTCCTATCAATCATCATTTTGTGTGATATGCAATGGTAAATATCATCTTTTAATGACTCTGATGGAGAAAAAGAGCCCAAACCGCATGCACGCATAATGATCCAAAAAAATTCCAGAACCTGAGAGGTTTGAACTCTCAAAATTTTCTGTAGATGGAAAAACCCCAACTGACACCTCTTCTAACTCACTATTGTTGGAGTTGTTTTATTTCTCTTCTTTTTTTTTTTTTCTCCTTTCCTCTGGTTATGTTTAACATTTGTGTTACATTAATCTTCTCTGTTTATTAACAACTACCACCGAGTAAGCCTCCTTCCCTCTTCTTTGTGGTTTGACAGCTCAAATATTTGCTCCGGGCAGAAGTTCTTGCTGCAGGCACCTGCTGCTCTCCAGGGAGAGGTGGCTGCAGGTCTCTGGCCATCCATGAGTTTGCTTGAAGCAAAGATGTTTTGGGCTCCTCTCTTTCATTTCTGCACCAAAGAAACCCAGCAGACACAGGACTGAGCACATGAGCTGAGGGTTTGCTGGTTTTCCCTCCCCAGCACTGCTGCTGTCCTGATGGCAGCTCCCTTGGGAAAGCTGCTGGGCTCAGCTCCCGTGGGGGCATCAGCTTGAGGGCCTGCAAAGCAGGGAAAGGTTGGAAACCGAGTACTTGGATCCTTCATTGGTCCAGTCTCATCCAGGCTGGGGTATTTCGGGGGTTTAACCAGTCTTTGCTCCCTGCATATCTGGCCAAAAGTGGGGAGAGGTGGAGGTGATGGTCCCAGGGTCTCCTTTCGGCCCTTCTCTTGTTGGGGACACGCTGCATTCCTGGCGATGCAGAGGTCGGTCCCCCCTTGCTATTCCCTTCCTGCTTCAGACCAGGAATTTTTCTCAACTCCTTTCCCATGCCTTCGGGACATCCTGCCCTTCTGCTGAGATAAAATACAGCTTTTCAGGGAGCTTCCTGCGGTTCGGGGTTCAGAGGCTGAGGCATGCAGGGAGCAGCTGGCAGCCTCCATCCCCTGGCTGGGGCAGCAGGTCCCGCTTCCAGTGACATCCCCTGCTCCCAGTGCCTGGGGGGATGCCTGTTAGGGGGAAAGAGCCACCGGCAGGGATGGTAAAACCCTTAGCTCTGACCCCAGGATGATCCCTGTTGGAGCTGGAGGACTTTGCTGGGTGACTGGAGCTGCAATAGCACGAATAGAGGTGGGGAGGGATGGGATGGGGGCAGAGGGATGCTGAGTCCCATTGGAAAAAATGGTCCCATCAAACCAGAGTGGAACATTTGCCCTTCTGTGGGGAAATGCCCGGGGCAGACGTCTTAAATCCTGGGAATGATGTTATCCATGCAGCCCTGGCCAGCTCCATCCCCCAGCACCTCTCTGACAGCTCTGAGCTGAAGGACTGAGCATCTCTGCGGTGGCAGGAGCTGGAGACAGCCAGGCCTGGGAGTGATTTCTCCTGACAGGGACCAGATGTGTCAGGAGAAGCCGTGCCGGGGGGAGGAGGCTGCACAACAACAACAGGAGTTTTGTCGTGGGTCCCCTCTGGGTTTTAAAAGCAACACCTTGTCCCCCACTTCCACCTTCCTTCCTCCCCCACTCTTTCCACCGCACACTCTTCACACCTCCAAAACCTATTTTGGGCCATCTGATGAATCCCAGATGCCTTGGGGAAGCAACAGAAGCGGTGGTGCACTCCAGGCGCTGCTTCACGCCGCTTCCTTGGCAATGCCCCCAAGCTTTCACAAGCCAAGGGAGCGGGGGAAGGAAGGGAGGGGGGAAAAAGGAGGATAACAAATTGGTAAAGGAGCCTGGTACTCAATATTGTGATTATTCATGGAGTGCTGAGTGGGGAAGAGGATCCCACCTGGTTCTGGCAACAAGCAGTGATGGCTGGAGAGAGAGGTGGGATGGGTTCAGGTTCCCATGGTTTGGGATGGTGCTTGGAAAGGGGGTTAGGGAGGGGAGGAGGCAGTCTGCCTGGAGCCAGGAATGATGGGGGACAGCCTGGGAGCACTCTGCTGCCTCCTGAGCATCCTTCACCAGTCCAGGAGCCAGGGAGAGCCCCGTAGGAGGGGGGGAGCTGGGCGAAAGCAGGGAGCAAACACTGATGTGGTTCTCTCCCGCATAAATTAGGTGGAAGGGGGTGGTTAATGTGACTCAAGTGTCAGCCCCAGCTGCAATGCTGGCATGGGTGGTGTTGGCTCTGGTGGCTCCCTGTCACCTTGTACCCTTCCACTCCCTGCCCCCTCCAGCCCTCCGCCTCCCTGGGGAGCTCAGCATACCAGCTGCAACCACAACTTCATTTCTTTCAGCTGCATTTCGTTGGGGTTGATTTAATCTGGCAGAAAAGAGGGTCCCCAGGGCCCCCCAGAGGGGCTGATGAGTGTTTGGCGTATCCTTGTGCTGGGGGAAGAGTCATAGATGAGCAGTGACCTCAGCTCAGGGCTTAGGTCCTGCTGGAGACTCTGGTGGGGCTGATCCATGAAAACTGGAGGCAACCTGGACAAGGGGAGACTGTTCCGGGTGGCAACGCAGAAATAAAGCCCATGGGACCAAGGAAGAGGGGCAGGGAGAGGCTGAATGGGGTAAAGAGATGTTTTCATGCTCATCTCCAGCTCTCTAAGGCAGGACGTGATGTTTTGAAGTACGTGGGCAAGTATCCGGCATCTGGCACGCCTGGGTGGCATCTCTGGGCATCAAGAACTCAGCCTTGCCTCTGCTTTGTGGATGAATATCCAGCTGTGCTGACCTTGGAGCAGATGGGGTTTGGGAGAAAGGCATCAGCCTGCTGGTTTTCAGGCAGCTGAATGCTGCAGCTCCTGGGGAATTCGATAGGAAAACCAGCCCTGGCTGTGTGAGACGCAGGGGTGGCTTCCAGCATCTCCACCCCTCCGTGCTTGGCTTTAACCCCTCAGCCTGCTCTGCCCCTCCTGATGGCATTTCACATCTGTTCTTTCTGGAAGGTTTTTTGTGAACTTCCCCTCGGCCAAGCAGTACTTCAGCCAGTTCAAGCACATGGAGGACCCGCTGGAGATGGAGAGGAGCTTGCAGCTGCGCAAGCACGCTCGGAGGGTCATGGGGGCCATCAACACTGTGGTGGAGAACCTCAATGACTCCGAAAAGGTCTCCTCTGTCCTGGCCCTGGTGGGCAAGGCCCACGCCCTGAAGCACAAAGTGGAGCCCATCTACTTTAAGGTAAAGGATAGGAGCAAAAGAATCTTTGGGCTGCTTTAGGAAGAGGGCGGGGGAGCAGGAGCTGTGGTGAGCTGGTGCTGCCTGTCCTCGGCTGCAGAAGCTTGGCTGGATGTGGGGACAGCTGCCCACAGAGCTGGAGTGTCCCGCTGTGACACTGTCCCATGGAGAGCACCATTCCCACTCACAGCCAATGCCAGAGCATCCAGTACCTCCCCCTGCCCAGGGAAACACGCCCGGCTGCGTCCCTCTTCTTTTGGAAATTAAGCATGATAGCAGGGACTCAATTAGTTGGCTAATTAGCTGGTTGGAGCTAATAACACCAAAATCACAGGTTTGATCCCCACGTGGCCTCTCACTTAAGAGTTGGACTTGATGATCCGTGTGGGTCCCTTCCAACTCGGAATATTCTGTGATTCTGTAAATAATTTGAGGTGCCCAGAGTGGGGAGATGCTTCAGCCTGCAAAGCAGCTCCCTCCTCATGCCCGGGTCTCTGCCAGGCTGGTTACCTGTCCTGTCTGCTCCCAGGGGGGTCAGCAGACCTCCAGGACATCTGTGTCCTACAGACAGCAACAGGACTCAAGTGTTTTTGTAGGAAAAAGCTAAATTTGCGGTGAGCAGCTCCCTGGAGAGTTACTAAACTCTTGCTTGCTGTCTGCCTCCCCCCAGAAACTCACCGGTGTCATGCTGGAGGTCATTGCTGAGGAATACCCCAACGACTTCACCCCGGAGGCACACGGAGCCTGGACCAAGATGAAGACCCTCATCTACACCCACGTGACGGCGGCCTACAAGGAGGTGGGCTGGGCTCAGTACCCCACTGCCACCCTGTGAGCGCCCCAGGGGCCACGAGAGGGGCAGGGAGGGCTTCGCTCACCCCAGGACTTCACTCTGGTCTCTTCTCAAGATCTTTGCTCAGTTTGGGGAGCCCGGTAGGGCCAGTTCTGTCAGCTGCCAAGTCACAATTTGATCTCCATGGGGTTTAAAAACAAACTAACTAAGCCAAAAAACCACAGAACCATGAAGGGTGTGGGTGGGTTGGGGCGAAGCAGTTGCAGGGGATGCTGGAAGGGGATGCAGAGGGCGAGGGGAGAGCGTTGGTTGTTGGCTCCATCTTCCTGTCCTGGCCTGTCCATCACCACCTCCCAAACCCTGCACCTCACCTGCACCATCTCAAAGTCCCTTGCACAAGTGCTGCTGCCCTGTTCACCGACGAACAACACAACCCTCATTTTCCCTGTGAAGCCCCTGGGTACACCTGGCTTTCGGGGGCACACATGGAGACCTCCGACCAGCACCGAGGATGCTTTGCTTTGCACTTTCTGTATCACCTGGCAGGGTGGCAGGGCCGACAGCCAGAGCCCCTCCAGGTGCCCATCACCCTGTGCTCCAGGTGGGCAGCAGCCCTCACCTACCCTGTCACCCACAGTCCCTGCCCTTGGCTGGCTGCTGCAAACCCCCCCGGGGTGGGAGAGACGTGCCCCCACAGCATGAGAGAGTGGGAAGGAGGGGGATGCCTTTGGGCTGCCTCCCCTCATGGCTCGGGGCGTGGTGTGTAGGTGGGATGCCTGTGCCGTATGTAGGGAGCTGGTGAGTCCACCCACTGCCCTTCAGCTCCCTGAGGATGGGCTCGGGTGGCACACGATGTGCCACTGCCCTGGCAGCTGGTGTGTGCAGGTCTGTCTGTCCAGCTCTGCCCTCTCAGTGAGAAGGGGGATCAGGCTGTGACCAGGAGGGGGAAAGATGGCATGGACATGTCAGGAGGGATTTCTGGGTGTGAGGAGAGGTCCCTTCTCTGTTAAAATTAATAAATACCTTGTACAGAGCATATTCCTGCCCTCGTGGTGAAACTGGGTTCCTCTGAATAAAGTGCCTGGTAGAAATCAGCCCCTGCAGGAGCTGGGTCCCTCCCGGGGACAGCAGTGCCTGTGCCTGACAAAAACTTCTCCCACACCCCCCAAAACGTGGCTGCAGGGCTTGGAGCACTCATCCCGCCTCCAACACCGACTCCTCCTGAAACTGTGGGTGAGTCTGCCTGGTTTGGGCCTCAGTTTCCCCTGCAGTTACGGAAAAGGGAGGAGGAGCAGCCCCGTTGCCTCCTGCCCACATGAGGTTGGATTTATAAGATTTCTGGGAACTGATTGGCAAAGATTGAGGATGAAATGTCAGATGCGCTGGGAAGCTTTGAAATCCTTGCCACCCAATATTTCCCTAGAGGCCTCTGCTATTTTTAGAGCTCTAGCATTAAGGGCAATGTTATCTGTTGAAGTGGGAGGAGGGTTTCCTTCTGAGATTTCCTCTGGCCTTGCTCCACCGCTGTCCTGGAGAGCTGGCAGCTCCCTGAGAGAGACCAGCTCCTCTCCTGGATGCCAGCTGGACAGGCAACCAGCCCACAGTTCCAACTGGGATCCCCACAGCCACTGTGGGGACATCCCTCCACTGTGGGGACATCCCCCCACTGTGGGGACACTGCTGGAGGGGGCAGTGGTCACTCCCTCAGGCTGACCTCCCTCCCCCAGAGCAGACAGACAGACAGAAACTCCTGCTTTGCTCACCTGTGCTTTTCATCATCCCCAGGGACAGGTTTATTATGTCTCAAAATAGCCCCAGGACTCCAATAATGTCACTACAGCCACTCTGGCCTTGCAGTTCTTTCCTTCCTACATCCCTCATTACCACTGATGGAGAGGAGCAATGGAGCCTGGAGCAGTGGCACGTCCTGGGCATCCATGGAGAGCTGGGTGGCAATAACAGCTCAGGCACAGCTGTCCCTGGCATGGCAGCGTGCAAGATCCAGGGGGCTGTAAAAGGAAGGGACAGGCACAGGGTGACAAGTGATGCTGCTTTGCTCATGGGGTGGGCTGTCAGTTAGAGTCAGCACCCCCAAAATTCAGCCCACCGGCCTGCACTGGCGAAGGTGCCAGCAGCTGCTGCCTCCAGCTCACCCTGGAGTGTCACAGCAGCTGCTCATCCCTCGAGTGTCAATGGAGGCACCCCTCAAACAGCTGCTGCTGCCCGGGGCAGGGATGGATGGGGAGAACCGAACCTGTTCAGCCATTGACTTCCCTCCAGCGTAGGACTGGAGAGGGATCACTTGGATCGAGACTGTTAGATGATATTTGTGTGTGTGCACATCACGGGACTCTCTCAAGCACAGCTCCGCTGACTCCTGCCAAGGCCCTGAGGCCAGCAGCACATATTTCTGATGAGTTCACGTACTCCCTGTGCTCTGCGGATGCTGGGCCAGGGCTGTTTCCGTACAGGGATGTTTCATCTTTAGACAAAATTTGCACATTAACCTTTGAGGTTAATAATCTCCAGGTGGGAATTCTATTTTTGCAGCGCAAACCCTTCCTCTCCCGTCCCACAACTAAAACTGGGCTCCCAGTCTGCGGAGAAGCCACTTTGGAAGTGTCTGGAAATTCTCCGTGTTCATACCCGACCTACCCGCGTGCCTTGGCTTTTGGGGAGCAGCAGCAGTGAGGTCTCCCCACCTCCCCTTTAAATGGCGCTTGGCTTCTCCTTTCTTTTTCTACATCCCTAGAAAAAGCTGACCCGCAGCCTCGTGCGCCCACGCGTGCCTGCGCTGGGCTTGGGGCTTTTTCCAGGCACTTTTTCCTAAAGCAGATCCAGATGTGTGCAGCTGCTGTCCCTCGAGGAGCACCCCCCTTCCCCATCAGCCAAATCGTGGGCCAGTCCAATAGATGCAAACAAAAACATGTTTATTTTTATCGGCTTCGTAGGAAGTAAAATGAAGCGGGAGGGCGGCCGGGGCAAAGCTCGGGAGGGGAGGAGATGGAGATAAAGCGAACGCCCCCTCTTTGCTGCCCACAGCTGAGGAGGCATTGCTGAAATCCAGGAACATTCTCATCTGGGGAGAGACGAAGATCAACAGAATAAGGAAAAAGTACCATTCCAGAGTGACAGGGCTGATAAACGCCATGCGGAAGAGCAGAAAGGGGGGCTGTGTCCCGGCTCTGTGCGTGGCTGTCCGGCACACACGCATCCATGCACAGCCATTCCCTGTCGCTGCCAGCCCATTGCTTCCCCCCTGATCCCACCACAGCCGACCGGGGGCCACTTTATCCCGGTTTTGTTCCGGTCTTGCTCGCTGGGGCTCGACCTTTCACTTCCTGGCACGCTTAGGCTGAGCTAAGGACACTTTGGGCTGAGCTCTGCTCTCCTTGCTGGTGGCAGGTAGGGACCAACTTGCAAAGTCTTTTCCCCAAGATTCACAGGTGAGAAGCTGGGGGTCAGGGCATGATGCCAGCACATTTTGGGGGCCAGCTGGTCTCTCTCCTGCCCTGTGGAGGTGCCCTCCAGCCCCAGCCAAACCCTGGCTCAGCCAGCGCCTTGGTATTTTCATCAGGGCTGGGCTTGGAGCTGTGATCCAGGTGGGAAGGCCTTTGTGCCCCCTGCCAGAGGTAGGGAAGTGCTGAGTGAGGGGGGGATTCAGTGTCCCTGGAGCAGGATCCCTGTTGAGCACCTCATCCTGGCTCTCTTGGGCAGCACCCGCTCGTATCAACCAACTCTTGTCCCCTCCCCTGAAGCTCAACGTTTGGTCAGAGGGAGTTGAGCACTGGAGGGAACGGAAGCACTGGGTTGGGATGGGGCACAGATCCCACCCACCCCGTCTCCCCCTCCGACACCCAGCATTCATGGCAGGTTTAGGTCTGCAGGCACCCAGCAAGAGAGACCCCCCAGCACCACCAGGACCCTTACAGGCCTTGTGCCACCAACCTCATCTTCTCTTGGGGGGTGACAAATCCCCAAGGCAGCTGAGCCGTGAGCTCTCCCGGGGGAGTCCTCTCGCTTCTCTGCCACTTTGTCCCAGGAAAGAGGTCACAGTGTCCCCCCCCACTCCCTGGAGGGTGCCCAGCGACTTCAGTGGGGACCAGATTTCACCCGGCTGGACTCTGGTGCCAGAGCTCAGCTTTCCCTGCCCCTTGCCGTAGGGAAGCTGCCCTGGTGCAGGGATGTCGGAGCGAGGGCCGCTCGGGGCCGGCACCATCGATGCCAGACAGAGGGATAAAAGGGAAACCCATGCGCTGACCTTGGACCAACTTAGGGAAAGGGAGGGACAAAACCACCCGCCTGGCTCGGACCTCTTTGCCGGGCTGCGGCGCTAATTATTTTCCATAGCTGAAGTTGTCTCTAATTGTGAGTATGTCTGAACCAGTCCCAGCGTGACCCACAGACGTGAGCCGGCGCGGTCTGATGTAACTCCGTGTCTTTCCTGTTCCTGCTGCAGATCCTGTTCATGTTCGTGTTCCTCGGCGCTTCCGTGCTGGTTTTATACCTGCGTTCCGTGTATATGGGTGTAACTTGTTTTTCTTTTTGTAGGTTTTTAGTATGTTTGTAACCGGACAAAATGGTGTTATCAAACTGAAACTTGTATCTTCAGTGGATAAATCAATCAAACCCCCTCCCGCTCTGCTTGGTTTCTTTCTGATGGGGTGGCTACAAGGTGAGGGGGTGTCAGGGGGCTGCCCCATGGCTGTGTGGGTCTGGGAGTTCCTGCTCGCTCTGAGGGAGATTTTTGGCTGGAAAGCAGCAGCAAAGGGAGGGGATGTGCCCACCAAGGGTGGTAGAGGTGGCTGGAGGCATCTTAGCAGTGCACTCAGGTGGGGAGGGAAGGGTTTGCCCCTCCTCCAGGCTCTTCACTTGGCTTCCAGGTACGTTGTACAAACCAGCAGGGGCTCTCCTTGGATCAGGAGCTATTCCTGTGCCTTTGGCAGCCCAACCAGTCCAAAATGCTCGCTGATGGCCACAGCATGCAGAAGCCACGACCACCGAGGACTGTGAGACTGTTCCCAGCCTGTGAAAACAACAAACAGCTCCCTGAGCAGCAGCAGCCCAGTTTTCCACGCCTCAGTCCCTGGCGGCTCCTCCTGAGCCTCTCGCTGAGGCTGGATCGCGTTGCAGGGGGATGGGTCCCAGCAGGGTTGGGTCACTTTGTACTTTCCCCCCATAGGTCTTTCTGGCTCCCTCGTTTGCAAAAGAGGCCCTCTCAAGTTCAGTCGACACTGGCCAACCTTTCCAAAGCTGTTGGCAGAGGGTGGATGGACAAACAGACAGACTCATGCTATGGTCCCATAAGCCCCATTGCCATGGATACAAGGCTCGGAAAACAAGTTCAAGCAATCCCATTTATCGTGCTCCTCTTTACTCCAAGTACAGAACGGTCTTTTGAGGATTGGAAAACCCATCCCACCAGGGTGGTAGAAAATACCAGCACCTGGCCACATGTAAGTTTAAGAGGAGCTAATCCCAGTTTAGGACTGAGGCTGGGGGAACACAGTTCTGAGAGGGAGGAGGGCAGAGATCGGTGCCTTGGTGGCTGCTCAGGATCTTGGGGAGCCTGGTGCTGCCTTTTCTCCTGTGGGGCTGAGGGCAACGCTGCTGTCCTGCAGCCCTGCGTGTTGGAAAAAACAGCAGTTGAGTGGTGTAGTTTTCGCATGGGCAGGCACTTGAGATACTCTGGAGTCCCCAGGCCACAGAGACAAGGGTGGCCTTATAAGGGGAACCTTTTTCTTTCCCTACAGCTTCACCAAACCAAGCCCAACCAGCCATGGCCACAGAGAAGGGATCCAGAGGCCTGCTCATGTGGGGAGGGGAATAACTGCCTGGTTCAATCTGTCGTCTCCTGCTGTGTCTTTTCTTGTGGGGTAAAAAACCACTTGGTGTTGTTAATGTGATTAATAAGCCATCCTCGGAGTCTCTGCCACATCCTGTACGCGCTTCCAGGCGGAAGTGAACAGCCAGCAAAGCCTGCACCCTGCTCTGCTCCAGATGGGAAACATCAGCTGGGAAACCACAAGCAAAAGGACTCAGCTCTGGAGTGGGGAGGCTGCAGTGGGGACTCGAAGCTCTCAGACCTTTGCACGCTGAGCTGAGAGTAGCCAGGCCCAGCAGTGGCCAGAGGGTCCTAAAATGGGGCTGTTTTTTCCAACAGCTTGTTGAAAAGGAGCAGGGAATTTCAGCATTACCTTGCAGGGAGAAAATATGTACACAGCCCTTCACTTCGTACTAATATTTACCCCCAGATCCTGTCACGGCAGGGTGGCTGCGACGATCACGCCGTGACCCGGACCCTGTGGCCTCGCCAGCGCTCTGCAAGCGCTGGCGGAAAAGGAGACAGGGTGGGAGGCTGAGGCTCACACCACGCTTGAAAACTGGCCCAGGGGCTGGGATGATGGGCTCACACCCTCACTGCCCTGTGCTCGTGGAGAGCTAAACCCACCTCGTTGTGCCCCAGCCTGGGGATGCTGCTCTCCAGGAGACACCCTTCGCCCAAGGGGGCTGGTGGAGATCCAGCTCTGAGAAAGCACCTTGGCGGCCCTGGTGATGTTTTGTGGGCTGGGAGATGGAGGGAAAGGGGAATTTGATGGCTAAGGCATGGCACAGGGTGTGCTCCTAGTCTACTCTTCATGCTCCAGCTCCAAGAAAGCCCCTCCATCCACAGGGTCCAGTGCTCCTGCCCAGTGCCTGTCACAAGCTGGGGGAATGATGGCCCCACCATCCTGGTGCTGCTGTGGGATCAGAGGTGACACATCTGCACCACGTGTCCGTATCCTGCTGGCAGCTGGTGACAGCTGAGGAGAGGGCCAGGAGGTCACTGTGAGGGACAGGCAGAAATACAGCTGCAGGGGGGAGATTAAAAAAGAGGATATGCAATAACTGCACTGCGGTTTTCAACACGGCTATTGAAATTCCTCTGAAACCCCATCCCATGGAAGCTGGCAGTAAGGAGAAGTGCTCCCATGGGTGTGGGGTGGCACAGGGTGAGAAGCCTTGGGAGACAGAGCTTGCAGATTCCCACCAGCTTGAAGGACACATCCCTTCTTCCTCTCCGTTATCTGCACCAGGATAAGAGCCAGGAGCTCCAGGCTTCGCTGTGTGAACCCTGCCATGGCCACCCTCACCAGCACGGGGGATTTGGTGGCTCCTTGCTCTGAGCAAAGCCCCCAGGGAGAAGAAAAAAGGCAGGAAAATATCCTCGGAGCCCAGTGGGGCTGACACTGAGCAGGAGCCGGCCCTTCCTTCCGCGCCCGGCTCCTCTTCAGCTGCGCCGGCTGATATGGTTTATCTGAGCAGCGCTGAATGTAAACGCTGTCAGCGCCGGCCGGGATTAATTCCCGGGAGTTTGGCAGCCGAAATGAAATAACAGCGCTGC
>VZTI01004891.1:164827-197194 GCA_013397865.1 Struthidea cinerea
CCACCCCGGACCCTTTGCGGGGCGGGGGGCGCGGCGCGGATCCCCCTGCCCGGGGCCGTGCCCCGCGCCCTGCCCGGCGCCTCCGGGGCGGGCACCCGGACGGATGGCGGGGGCCGGGCTCTTCCTCCTCCTCCTCCTCTCCATCACAGGGGGAAGTGGGTGCGTGTCCCGGCGGGGTGACCGGCCGGAGGGAAAACCCTGCCCGCTCCCCGGCCGAGGCAGGGAGGAAAGCTCTAACCTACTTTCTGGCGCCGATGGCCCCATAAGCGGGCGGGCGGGTGCTTTTTGTTTGTGTCTGCTGGTTTTCCCCCTCCCCAGGTGAGGGGGGCGGGCAGCGCCCTTCAGGAGCGGCAGCGCCTCGACGCCGCGGGCGAGGGCAGGTGGGCAGCGGAGGGGGCCGGGTCCCTGACCCCGAGCATCCTCCTGCCCTCCCGCCCGCCGGGGCTTTGTTGTTGTAGCTGGTTTGAGGTTTGGTTAAGAGCTCTGGGACGCTCGCACGTGCTGCCTGGAGTGGCGAGTGCTGCCACCAGCCCTCCGCAGGCGAACAAAACCCTTACAGAGCAGCGGGGTCGGGTCATCCTCCGTCCGTGTGTACATCCCGCCGGCAGCAGAGGGATGCTATGCGTGGATGTTTTAGTCAGTTGGGTTTTTGCTGTCGGTTCTCCAGGTTTGGGACAGAGGGGTGAGGCTGAGCTCTACCCCATCCTGCCCTGCCTTGCTGCCAGGCCAGCAGGACTGGGCAGAGGCCATCCCTCCGGGCTTCCTGCAGCCAGATCGTGGTGCCCACGATGATGTGAGACCCTGCAGCTCTCGCTCAGCTCCCCCATACCCACGTTCTGCAGGGGGAAGGGGACCTGAGAGGCTGCAGTGTCACCGCTGGGTCCCTGTGGCAAGAGGAAGTGTCCGCCTTCTTCCCCAGCGTGGCGTCATCCTTCTCGCCACGAGGAGCCAGGACATTCTCCTGCTTGCACGTTCCCGGTCCCTGGGTGGTTGCTCCTGGGGATTTCCAGGGTGAACTCATCATACTGCTGCTGCCCTGGGCACACAGCCTCCAACCCAGCTGGGGAATTGGGGAGCGCACCCCACCACAGTGCCACGGCTGTCCTGGGCGAGGAAATGCTGCCCGCTCAGCTCGCTCCATTGTGCCCTCTGAAGCAGCATCCTTTGCCTCCTACCTTTTTCCCGAGTGGGAAATAACCAGCTTGGAATTGTCCCACCTCCAAAATAAGCTGGAGGCTTCAACTGCAGCTGAGCCTGGGAGAAACCAGAGCTGTCTCTGCCTGTGCTACTCTGGTCAGCACTGGCCTCACATGCGGCTCCCTGGGCTCCCAGCTGCTGCACCTGGGCTCGGCCCTTCCCAGCTCCTTTGCAATTAATGGAGTGATCAGCACCTTTTGCTGCTTGCTCGTGTGGAGGGCGGCTTCTGCCAGCCCTGCTCCCATTTGCTGTAAAGCAGGCGACCGTCTACCACTTCCCTGTCGTGGGGGTTCTCTGGCACCGCCGCAGCTGCGCTGGGACACCTGGAGGTGCTGCAAGCCCCGGAGTGAGAAAGGGCAAACCACAGTGTGGGGTTTGACACCACGGCAGAGCCCTGATGTAAATTCTGCGAGACGGGGCCGAGCCCGGTGTTGCTCTCAGATGCACGTGTGAGTGCTCGGTGTGAGCGCGGCGCTGCCGGAGCGGGCGGCAGGAACAATAGATGCCTGTGGATGCTGGGAGAGCAGCTCGGAGCTGGGGATGCAGAGCGTGGGGGCGTGAATCCGGTGGGGAAGGGACTGTCTGGGTCGCCTCTGGGGGAATGCACTCACTGGGGTGCACTGGGGGAGCTGGGGAATGTGGTCTGTGTTTGTCTGGGCTGGGATGAAAGATGAGCATGTGGCTGTCCTCGGGGTCCGTGTTTTGTTCTTGGATGCTGCTCCTGTTTACAGTGAAGCTGAGGGATCCCCCAAATACATCCTTATTCCTTCCCTTAGGTTGTTCCTGAGCTGAAAACAGCCCTTGGGACAAGCCAGGAATCAGAACAGTGCTCATTACCAAAGAAAGTAGGAGACGGGTGATGGACGGAGAACCAGCTGGTGGGGGAGTTGCAGAGCTGCCCAGACCAACATGGGGCTCATGAGGCATTTCCACATTTCCCACAGGCATTGGGAGCCCTGCAGGAACCTGACCCAGAGGAGCGAGTGCGGGCTTGGTGCTGTCAGGGGCTCAGCACTGAAGGAGTCAATTAGTGAAGGCTGAAAATTAATTACTTAAATCTCTATGAGCCCACAAGTGATGGGATCATGAACTCTCCTCCTCTTAAGGGGCTTTTTATCTAATGACTTTTGGTTTCTGCTGTCCTGCCACGCCGTGAGATGTCTGATAACACAACAAGCTCCCAGTGGGGGTGGGCACAGTCCCTTTTAATTACAGAGATTCAAGAGTTGTGGTCGTTTGGGAGCATGTGGTGCTTTGAGTTATGGTCATTTCCTGGCCTCCCAGTCAGCATGGAAAGCTCTGCGTGTGCTGGTGGGCATGGAGGAAACCCTTGCAACTGGTATCCCTTTTCCCCACTTAATCCCTGTTACTTTAAAAAAAAAAACAACAAAAAAGCAGTTGTTTGGTGGTTGCTCTCTTAATAAGGCATTTAGGATGGAGAATGGACCCAGGGAGGACCCCAGACCAACCGTGCCCTCTGCTTGCCCACCACACAGGACCCCCGTGTGCCCCTCATCCTTGGGGACTCACACCCCAAGGTCAAGCATTGTGGGGTGCTGGTCACATTAGCTGAGCACGGGGCAGGAGCAACCCCCAGATAACTGCTCTGGGAGGGCAGGGCAGCAAATATTTATGGGATTTGCCTGTGAGGGCTTCCCCCTCCACCCTCATCCTCCAGGAACTTAAACTGGGAGAGCTTTGTGGACTTCGATGGAAAAGGAACCAGCGCCCTGCCTGTGGAGCAGCAGCGGGGTGGGGAGGCAGAGAGCCTTGCTGTACTGCGGTGCCTCAGTTTCCCCACTCTGAAACTCCAGAAATGAGTCAGAAAGCACAGAGGTGTCCAGTGAAACCGCAGCTTGTCACCTCGGGGGCAGCTTGTGCAGCCACAAGAGCAGGATTGATGCTGTGGCTGTGCCTTGAGCAGGGGGCAGTGCAGGTGCAAACCAGCCCCACTTGATGCTGTGCTGCTAGAGGCTGCAGTGGGACACGGGACAGGAGGGAGCAGGACAGTGCCCAGGGATGCTCCTGGGCCTTTTCCCAAGCTGCTGACACTGGACGGGAGGAAGAAACCCACCGGTGTGGAGGGCGCATGGTCTCTGTGCTGGATGTCCAGCCCTATGAGAACCCATTCAGATGGGGGGGTGTGTGGTCACTCAGTGGATGCTCCTGCCTTATGGCCATCCCACAGGACCATCCCTCCCATCTGCAGGTGCCCTTTTCCTTTCCTGCTGCAGCTCCCAGGGCAATGGAACCCTCCTTTGAGCAGCTTCTGTTGGCTTGTGTTTAATTGATTTATTGCTTAAATTCCTGATGTATTCCTGATGTAATTCCTCTGGTCTGACAGACCCACTCGGGGCAGAAGGGATGTGGCCAGTGTCCCCCAAGATGCCCAGTGTGCCAGTGCCCCCTCCCACGCCATGGGGCTGGCTTCACTCCCCGGGTGTTGTGCTGCAGCTTGTGCTGGGGATCTGATGGGGTTATTCCTGTAATTTGGCAGCCTGCAGGAATGCCGGGGCAGGGCTGGGAGTTACGTGTGAGCCCAGAGGCTGCACTCTGTGCCCGTGGGCAGCCGGGGTGAATCCCCTGCCGTGTCCTGCCCGGCCTCAGCTCCTCCATGGAATGAGCAGGGAAGTGTCGCCAGGGCCGGCACCATGCTGTTGTCATATGGCTTTTCCAAAGGCAATCCCATAAGCAGTCACCTCCTGTATGTGGGGACTTAGCCCAGTCCAAGCTCTCCTGGGGAGGGCATGGAGGTGGCTCCTTAAACACCAGCATCTCCAGCCCCTGCGCTGAGCTGCGTGGCTTCCCTGTGGGTGCAGCATCCCAGGGATGGGATAGCAGGCAGCAGGAGCATGAAGATGGTTGGGGAGACCCCATCTCCAGCTCCTGGCAGCTGAGAGGCTGCAGAGTGCCTGGCTGGCACAGGTCCACGGAGATGCCGTGGTGGGAAGAGCATCGCATTCCATAGGTACCAGTGAGTGTAGGATTCCCTGTGCCGGGCTTGCGCCGGGTTGGATGGGGAGGAGCTGTTCCCAGTCGGGCTTTCCTCTGCAGGGAGAGGGTCTGGGTGCTTCAGGCCTCCTGCAATCAGGAGTGAAAGGAAGGAAGCCGAGGAGTGGCCCACCCACGCTCAGCTGCTGCTGGTTGGGAGAAGGGAGGGGTGGGCAGGAGCAGCCTCCCCCAGTTGTCCTGGGCCCAGGGGAGCACCAAGACTTAATGGGGTGTCTGGGGGACAGCCCCCTGGCAGCAGAGGTGTCACCACAAGGTCCTTTTGCCCTCTCCTCTGGGAGCTGCTGGCCCTGGAATGGGAAAGAAGGAGGCTGCTGGTGTCCACCCAGGGCTCCCCCTTTGCACAGGGGCTGTCAGGGTGAGCAGCACTTTGTACAAGCCTTGGAATGGCTGTGTTGGGATAAGGAGTCTGTTCCCAGAGATAGGGAGCTGCAGCCGAGGGGGCTCGTCCTGCCGCCAGCCCGGGGCCTGTCTTGTCCCTGGGATGAGCCGAATTCCTGCCCAGGGCTGAGCACCTGCCACTGCTGCGTCCCACACAGCGTGGGGATGGTCAGAGCTCAGGGCAAGGGAACCCTCTGTAAATATGGGGCATTTCTGCCATGTAAATGTGGGGCATTTCTGCCAGCCCTGTGCTGCTCTGGGTGGCTCGGTGTGCTCTGAAACAGGCAGCGGGGGACTGGGGAAGTCTGCAAGCCCAGCCAGAGCCCTGGCACCAAGAGCTGCTGGCAGAATGAGTGTTCAGGAGGAGAACCAGCGGGAGAATGTCCCCTCCGGCCCCATTGACCTTTCATACCAAGAATTTTGCTTCGAGGAGGGAAGTGAGAGTGAACTCAGAAATGACCTGCAGCACGGGGATGGCAGGCACATGGCCTGCAGGCAGGCTGTCCCCTTCCCTCAGGTAAATCCCGACCTGGGACCCCTCAGCCCCTTCCAGAAGGTGCAGCCAGGGCTGAAGCACTTGCATCATCATGTCTGTGCACTCTGTGTTTAAGCCAAACTAATAATTGGAGTAGATCTGAGTAATTAATCAGTTCTTAGATGAAACCAAGTTAAATCAATCCTGGTAGGCTGGGGAAAAAAGAAAGAGAGTTTTCCTTGTATCTGGGTAGTGCTGTGACCCTGCCTGTGGAGTAGCCAAACCCTCTGCACATTCACCAGTGGAGCTGCTGCGCTTCCCTCGCTCCCAGGGGAGACTTTGGCCCTTTGCTCTCCCCGAAGCCGTTGGGGTGACTCAAGGTCTCCACGTGCACGTTCCTCACTTGGCTTGGGCTCCAGCCTGAGGAAAGGGCCGGTGGGCTGGGGGTCCGCTGGTGCAGCCACAGCCCCTCCAGCAGCGCCCAGCACGCCGGTGTGCCTTTGCAGGCAGCAGAGCACGGCTTTGTGCGGCGCTGTCTGGCTGGGGTTGTAGTGGTGTGAGGGTGCCTGGACCCCAGGGAAGTGGGGAGGTGTGGGGTGGGTGGTACAGAGGGACCCCAGCCCACCGGGACTTGCCGCCCACCCCAGCAGGTTGGGAAGCCTTTGGGTTTTGCTCTGCTGGGGTGGGTGGGGGTTGTCGCACTGGTAAAAATTAACGACAGTGGGAGATGGGCAGTGGCTGGGATGCGGGAAATCCTCCACACGGCTCTTTCCACCCGCTCCCAGACACAGCAGGCAAATCCTTCCCTCTCCACGCCGAGAGGGACGGCGTCACCCAGGACTGCCGGCGAGTCCAGGGCCACATTCCCGGCGCTCCAGCCCTCGCAGCGGGGCAGCCCAGCCCAGGCTGCCGTGTGCAGTGGTGCGAGTGGCCCCGCTCCCTCCGTGTCCCCGTGTCCCTCCCCGCGGGCAGGGCTCGCCTTTATCGGCGGGGCCAGCGCAGCCCCCCCGCCCGCCGTGCTCTATCTCCCCGGCCGCTTTCCTTCCTCCCGGGGCGTGCCGTGTTCCCTGCTGCCATTGCCAGTGGCCTTCCCGACGGAGGAAAATGGGAGAGGATGTTCTTAGTGGTGCCGTGGGTGAGGCGTGTGCTGGCTGCCTGCACGGCCCGGGGACGGGACGGGATCCCCGCGCTCATCCGTACCCCATCTTCCTAGCCCGGCCGCCACGGAAATGTGGATTTAAGGCCCTGTGGGTGCCGTGCTGACCGTGTGGCTCAGTGATAAGGGAGAGGGCAGCTAACAAACCTTGTGGAGCACAGAGGGACTGTCTGGAGACTCAGAGCGAAACCCTGCATCTCGCAGTTTCGCCACCCAGTTCCGTTGTGACAGGGTTGGGACGCGTGGGGAAAAAAATGGAGTGTTTTTCCCTTTTTTCCCCAATAATACGTTTTTTATTTCAAGAGCTGTTTGTGCTCGGCTGCTTCCCTCCAGATCTGAAACTTGAGACTGGAAAATGGTAAAAAGCTTTTTGAAAGGTAGCAGAAGGGGGGAAGGTGCCGGGTCTCTGCTCCGGTGTGTGAGTCTGCAGGAGCTCGGAGCTCAGAGCAGTTGCGCCAATTGAGTTTCCTATCCGGAGCTCTTAATAACTGGGAGCACCTTTTAACGCGGCTCCAGCCTTGAGAGGTCTTTAACGTGCTCGTGAATCATTTATGGGCAGCAGCAGCAGCTCTGCCTGATGGGCTCTTGGGTGCCAGCGGAGGCTGCGGGGCTGTTTGGGGGCTCTGTGGCATCGCTGGCCCCTTTCTCACTGCCCTGTGGAGATGGAGAGGAAGGGCTGGGGCTCGTCGTGCTCAGGGTGATGGGTGTGATGGGCACTCATGGGGGTCCCACTCCCTGCCCCACACCCTTGGATGGCTCAGAGCTGCTTTCTCCTCCAGCTGAGCTGCGCCAGCCTGAGACACTGTTATTCCAGTAATGTCCCTTCCCCCACTGCCAACAAGCTCGGGGAGAGAGATCCCCATCCTTCTCCAAGCATCCATGAACCCACTGCATGCACCCCCTGCCAACCAGGGCTGCTCTGCAGGGTTGTCTCTGCTGTCTCGTGCAACGGTTGTGCTTGGCTGTGCCGGTTCTGTTCACCTGGCCTTGCTGATGGTCCCTTTGTGTTGCTTGGACCATCCCAGTGTGTCCTGCAGTGACGCCTCATATGAACCACATCACTTTTTCCATCACTTTCTTCCTTGGGTGTGCTTCCTTGGGTCAGTGCTTATTGTGATTCGCCCTGGGGCTGGGAGCCAGTCCTGGTCACCTTCCTGTGCTTTTTCTGGTTGAAGGCTCAGACCTCGTCCCAGTTGCTCCCCAGTGACCCCAACACATCTGCCCTCTTGGGAGAGGGTGGGGCCGTCACCCCCGTGCTGCTGTTGGAGCACCTCGCTGCTGGATGGTGACCTTCAGTGGTCAAGAGCTTTGGGAGGGGAGATGGTGATAGTGGAGGATCTCTTCTTATCAACCAGAGCAGGTGATCCTCCCTCCACGCCCTGCCCACGTATCATTCCCTGTGGGTCAGCAATGGCAGCAGCCCCACTGCATGGAGATCTTTTCCAGCCTGAAGTGACACCATGCTGCCTTCAGGACCCTTCTTCCAGCCCAAAGCACAGCTCCTACCAAGCTCAGGACATGCTTGTGGCTGCCAAGTCCTCTGCCTGTCACCCCTCACTGCTGTCACCCGCCTTGTCCCCACACCAGGGCATGCACTCGGCCATCCCCTCACGTCAGCTCTGCACGTCGCCTCTCACTTCCCTTTTCTGCCCCCAGGACGAAGCCACCACGTCCACCCTGAGTGTCCAAGGACTGGGCTGAGGCTCCCTGGGGACCCGCAGCCGAGCTGTGCCCTGCGATGGCGTGGCTGCTGCCAGGGCTGCCAGGCAGGGAGCCGTGCTCCTGGTGGCAGAGCCCTCCATGCCAGGGCTGGGGGGTGGCAGGGACCCGGGACTGTGCGGATCTAGAGGGGCAGGCTTGTGGCAGGCTGTGTCTGGATGGAGGCACCGTCTGGCCCATTCTCACCCTGAGCACGCCAGAGGGCTTGGGCGCCAGCACCAAGCACGTGGTGAGCTGGAAAACACCTCCCCGGCACCGTCCACTGGGGATTTCTCCGCCTGGCACGGGATAAGGCTGCTGGTGGCTCAGGATCTGTGCTCAGGGGTGGCTGCTGCCCCCCCAGCCTGTGTGGCAAAGGGGCCTTGAGCCCCCGGGGGCCGCTGCCCTCCTCCCCCTCCTGCTCAGTGCCAAACGTGCCGATGCACAGAGCCGTGACAAGCGCTCCGGCCGCGCCGCGTGACCGTGACTGGACAGCAGGTGCCCGCCGGGCTGTGCCAGCTCTCCCGGGACTGAGTCACCTCGGAGGAGGCCGGTCCAGCCCTCCACCCCTCTGCCTGGGGAGCTGGTGGGAAGCGAGACCAGGATTTTAGACGTGCTGCAAACCTGCTTTGCTGGGAAGCACGGAGATCTGGGGCTGTCCGGGGTGTGATGGGGGCAGTTGGGGATGGGATTTTGGGATGGGGGTGTAAGAGTGGGGCTGTGTAAGAGTTTGGCTCCAATTTCTGTGCTTCTGGCTCTCACCACTCAGAGCCATTCCCCAGAGCTGGAGAAGGCTGAGGGTGCCCCAGGGATTGCTCTGACCCCAGCGTGTTCCCATTCCCAGCTCTCCAGAGCAGCTGGCATCCCAGGCTCATTGCTGGCTGCCCTGGGAGGAAAACAAACAGAGTCTCCAGCTCCGCAGTGGGACGGAAAGTTTTGCTCGCTGGGGCTGGCACTCTCCCAGTTTAGCAGCTATGAAATACCCGGCGAGGCACTCGTGTTCCGTGCCTGCTCTTCCTGGGTGTCTCGCTTCCTGAGAGCTTTGCCTGGCAGCAGCAGGAGAAAACTCCCTGCCTGCCCCATGCCGTTCCCTGCCACAGAACATTGCTCTAAACGGGGGCTTCTCCTCCTCCTCCTCCTCCTGCTGCCCTGTGCCAGCTGCTGATCCCTGTCCCTGGTGTCCAGCCACCTGCAGCCCTGTCCCCAAGGTCTAGGGAGCACTGAGCTCAGCTCTGCCTCTCCTGGGATGCTCCTGCAGCCCTTGCCTGCTTTCCCATGCTTGGTTTTTCATCGCAGCCTCTCCGCGCAGGAGGAATTTGGCCGTGTCCCGGGGCTCCCGTGCGTGAAGGACGGAGGCAGAGGAAGGCTGCCGTGGGTGTTCACCATCACTGCACAGGATCCCTGTCACTCTTATGAGGTGAGGAGACCCTCGTGGGGACCAACACTGGCTGAGTCCCCAGGGGAAATTTGGGAGTTGATTGCTCCCAGCTTTGGTGCTGGAGAGGGAGCCCAGCTCCCATTTTAATGCAGGAGCAGAAGGCTATCACATGGCCCAGGAGCTGATGGAGGGCAGCAATTCCAGCTAGTGCTGCCGACTCCAGGCTTTGCCATCCCTGGGGAGCTGGTTCTGGACTCCTGCATCCCATGAAGCTGATCCCTTGGGCGCCCCGTGCTCCTAAAGCCAGGCTTTGCTTGTGGTGTGGTCTAAGGGGAGGGTTGTGTTCAGGACTCCAGGTGCTGAGGGAGCTGCAGGTGTCCCTGTCCCTGACTCTTGCTTTGGGAATGGGCTGCCAATGGGATCCTGTTGCAGAGGGGGCTGGTGGGACCTCAGTCACTCATCTGGTTGCTCAAGTGACGTTGCCCAAGGACAGCAGAGCTGTAGGAGTCTGGTCACTGGGATCTTGGGCAGGGAGAGGAGCCAGGCCTGTGGATCCAGCTGGCATTTTGCAGCCAGTGGCACTGTGCAAATGTGGCAGGTGACACCATTCTCATGGCCGTGGCAGTCCTGGGGGACAAGAGATGTTTGTGAGGCCTGTGTGAGTCCCCGGGGCATTGGCACATGACCAAGGAGGACAGGAAGAGGTCAGAGAAGGCTGTGCCTCCCTTTTGATTGCCCTCGTAGTCCCTAATAGGATCTGGGCCTTGTTCTCTTGCACTCAGATGGAATTACTTCTCCTGCAAAGCCCTGCCTGGTAGAGCCGGGACCCTCGGGAGGGGATTTCTTGAGGAATTAACCACATCTTGGCTGTTAAGCTTCCCCCTCCTTGCACGTGGTGCCAGGGAGGATTCGGTCTCCCAGCCTGGTGTGCACATGCACGTGCCAGAGGGCAATGTCCTGCATCTCCCCTGCACGGGGCACCCCAACACATGGCGGGTCCATGTGGGAGCTGTGGTGCACGTGGGGATGTGGATCAGGTGTTTTCAGGCTTTGTGTGTCCCCTGCCTGGCTGTGTCCCCTCCCTTCCCACCCTGCCCGGGCAAAAGGAGCTCTTTGCAGACACCCCCTGCAATCTCCCCTTGGCTCCCTTGCCAAACTGGGAGGGCTGGCGTTCCTGTGTGCTGCAGCTGTGAGCCACAGGCCTGGCCAGGGCTTGCTGGGATCCCTCATATTTCCAAGGCACACGGTCAGGCTTATCCTGACAGGATGTGAAACCTGGGTGTCCCACAGGCACGTGCTGGGATGGTGGGGATGCTCTGACCTGGTCACTGTTGCCATCCCTGCCCTACTCCCAGCAGGTGACAGGGTGGTGTTGGTGACTCTGAGGGACTGGCAGTGGTTAATGTAAGCCTTCCTGTGCACCCAAATTCAGGGATGGAATGTGGGTTTTGGGGGTGCAGCAGCTGGGCTCTCAATGGCAAGGTCTCACCAGCACAGCCAGGGACACAGGGGGCTCAGTCTGGTGGTGTCCCACTGGTGAGGCCCCGTCTCCTGCTGGGACCCAGCCTTTCCTCACACACAAGCTCCTGGGGGAATATTTCTGCCCTTCTGGCTGACTCCCTGCTCTCTGCCAGCCTGCTGACCACCACCGGCCCAAGATGTCAGCCGGGGACAAGAACGGGGGCAGCCGCTCCAGCAGCAGCCGCCTGCAGAGCAAGAAGCCCCCCAACCTCTCCATCGTCATCCCGCCCCGGGAGGCAGAGGAGGATGGTGCCCGCAAGGAGGTGAGCGTTGGAGCTGCATCAGTCCCGTGCTGGGCTTGGGGGGCTGCCAGGTGCCATCCTGTCCCTAATGCCCTGCTCTGCCTTCCAGCCCTCCAAGGTGCCCATCTACCGCAAGAGCAAGAGCCTGCAGGAGCCCCGCCCGGAGCGCCGGCCCGGCTTCCGCCGGCAGACTTCCCTGTCCCAGAGCATCCGCAAGTGAGAGCAGGGTGGGCTCCAGCCGGGGCTGGGTCGCTCAGAGGGGGCCCTGTCAGGACGTCGTGGGTACTGGCAGAGGACTTGGGGCGGGGCTGGAGAGTCGTGTCTCAGAAGGGAGTGCAAGAATCGCTTTCCTGCACTTCCCTTTGAGCCGTAGTCAGGTCAAAACCGCCCTGCTGCAGGCTGGGCTGAGACACCCCAACCCCGACTGCCTGCCCGAGGGTGGAATGATGGTACCTGGGGTGGGGGACCAGCTGTGTGACGAGCGTGCCCACCGTGTGTCCAGGGGCACAGCGCAGTGGTTCGGCGTCAGCAGCGACTGGGAGGGGAAGCGGCAGCAGTGGCAGCGCAAGAGCCTGCAGCACTGCAGCATGAGGTACGGCAAGCTGAAGCCTGCCTATCGCGACATGGAGCTGCCCAGCCAGGAGGGGCCCTCCTTCCAAGCCACCGAGTCGCCCAAGCCCGCCAAGATGCCCAAGGTAAAGCTCGGGGTGAAGGGTCCCACTCCTAGCTCTGCCCTCCTGGCACTCACACCTCTTCCCTCCCCCAGATCGTGGACCCCCTGGCCAGGGGCCGTCCCTTCCGCCATCCCGACGAGACCGACCGTCCCCACACGCCCCACCACGTCCTGCCCCCGCTCACCCCCGGCGTTGTCTCCTTGGCGTCCTTCAACAGCATCCGCTCGGGCTACGGCCGCCTGCCGCGCAGGAAGAGGGAGTCTGTCGCCCACATGAGCTTCAAGGCGGCCGCAGCCCTTCTCCGTGTGAGTTTTGGGAGCGTGGAGAGGATCATCTTCTTCCTGAGCTGGGTTTCAGTTCTGTCCTTCACCCATCATCTTTGCTTCCTGGCTTTTTGCTTTACGTGGAGACTGCTGTCTCTCCAGGGGAGAGATGGGTGTTTTTAACCTGAGCTCTACTTAAAAGTAGAAGTTCTGGTGAAAATTGGACAACCTGAGGAAAAACAACTTCTGGGTTCCATTGCTGAGGAGTGAGGAAGCCTCTCCAGCAATTTTCTTGCTTCTAAGGAGCCCTGGGCAAACCTTGGGGATAGGTTTGTGGGTATGAGAGCAGACTAATTCAGAGGTCACTTGTCACGCTGACCAACGTGGCCGTGGTCCGGTGCAGAGTCCGAGGAGCTAAAGGCAGCATCTTCTGCCAGTTCCTCTCCACACAAGGGGCTACGGTGTCCAGTTGGGATTGAATCCTTGCCGCTTGGCTTTGGGGAGGGAAGCTCTGAGAAACCCTCTGTGCTGCAAAAACTGGGGGGCTTCTGGTTGCTTACCTTCATTTGCTTGCGCTGCCAAAGGGACGCTCTGTCCTGGAGCCGCTGGCTCCCAAGCAAAGGAGCAAGAGGAGCTTCCTGTACCCCAGCTTCATGGACGAGGACATGGTGGATGCTGCTGATACCCTGGACTCGTCCTTCTTCAGTAAGGCAAGTGACATTCCATGCTGGCTGCCGGAGCTGGGGCGTGTCCCAATGCCCTGCCCAGGGGGCTGGGTGTGGAGCAGGGCTCTCACAAGGACCCCCGTGTTGGCTCTTCACCCAGTGGTGACAGAGGCATCGGTGGCTGCCGTGCCCCAGTCTCGGTGGTGGCCCTTGGGCGTGACAGGGAATGATGTTGCCATCCTGGGCACGTTTCACACGCTGTGATGAGCCATTAGTGGGATGTCATTGGGGATCACCCTCTCCCCCTCTCCCCCTCCCCCAGGCTCGGTCAGGGGGAGCCTTCTCACCCGTTACACATATCCAAGGGCACGTATCCATCCTCCTTCCAGATGGGCATGCACGATGAGACGTACTCCATGCCCGACGACGTCTTCGAGTCACCGCCTCTGTCAGCCACGTACTTACGCATGCACCAGGTGGCGGAGGATGCCAGGGTGTCCCCCGAGGTGGAGCAGCCCACCCCGTGAGTACCAGCCCTCAGCAGGTGTTGCCCCTGAGTGCCCAGGTGCCCTGCTGCAGGCAGGATGATGTCCCCAGCCATCCCTGCCGTGGGCACCGGGCCCTTCCAGCAAGCTCCTGGGAGAATGGTGTCATGAGGTGCTCAGAGCCTCATCTCAGGGCATCCTCGGGGCTGTGGCCATGGGGTGTTTCTCAGCTGGTCCTTTTTGGCAGGTGTGATGGGTTTCTCCTCTCTCCGCAGGCAGGAGGGTGTCCGGCTCGCTTCAGTGTCCGGCGGCGCGGGCCCGGCCCCGCGGCGGGGCAGGCGCATCGCTTCCAAAGTGAAGCACTTCGCCTTCGACCGCAAGAAACGCTACTACGGGCTGGGGGTGGTGGGCAAGTGGCTGAACAGGACGTACCGGCACAGCCTGAGCAGCATCGTGCAGTCCCAGCTGGAGATCACCGACAGCCACCGGTGAGGGGCACCGATGGCACGGGACACCCCGACTCAGATGTGTGTCCCCCTCAATGCTTGGGGATCAGGGCTTGGGGGACTGCAGTGTCCCTTTGCCCAGCCATCTTTGAGCAGCTCCAATTTTGGGTCCTGTCCCCTCCAGGCCGTATTTCACGTACTGGATCACCTTTGTCCACATCCTCATCACCCTGCTGGTCATCGGCACCTACGGCATCGCCCCCATCGGCTTCGCCCAGCACGTGACGACAGAGTTAGTAAGTTTAAGAGCCATCTTTCTGGGGGGACTGTGACCACCAGTGTCCCGTGGTGTCAGGCTCCCTGCGAGGACTGGGAGCATCTTGGGGGGCTCCAGCGTTTGAGAGGCTCTGTGCAATAGCCAGGGCAGGGGGACGAGCAGCACCGTGTTGCAGCAGAATATGTGGTGGGAGCAGAGCTGTTCCCCTGTCCTGCCTTGCTGGTGGGACCCAGCAGCCCTTCCCCTCAGGTGAAGGGGCTGCTCAGCCCCTCTTGAGTGGAGGGAGACAGGGGTGCACCCCCTCAGCACCCATCCCTTCAGTGGGAGCTGACCCTGGCCTCTCTCGACAGGTGCTGAGGAACAAGGGTGTCTATGAGAGTGTCAAGTACATCCAGCAGGAAAACTTCTGGATCGGGCCCAGCTCAGTAAGGACCCTGCCAGACCCTTGGCCCCCGGCCTCAGGCTCTGCCCTCTGCTACCTCTGCCCTGAGCTGAGGGGATTCTCTGAGGTGCTCCTCTCCTCAGGGGGGAGAGCTTAACCACCTCACTCCAGCCTGCTGTCCTGGGCCCCTGGGCCCCCATCCCACTGGGACATGTGGCATCACAGTGGGATGGTCAGAAGAGACCCCATCCCCTTTCCCACCTGCCTTCCCTCCCCCAGGATAACAGAGACCTTTGTCTATTGCCTGTGGAGACCCCCTGCCCCTGCTGAGCTCTCCCCAGGGATGGCTGGAGGGAAGGGAGGTGCACAGATAAAGCATCCCCTTGACTGGCACCTCCCTCCCAGATCGACCTGATCCACCTGGGAGCCAAGTTCTCCCCCTGCATCCGGAAGGATCGGCAGGTGGAGCGGCTCATCCAGCGCGAGCGGGACCGGGAGCGTGGCTCCGGCTGCTGCGTCCAGAACGACAACTCCGGCTGCATCCAGACCCTGCCGCAGGACTGCTCGGTGCGTGCCCCTGCCGCGGGCACCGGGAAGGGCTGGGGATCCCCAGGGAGAGGGGGGGAAACCATCTCGGCCCCGCGTTGCGCCGGGGCAGGACGCGTGTGGGGTTGGAGCCATGCACTCCCTGCCTCAGTCTCTCTGTGCTCCCTGCAGGAGACACTGGCAACTTTCATCAAGTGGCCGGGCAGCAACGCGCCAGCCATGGGCTCGGGAGAGAAGCGGAGCTCGGGGGCTGTGTGTCACCAGGACCCCAGGTAGGAGTGGCAGCTGGGCAGAGGTGGCCCGGTCACCTGGCTGTGCGTGGGACACGGCAGAGGGGGCTGCATTTTCAGCTTGGATGCCTTGAATCCTCTTATCTAAGGGAATAGGGAGCTTTTGCACACTGTAGGAGAGTGATAAAGAAGAGGGAATCAGTGGGGAAACTGAGGCGGGGCCTGTCCGAAGCACAGGCAGCAGCAGGTGATGGGATGGGAACATCCGTGGGCATCAGTGGGGCTGTCCAACAGCTCTGAGTTCTGCACAGTTCACCTGCAGAAGGAGCTGCTGTGGGGTGTTGTGGGACAGCACTGGTGGGCACGATCGGGGCGGGTCCCGGAGCTGTCTGTGCCTGAGGGGGTTGCTGGTCTGCAGAGGGGATGTGTTGGGGGGACCCCCCGACTCACCCCCCTCCTCCCACCAGGACATGTGAGGAGCCAGCATCCAACCCACCCCATGTGTGGCCGGACGACATCACCAAGTGGCCGGTAAGAGCCCGGTGCCACCATCAGCTGGTGACTCCGTGGTGGCAGCGGCAATGAGCCGGGCAGGGGGCTGCAGGGACAGCCTGGGGCCGGACCTGACCAGGGCTCCTCTTCCTCCTGCTTCTAGATCTGCACCTACGAGACCAAAACCAACCACACGGGCTTTGCCCACCTGGACTGCCAGATCAAGGGCAGGCCCTGCTGCATCGGCACCAAGGGCAGGTGGGTCGTGGCAAAGGGCGTGCCTGGCTTGGCTCCCCGCTCTGCCCTCCTGCCTTGTGTTGTTCCATCAGTGTCCAGAGCTGTGCCTGGGGGGAGAGGGAGGTTAGGGAGCCTTGAGGGGTGGGAAGCATGGTGGCAGCAGGCTGGGAGCAGAGGGGGATGCTCAGGGGCGTCCTGAGTGTGCCCTACCCCCAGCGAGCCCCCTCCTGCCCCCTGCCAGCTGTGAGATCACCACGCGGGAGTACTGCGACTTCATGCACGGCTACTTCCACGAGGAGGCAACGCTCTGCTCGCAGGTGAGCAGGGCCAGGGAGGCATGGCAGGGCATGTGGGATGCAGTGCTAGCAGCCATGTTGATGCCAAAGGGCTTTAGAGTATCCTGCCAGGAATGGGACGTGGTTGGGATGGGCATGAGCAGGGCGATACCAAGTGCAGGGACTTGCCCAGCTGTTGGCTGGGCTCCTGCTCCTGTGCCCACCTTGCTGGTGTGGGGCAGCAAGAAATGTCAGGCTTGAGCTAGCCTCACCTGGGCAGCACTGGTGTCCTTGAGAAAAGCACATTCCAGGCAGGAAAAGAGCCCTTCAGCATCTCCTGGAGGACTGGGGGTGCTCAGCTGCTCCTTTTCCAGCACCAGGGCAATGTGGGTGCCCCACACCATCCAGAATCCCCTCACAGCTGGCACATGGCATCATTGGCAACCCATCCCTGTGACCCGTCCTTTGCTCCCTGTGGCTCTGGGGACAACCCTGCTGCCTTTGCAGGTGCACTGCCTGGACGAGGTCTGTGGGCTCCTGCCCTTCCTCAACCCGGAGGTCCCTGACCAGTTCTACCGCCTGTGGCTGTCCCTGTTCCTGCATGCCGGGTGAGCCGCAGCCCCCATATCCCCAGGGATGGGGGAACTGGGGACTGGAGTGGCCCTTGGGATGGGGTGGGAGAGAAGAGGGAAGGGCACTCCCAGACTACAGTGACATGTGCCTTCAGTGGAGGGTGTTTTGGGAGCTGCCTCATGCCCCGGCAGTGGGTGGGAGGGCTGGGCAGGGGTCTCTAACACAGGGTCTCTCCCCCAGCATCATCCACTGCCTGGTGTCGGTGACGTTCCAGATGACGGTGCTGCGGGACCTGGAGAAGCTGGCAGGCTGGCATCGCATCTCCATCATCTTCATCCTCAGTGGCATCACGGGCAACCTGGCCAGTGCCATCTTCCTGCCCTACAGGGCAGAGGTGAGGCTTGGGGGGCTCTGTCCCAAATCCAGCCAGCTCCCCAGGGACCAAAGGACACCCCTCTCCATCCCTGTCCTGGCAGAGGTTTGGGGAAGGGGCTGGAGTATAGATTGTCACCCCCTGGCAGGCTTTGCTGCAGGCAGAGGGGGAGGGGGTGTCCCTGCCCCACGTGTGGTGTGGGCACATGCCGCGCGTGTCACACGTCACCACGTGTCCGTGAGCGTGCGGGGTCCCGGGCAGGCAGATGGCTAATCTGCTGCCAGCCAAACCCCGTTGGGCTTTAAATGAGATCATGCCAAGGGCCCTAATCCCCCCAGGGCTGTGCCAGGATGGGGCTGCGCTCTGGGAGGGGGTGATGCTGTCTGGCTGCTGAGTCACAGAAAGTAGCAGCTCTGCCAAAACAGCACCACCCCGCTCCCCTCCTCATCCTCTCGTGCCAGGGCTCCCACCCCTGAGCCCCACACAGGATCCTGCACAGGGACACAGGAGCCCAATGCACTTTGCTAGGGGAGGCGATGATCCCTTGGGGACATGGGCTTTGTCTGGGGTGACACAGTGTCCAGCCCTGACTTCCCCCATCCCTGCAGGTGGGCCCTGCTGGGTCCCAGTTTGGCTTGCTGGCCTGCCTCTTCGTGGAGCTCTTCCAGAGCTGGCAGGTGCTGGAGAAACCCTGGAAAGCCTTCCTCAACCTCTTTGGCATCGTCCTCTTCCTCTTCGTCTGCGGCCTCTTGCCCTGGATCGACAACATCGCTCACCTCTTTGGCTTCCTCAGCGGGCTGCTGCTGTCCTTCGCCTTCCTGCCCTACATCACCTTCGGCACGGTGGACAAGTACCGCAAGCGGGCCATGATCATCGTGTCCCTGCTGGTCTTCGTGGGGCTCTTCGCCTCGCTGGTGGTGTGGCTCTACGTGTACCCCGTGAACTGGCGCTGGGTGGAGTACCTCACCTGCCTGCCCTTCACCAGCAAGTTCTGCGAGAAGTACGAGCTGGAGCAGGTCCTGCACTGACCCCGCCGGCGGGGATGGGGCTGGGACGGGCGATGTTTTCCACGGGGTGGGTCCTCCCCAGCCTGTGGGAGATGGTGGTGGCTGCTCTGGGATGGGGCAGACCCCGGGCGTGGCTCCATCCTCAGGGGTGGTGGGTTTGGGGTGCCCCCTGCTTGACACTGGGGATGGAGGGCTGAGCCAGGCCTGCCTTGAACCCCTTTGGGGCTCCCTCCTGATGCTGGAAAGCCGTGACTGGTTTGGGGACTGACTCTGGCTGCTGCCTGTGTGGGGAAAGGGCTGAGGGAAGCGGGATTTTGGTGTATCCATGGCCAGGCTGGCCTCCCAGTCCTGGGGTGAAGTTGCTGAAGTCTCCAGCCTGTGTCCCTGCCTGCCTGGGGCCCCATCCCACCTCGGTGCCCCGAGGCACTGCAGCTCATACTGTGAACACAACCCCCTTTTTGCAGGGGCACTTTTTTTTATCCACAGCTCTTTAGGCCCAGGGTTTCCCCGCTTTGGGCTCCCTGGAGTCTCTGTCGTGGCTCCAAGATGTTCAGAGCTGAGCTCCAAAGATATTTTTCAGTCCTGTTCACCCTGAGGCCCCCAAGGAGGCTTGTGCCTTCCCGCCTGGCTCCTCACTGGATGGAGAGGCAGGACTTGGGACAGGGGGCTTTTCTTTCCCTTATTTCAGTGAAATTCCCTTTTTGGAAGGGGAGGAGTGGCAAGGGCCATGTTTGCAGTGCCATGGTGGGGGGCAGACATGGAGAAAAACCCCCTGGGGGGCTCGTGTGGCTGCTTCTGGAGCCCACAGACCTCTCAAGCAGCTCTTGGTGCTCCCACCTTCCACCTTGAGTCCCTGCTGCTTCCCCTTTCCCTTTTGCAAAGCGTGGAGACCCGGGCAGCCCTCCCTTCCTCCAGTGGTGCTGCTCAGATGGAGAAGTGCAGGAGGGGGCAGCCACCTTCCCTCTTCCCTGCCCGAGGCTGCACATTCCCGCCTGCCCCCAGCCCTGGGCTACTCTCCCAGCATCTCCTCCTCCCTCCCACCAGCCATGGCATGAAGGCAGGTCCTTCCTGGGGTCCGGGTGACCCCTCTGGGCTGGTTTGGACCTGGGCTGGTGCCAGGCTGTCTCTCCCCCGAGACGTGTTGCTTTGGTGCTGGAGGTCTCAGCGCTTTTACATGGGGGCAGGTGGGAATCCCCCAGTTCAGCTGTCCTGAGATGAATATTGAAGGGCTGAGAGCTTGGCTCCCTCTCCAGAATCACTTGCTGAGTGAGCCCAGGAGCATCTGCATCCGTCCCTGCGTCCCTCCCTCCACCCTGGGCCAGTTTTCAGCCCCACTCTGTCCCTCCAGTTGCTGCTCCAGCCAAAGACAGACACTTCACCTCATTTGTCTCTTTTTGATACTTTTTTTAAAAGCTATGGGTTTTTTCCCCCCTCCTTAATAAATTTCTACCTGTATTTAATGAGATGCACGAGGCCTCTTCTCCCTTCTTGGGTATGGGGATGTGGCACTCTTGGGGGGTTCTGGTTGTTTTGGTGATGGCTGGTGTGGCAGGGAGGGAGGACAAGCTGGGGCTGGTACCCTGATGTGCCACTCAAACCCCTCCCTGGGAGGAGACAGGGTTTGGAGGGTCTCAAGCAGAAGGAGAAGCCAAACACTTGGATCCATGGAACCTCCTGATCCTTCCTAAGGGCAGAGTCACCCCTGCCTTTATCCCGCTCTTCACTGAATGACCTGAGGCTGGATTTGCCCTTTCTCCCTTGAGGCTGAGATGTCCCAAGGGGTGCTGGGTTGCTCCCCTCATGCCAGCTGGTGCCCTCCCTCCGGCCACCGTGGTGGGATCATGGTCAAAGCAGGGCAGGAACACACAGGGGCTGTGTAGAAAATCACCACCACATCTTTATTTGCTGCTTTCCAACAACCTGAGTTGTTTGCAGGAGGCTTGTCCTGGGCCGGTTGTGGGTCTGGGATAGGGAGGACCGAGTGGTTTGGTGTGGTTCCCTGGGGAGGCTCTGCAATGTGCAGCTGAGGGTGGCCGTGGGCTGGGAATGTGCTCCAAGGGCTCTGGGAAGATGTCTGTGGGCAGGGGGGTGGCTGCCGGGGCCCCTACCTGCTCTGGGGGCTGCTCAGGGAGGGCTTGGCCATGGTGTGCTCTGCTCGTGGTGGTGATGGTGGAAGGGGGTGCCAGCCCGGGGCACATTGTTTGTGGGGGCTCTGCTGGGTGTCTCAGCAAAGTGCGGTGGGTGGAGGTGCCCTCAAACCAGCAGAGCCCCCAGCCCTTCCCCAGGCAAAGCCTTTCCATGCCAGGGGGCTCGTGGCCCTGCAGCCCACCCAGACCTGCCAGTGCAGCCCTGGCTGAAGCAGAGCCCAGGGAGTTGATGCTTCCAGCAGGACCTGGCAGGAATTTCTGTCCCCAGCCCCGCAGGGATGGGGTGGGGCCAGGCCGACGTGGCTGGAAGGCAGATGTGGCAGAGGGAGTAGCTGTAGCCAGGGCCAGGTGGGGAAGATGGATCACAGCGGTGGGGATGGAGAGGGGCTGCAGCCTCTCGTCCCCCCAGGCAGGCCGGAGCAGGGGGGGCTCAGCAGCCGCTGTTCCTGCGCATGAAGGCGTGTCCCCGCACGGGGTGCTGCATCTCCACGAAGGCCAGGTCCCCCACCGTCACCTGGCAGGGCCCCAGCGCCTCGAAGCCGCACTTCTGGTAGAAGGGCACGAGGAAGTCCTCGCACATGAGCAGGGCGCGGCGGGCGAAGGGCAGGCAGCGCAGGTACTGCAGGTAGCGCCACATCAGGATGGAGCCCTTGCCCTGCTGGCGGACGGTGCGGTGCACGGCCAGCACGTGGATGTGCACGGCCGAGCCCTGCGGCTTGTGCAGGGTCAGCGCTGCCTGCGAGGGGGGAGCAGGGGTTATCCCATCCCGCTTCTTATTCCCCACCCCAAAGAACCAGGGTCCACATCCTCCCCATCCCTGTTCGCCTGCCCCCATCATCCTCGGAGGGTTTTTAATTTTAAAATGAACGTTGAGGGGAATGACTTGGCATATTTTTTAACAGCACCATTTAAGTGAATTAATGAGAAGGTTCATTTCCACCAGAGCAGCCCTGTAGCAGTTAGTCCTGGGAGAAGGTTTTGGGAGCAGCCTCAGAGCTCCAGGGAGCTTCTCCTGGTCCCCAGGCTCTGGCAGTGCCTCTCCCAGTGCACAAGGTGGGAAGGACTGGGTCTCACCTGGCTGAGCCTCTCCTGGTCCCAGAGGGAGCCGATGATGAACGCCACGAGTCGCCCTTCCTCAAACCAGCCGAGGGACAGCTCCGGGCACAGGTTCAGAAAGTGGCGGATCTCATCCAGGTGCAGGGGACAGTCCCCAGAGACCGATATAAAGGCTTGAGAGGGACAGTGGTGAGCACGGTGAGAGAGACAAAGCACACCTGACCCAGGATAACTCCCAGCACTGATGTAGGGGAGGGAAAGTGGGATGTGATGGTGAGAGATGGCATGTGTCCTGCTGCCTACTGGGTCTAAAGGAGTTCTGAGGGACATGGATGGTTCCAGGGAGCAGTTCTGCTGCTCCAGAAGCAGTTCTCCATGGCCCAGTGACCAGCTCCTAACTCTGCTGATTCCAGAGCTACAGCAGTGGGTGCTGAATTGAACTCTCCCTCCGGGCATCTCCCTGGCTGCCCCTACCCATGGAGAGGAGGGAGAAATGGGCTGGGTGAGGCTGGGTGAGGGAAACTAGGGCGAAGGAAATGGGGGAAGGTTGCCAGGGTGGCATCTCAAAGTGCCCCTGTGCAGTAGGAGGCAGAGCGTGGTATCCTTCCTCCCGCTTCCCCTTTTCCTGTCCTACCCACTGGCTCTCACAGGGCTGTTTTGGGAGAGCTGCTCCTCACTCACCTGGTCCTACTCAGCATCACCTCCCAGCATAGCCACCCCAGGGTGAGCTGGGGCCGTGGTTCTCCAGCTCATTCACCACCGTTCCCCCACCTCATTGGGGAGCCCGTGGTGGCCTGGCCACAAGTCAGGGCCACTGCATCCCTCCCACGAGGGCACACATGGGGGAATTTGCCATTACAAGGAGCACAAGAGACTGGTGATGGAAACAGATGCAAAGGGATCCAGCTGATGCCACCAGGCCCCCCTTACCTTCGCGCTCGATCTCGAACACGCTGACGGCGTCCTCGGGGCTGAGGCAGCGGAACTCGCTGGCGGGCAGCGTGTGCCGGCGCTGGCCCCCGGGCGAGCTGCGGGGCGACCGCAGGTGGACCGGCTTCAGGAAGGGCAACGCGCTGAGCGCCGACATCCTCCGCCTCCTCCTCCTCCACCTTCTCCTCCTCCTCCTCCTCCTGTCTGGCTTCCCACCGCTCCCTCTGCTTGGGGCAGCCTCTGCCGGCTCCCACCCCCTCTATTCCAGCCAAGCTGCTGCAGCGCTGCGAGCCAGCGGAAGTATCTGCTGATGGCAGACAGGATTAGGCTGCTTGCCCCCCTTTTCCCATAGATGTGTGTGTGTATGTACAGCAAACACCCGCCCACGGTGACCCCAGCCGCCCTCCCTGTGAGCTGGGGAACCTGGCACCAGCTGTGAGCTGAGCAAACCCCGGGGGGACAAAAGCACGGTGATGCAGGTGGTGGGACCGAGCAGGGAGAAGGACCAGGGCTGTTAGAGCCGGAGCAGGTGTGAGGCTGAGCATCCTGCCCAGCCCATGGCAGCACCAGGCAGTGGGATGGGCAGGAGAACCCTGGAGCAATCCAGCTGCTGCCCTGGGGACAGGCGGGGTGGGATGTGGCTGCAGGAAGCCAAGAGCTGTAAAATAAGCATCTGTCTGTGTGAAAGTTCCCTGTGATCCTCTGGTGTTTGTGGAACAGCACAGCCCTGCTGGAGAGAGAGGTCAGTGCCAGGCCACAGAGGTGCCCTGACAGGGACACATCAGGCAGCCAGAGCCATCTCCTCCAGACAGCATGAGCTGACAGGATTTACTCCCTTCTCTGACACTCAGCAGGTGAGTGACACAGTTTAACCTCTGCTGGCTCTTAGGACGTGTCCCCGCTCACAGAGGTGGGTCCTTGGCAGGACTGAGCAGGTGACCGAGGCCGAAAGCCTCAGGTGTCCTCCCTGGTGAGGTGCCCCAGGAGCTTTGGGTGGCATGATCCTGCCAGACACAGCCCAGGCCAGGACACTCCACCTTCAACACGGGTTCCCCCAAGAGGGTCACCAGCACCCGCGGTCATCCGGCAGCACCCATCCTGCACAGCCCAGACAAATCCCTTGACCTGGATCCAAGCCTGTAGCTTCAATCTGCTTCTGCTTTCACGTGTGAGTGAACCCAGTTAATAAACCCAGAGAGAACCACAAACTGAGTGAATAACTTCACCAAGCACACGCATCCTGCAGACAGAAATTGTGGGAATGCCTATCAGAGCCATCCATTCAACCATCCGTCCAAACTCAAACCAATATTCAAGCAATTTCCAGCAAAGCCAGAGCAAAGCCGGGTCATTTTTGATTATTGTTTCAGAGGTGCCGGCTTTCCCTGCTAATTATAGGCTTGCCTCCAGCTAATAGGATTTATGGAAACAAAAGCATTACCAGCACAAACATTGCACAGGGCACCACCGGCACAAGCTGGGAATTTTCCATCCCGAAATGCTGAGGGCTGGATGCTTGAAATGCCAGTCTTATCCCGTCTGAGGTGAGACAGGGTGGTCTCGGGATTTATTTTCAATGAATTGCTGGTTTGGCTGTGGGTGTGTGCCTAAGGGATCAGACCCATCAGGGAGAGGGGGTTTCCTTGGCAGGGGAATTATTCAGCATCCCCAGTGCTCGTTCCAGTCACCAAGGACTGACTGAACTGGTGCTGGGAATGGGTGGTTCATGCTCCTGCAAGCGGAAAGTAAAATGGGGTGATCTGGGGGGNTTATTATCAAATCTTCTGGAACTCCTCGTCCTACTAATTGGATTAGGGACTCATCTGCATGAATAAATCCCAGAGCAGGCAAGAGGGTAAGCTCAGGGGTCCTTGAAAATGCAGTGGTGGTTTGATCCTGGGGGGTGCTGAGTGCCTGGGGTGAGTTCTGGGGATGCTGCTGGGGAGATGCTGCTGGATCAGGCCTGGGGAAGGCTGTGCAGGGATGGCAGGGCAGAGAGGTCAGGTGAATATGGCCTCAGGCAGGGCCAGCATTTCAGTTGCCATGGGAATTATGGAGCTGGACTGTGGAATCACAGAATGGTTTGGGTTGGAAAGGACGGCTAAAGGTCAGGTAGTCCACCCCACTGCGGTGAGAAGGGACTCCTTCCACCAGCCCAGGCTCCGCAGGGGTGTTTGCTCTCCCACAGCCACCATTCAGTGATCACTGTCCAAGAGCAAGTCTTTATCCCAGAGCATATGGAGGCTGGAAACAACTGAGCTGGAGGAAGTCTCTACAGGGACATCCATGGAGCTGAAGGGTTCAAAACCTCGTGTTTAAGTGGCTGCTCCATTCCCATTAGAGAAAACTGGGAAAGGGCAATCAGGTCCCTCCAGCTATTTTTAGAAACTGCCTGACACCCCAACCAGCAACACCCTGGAGCAGTAGTCAGGGAAGGGGAAAGGTTGCTCCTTGCTTGTTTTCCTTGTATTTTTTCCCCTCCAGCACGTTATTCCTGGCAACCCAGGTTATACAGGAGGGCTGATATTTTTATGTTTGTTTTCTGGAAATGAACTTCTTGTTTTGCTTCTCAGCTCCCTGAAGAGGCGAAGGTCTTCTGGGAAGGGGGGATGCATAGAATCTGCAGAGCACAGAGGAACCAGCAGTGCTCCCTATCCCTGGAGAGAAAACCACAGGCCTGCACAGCCATGGGGCTACCATGGGAAGCATCCAACCTTCAGAGGTGAAGGAAACTCTGCCCAGGTCCCAGAGTAAGTGAGAAACAGTGATGAGGAAAATTCTCTCTCCATGATGATCATCATCTGTCTTCTGATGCTCCAACAAAGCCTCCTGTACTTGTTCAAGTCACTTATACCCCAGGCTGAATTTTGTGCTGTGACTCCTTGCCAGACTTGCCTGAGATGAGCCCACTACGTTTATGTGTCGTAGCAGTGAACCAAGAGCTTGCTCTGTAAATTTTTCCTGCCCTGACTTGTGTTTGTGCACCAGAAATGAGAGCATCCCCATGGTCCAGAGAGATGCTCACACGTAAAGAAACAGGCAGCATCTTTTACTAAGTTAGGAATTTTCTGCCTGGGTTTGGAGCTGGAATTTTTAAATTAGTTGATAGTACAGAGCTATTCACCCAGTTTTAAAGTCAAATACTCCGTGCAAAAGAGCTTAAGTTCTTCCCACCCCCAGCACACGGAGGGTTTCAGTGAGAAGAGTCCCTGCAGCTGGGTTTTGGGAGCACGTGTTGGAATTGTAGGAGTGAGACAGGGGCTGGATGAGAGTCACACCCTTCCCTGCCCCAAAAGCACTCCTCAGCAAGCTAAGCTCCCTATACCAACCTCCCACCCCCCTGGGGAAATCCCCCCCGTCCTGGGATACAGGAGAAAGTCACGGTGGCCAGGGGTCCACCAGCTGTCCCCAAGGCTGTCAGTGTCCCCGGGATGTGGCAGGAATGTGGGTGCTTACCAGCCGGGGGCCCTGTGCCGCTCCCTGCCCGCCTGGCTCCAGGGGTGCCGTCTCAGCGCTGGCAGGAGAGGAGGATGTGGGGTTTTGCCTCCCCTCCTCTGTCTGCTGCATCCTCCACAGCCCCTGCTTATATATAGTTGTTATTTATGGAGCACGTGATGGCATCCTAAGGAGTTTAGAACTCCGATGAAAGACAGGGAGAGGTGAGAGGCTTTAAGGTGACAGGCCAGCAAAGGGATCACTTCAAGGTTTGTTGTTTTTTTTTTTCCCTGGCATGACTGGCTGCAGAGGGATAAAGCAGAGGCTTATTGCTTCTTGCTCTGCTCTGCGTGCGGGGCAGGGAGAGCAGGGGACTCAGCCAGGAAAGGCAGCACTGTCCCGTGCCTGATCCTGACCTCCCCAACAGCATCAGGAGCCCCTAGGAAGCCAAAGGCAGCCCTGCCCACAGTGGATGAGCTTTCTTTGGGGAAGGCTGGGGAGGCTGCTGGTTGTGCCAGGCGTGATCATTGCTTGGGCTTGAGCGGGGGGAGTTTCTCAGGGGAATCATCTGACTCCTTGAAGGATGGGGAGTCAGACCTGAGGTTTCTTGCCCAAGGAGCTTATTCCAAAACCCAAGCATCTCTTCCCCATGCAGCCCTCCGTCCCTGGGAGCTGTTACATAAGAAACTGGACAGGCAGAGCCAGCAATGTTTGTCCCCATCAGGACACGTGTAATAAAAGGGAGATTATCCCAGGCGGGAGCATGGTGTTGGCATCATCATTATCATTGGGAACCAGATGCAGCCCTGAAAGAAGCCTGGAGCAGAGGGCAGAGCTGGCTTTGCTCCACTGGAGACATTTCCAGGGCAGCTCTGGACCTGCTTTAGCTTCCAGCCATGGGCAAAGTGACCTGGAGCTACGCCCTTATCTCTCTCTTTTAAGCTTTTTCATGGAATCAAAACAGAAATATGACCCAGCAGCTTTCTGCTTTTCAGAAATGGCTTTTTGGAGCAACTCCCAGCCATTAAAGCAGCCCAGCAAAGCAGAGGTTGGCCCGTGGCTGGAATAGTCAAGCAGGGATGCTGCATTCCACAGTTTTAGCTGGGTCTGTCTCTTCCTGCTCCCACACAGCTGCAGAGGGTCAACAACTCCATTAAATTAGAGCCACAGCAGTGTGCCTGGATTTGCATATTTAGCAGCTCTCTCAGCGTCTTCAAAGAGCCCCGAGCTGTCGCTGCGGCCCCGCAGCCGGGCTGGTCCCTCTGTTGGAGTACCCACTCAGGAAGACAGCAATTATCTCCGGGTAGGATTTGCAGCGAGGGGCGACATGTGGGAGGCAGATGAATCACGACTCGGCCCCCCCTCTGCCAGGGCTTGGGAATGAAGCCATGCACACGCAGCTCAGGGGCTCCTCAGCTGCGCCGTGCTGCGTCTCCGGCCCCGCCGTGCCCCATTATCCCGGTGCTCAGCGGATTAAGCTGCTTGTGGTGTCTGCAGGCTTTGAGGCAGGGTCTGCCATCACGGGATTCAGATGGCGTCGGGATCCTGCCCTGGGTGACGCCAGCGGAGCGGTTTCTCTCTCAGACTCGCGTAATTGCATAATTCCCAAGCTGGTCACTGTTTACATCCCTGTTTAGCACTTCCCTCTGGTTTAGCCATGGGGACCCACATTTCCAAAAGGGTGACGCTTTTCTCCTGGCAATGACCTAACAGCAGGACTTTGCAGTTTGGCATTGCTGCAAGGTCAGCTGTGGGCTCTGATTTCCTTCTCCCTCATCTCCTCCCTTTTCATCGCTCGTGCTGGTGCTTGTTGTTGCTGTAACTTCCCGGCAGGATGCAGCTCTTTGGACACAGTCGGTATTCTCAGCACTTGCCAGGCTGCCCACCTGCTGCTTCTATCCCCCAGTGCTCCCTCTCATGCTGCCAGGAGTTGGTTTTAATTCACCAGCAGCTCCCGAAAAGCCAGTGTGCTTCCAGCTTTTCCTCTGGAGCGGGACATTGTGGTTTAGGAACCTGCCAGCTGCTGCTCTTTCAAAATAGAAACGCAGGGCTCCTGTGGAGGGTGGTCAGCCTCCAGCCCCATGCTCTAAACAGGCCCTGGAGGGGCTTGATCTGCTCTGTGCTCTGAAATGTTTATATATATGTTTATATATAGATATATAACATGAATAACATGCAAACATACATGTGTATGTCTTTCCTCTGGCATACTCCTTTTGGCCATCAGTGGCGGGGCTGATTCTCTCCACAGACACTCTCAGGGAGCTGGGGAAGGGATGAAAGGATGAAAGGAGGCTACTCCACTTCTTATTTGGGTTCTCAGCAATGGTTAGGGGTAACAGGCTTTGAACTCTGGCTTTGACCTGCAGTAGACAAACACGTGCCTTTGCAGGGCTGGTGTATCTTGCTACTCCTCTACCTTTGAGAAAAGGGAACAAACAAGTTTGGCAGACAGTTTCACCCACGTCTGCTTGGCCTTGGCAACCTCAGCCAAAAGCAGGAGATTGGGTGCCAGGACCCAGCCAGGACTCCTTTGTCCCCTGCCGGGAGCACAGCACTGCTGGTGATTAACCTCCTCTCCTCTCTGTGCTCTGGCGTTTGTAACTAGGTCACAGCCACTCATGGCACAGTCCCCGAGAGGAAGGGGGTCAGTGGGGGCTGCAGGAGCTTCTCTGGGAGGAGAGGGCCGGGCAGGTGGGAAGGGGCTCAGCAGAGGCAGCCCCACCCTCCAGTCCCAGACCTCCAAGCAGTTAAGAGCCAGTCTGGCTTTGGGAATAGGAGATTCCAGCAGTCTGGCAATTGTTGTTGGGGCATCCTGCTGCTTACAGGAGCTGTCCTGCCTTCGATCCAGCCCCAACCCTGGCACAATGCTGCTGGGAGCCAGGGAGACCCCTGGAGATGGCTGGGGACCAGATGCCACCCACAGGGAAGAAGAATCCTGGAGGGCAAGGCTGAGCCTGGACCAACCCCATCGGGAGGGTTGTGAGGTCTTGGTCTCAGTGGAAAGGGTGAGAGGAGGGAGTGGAGGAGGATCGTGCTCACATCGAGTTGTTCATGTACAAGGTGATGCTGCTCTGAGTTATTTGTAGGAGAGCCAGCAGTGTTTGCTCAGGGCAGCACAAACAGGGAGGGAAGGGCTGGGAAATCACGATTCCTGCAGGATCGTAGCATGGCCTGAGTTGGAAGGGATCTCAGAGAGCATCTCATTCCCTGCCCACCCAGCCTCCGGAGGCTCTCTGCCCTCACAGAGACAGGATGAAGGATTGCCATATGCCACATCACTTGCTCGTGTTTCTGTTCCCTGATGTTAATGGGGACACAGGGGTTCCTGCTGAGCTCTTTGTCTGCGTGATGATGAAGATAAACCCCCAGCGGTCCCCGTGGGAGGGTCTGGAGGCATTCCCTGTGACACGAGCTGCTCTGAAAGACCTTTCCCGAAGGCACCAGCTCTTCCCAGCAGGGAAAGTACAGGGACTCCGTGCCTCTGCGAAGCAGCAGAAGAGGGAAATACTGGGAGGACTGGCCAAGGAGGGGTCGCAGAGAGGAGAAGAGGGGGCTGGAGGACTCAACCTGCACCCGAACGCGGAGCCCCCAGCCCGGCTGCAGCCCCGGGGCTCCGAGCGCAGCTGCTGCCCCTGCGGAGCCACGGGCCGGTGCCGCCCGCTCCCCCCGCCAGACCGGGAGGCGACAGCCCACGAGGTGGCACCAGAGCCCCGCCGCAGCCCGGCACCGGCACCGGCACCGAGCGGACATCGAGGTACCCTGGGAGCACCTACCATCCTCCGGGCATCGCGGTACCCTTGGGCACCTGGCACCCTCCGGGAATCCCCAGTGGACATCCCGGCACCCAGTGGTCATCCCGGTACCCACTGGACATCCCAGAGCCATCCCCAACACCCAGCAGACATCCTGGTACCCTGCTGGCATGCCCGGCACCTGCCATGCCTCCTGGTATCCTGTGGGTATCCCCAGTAGCTGGCAGGCTCCCCAGCACCCTGTGGGCATCCCAACACCTGCCCCTTAAACCCGGCAAGGCCTGTGCAAAGATGCCTTTCCAAGGAGGAAGGAGAGGGCTTGCTTTTTACCGGTATCTCCACGGGGAGGTCAAGGGTATCCTGCGTATCCCAGCACGTGCTGGGCATCTTGGCACCCTCTGGGCATTCTGACACGCCCTCTGGGCAGCAGTATCTCAGCAGGGAGACGCTGGTGATCTAACCTAAGTGCCATAAGGTGGTTAGATCACAGGGACAGCTTGATTCCAGGGAGGATGTTCTCCTGCAGAGCAAAGGCCATCGCTTCCCAAAACAGCCTTACCAGCAAGCATTGTCCCTAAACTGAGCAGGGAGGCTGCTTGGCGTGTGTCACTTTGCAGAAGTCCTGCGTGTTTTGCTGGGTGGTGTGGACTTGCAGAGTCTCTCAGTGGAGATCTGAACAGTGGTGTTAAATAGGAGATGCTCATTTTGACACCCAGGCACTGTAAAATCTGAAGGCCGTCAACATTGTCACAGCCCGGGCCCTGGGCTGTTGTGTCCTAAAAAAGCAATCAGTCCTCCTTCAGTGCCACTTCCTGATGGAAGCACATCAGAGCTCCAGCTGGGATCAGAGTGCAAAAACACACCCGGCTCGGCTCCTGCTAACGAGCAAACAGCCCTGACTTGGCCCCATTATAACCCCCCTGCCGTGAGCCCGGTCAGGGGGATAATGTGATTGTTTTCATGGCTATTTGTGGCTACCTGAAACCCCACCACTGCTCTTCAGCACGTAATTGCCCTGAAGAGGGACAGTTTCCATCTCCACACGTGATTGGGCCCATTACCGTATCTATATTTTATTAGTGGCTGTTGCAACGTACATTAAAGGGATGATCAGGAGCATCACTGTGCTGGATAAAGCACTGCTTTGAAACCTCGAGAAGACATGGCATCAGTTTAAATGGAGTCAAAGGGCACCTTCTGCCCTTCTCAAAGGCCTGATTCTGCTTCCACAAAGGCACAATTCTCCCTGACTGCGGAGGGAGAGGGGTTGGTACCTTGTTCACAGCTCCGGGTGGGCTGGATGAATGCCCTGGGGAGACGTGTCATACTCCCCCCTCCAGCACAGCAATGGTCAGAGGGTGAAATCCTCATGCCAGAGGCACTCATGTGCCCTAGAAGGTCTGAATGCTGCCTATCAACCCTATAACTCGTCCACTTCACAGAGGTCAGGGCATGTGGATGCAGATCTGTATTCCCAGGAGCACACCCCTAGAAACAGCTATAAACCCACAGTGGCACTAACTGGATATTGAAACTGCCTTTCCCTAGGGGTTTGCTGCTATTTAGCCACCCAATGGGCTCTTTTAGCTCTATTCTATTTCTTTTCCCTGGGGTTGAAGCCAAGAAATGCTTCAGCAAGGAATCACATCAGCACGCTGCCTTTCTGATTAACACGATGCTGTAGGGAGTGATTAAATGCTGGGGTGGAGGCTGGGTTGGCCTGGGAGAAGACAGGGGCTGGAGGGCTTCACTGCCTGCAGCTCCCTGATTTGGAGGCAGGACCGGGGTGGTTTGTACTTCTCCATCCCTTCGAGCACCCTGGTACCCTGCCACTCACACCTTGGGTGTAGTGAGGAGCTGGGCAGAGCTCCCAGTGCACCCATCACCCACGCACTGCCCGCCCCAGCCTCCTCTCAGCTGCTTCCCAGGGCTTTAGGGCCATTTGCAAGATTGAAAAATCCCAGCGGGTCTGAGGAGAGGGTTCCAGAATTTAGGAGGCGAGAACGGGCAGACCTTTATCCTGGTTGCTTTTCCTAAAAGGAGAAACCTTGGAAGGTGGACTGGTAGTCAGCTGGTTGATCCAGCCAAGGCAGAGCAGTCTGGGAGGGAGAGGGCAAGAGGGAAAACACTGCTCTGCTGCTCCTGGGGTCTTTTCTGCAAGAGAACAAATTAGGCTGAGGATTTCAGGCATTTTCTTGATATTCAAGCCAGCACTGCACAGGCAGGGAGATCTAGGGAGAGAAGAGGCAGGATATGTTATGGTAAAAGATGGTCAGTGAAGGCTATTTTGGATTCCTTTAGTCCTTTGCCTGCCAGAGCAGCAGGACCTGCTCAAAAAAACTTTTCTATTTACAAAATCTCTTCAGACAGAGGGGAAAAATCGTTAGAGTCAATGAAGCCAAATATTCGGCTCATTTGCACACCGTAATGAGGGCTTCTAGAAGCCATGAAAAGCAAGACCAGGCTTTGATGTCAGCTGGAGAGCAGCTCCCAGCATCGAGCAGTGCCCAGTGCCAGGATGGACCCCCATCTGTGCCCAGGAAGAGGGATCTGTAAACAGCACAGCCCCCATCACTGGGGAATGGGAGATGATGCAGGGCAGCCCGCAGTGACTGAGAACTGGGGGATGATGCAGCGCAGTGTCCCCCCATCACTGCGGCTCAGAGACGATGCAGTGCAGCCCCCCCATCTCCGGGGACCAGGGGATGATGCAGTGCAGGCTCCTCCATCCTTGGGGACGATGCAATGCAGCCTCCCCCCCATCCCTGGGGACCAGGGGATGATGCAGTGCAGGCTCCTCCATCCTTGGGGACGATGCAATGCAGCCTCCCCCCCATCCCTGGGGATCAGAGGAGGATGCAGCCCCCCCATTCCTGGGGACAATGATGCAATCCCCCTGTCCCTGGGGATTAGAGGACGATGCAGTCCCCCCCATCCCTGGGGCCAATGACGCGGCGCAGCCCCCCATCCCTGGGGATCAGAGGACGATGCAGTCCCCCATCGCTGGGGCCGATGATGCAATCTCCCCCATTCCCGGGGATCAGCAGACGATACCCCCCCCC
>VZTI01004891.1:199832-269199 GCA_013397865.1 Struthidea cinerea
CCAAGGTAACCGGGGCGGGGGGCGGCCCGCGGCCTGCCCGGGCCCGGGTCCCTCCCCGGGAGGCTGGCGCCGGTTGCAAGACCGGGGCGCCGCCTTGGAGGCCTCCCGGGGCAGGGCCTGCACGGCCTGCGGGGCTGCGGGGTCGGGTGCGCTGGAGGCTCCCGAGCAGGAGGTTGCTGCCCTTTTTCCCCCGCGACGCCCGTCCTTGTCCGCCCGTGCAGCGAGCAGCCGGAGCGGGGAAGGGGCACGGTGTCCTCCAGAGGGTGAAATCCCGTTCCCTCCCTTCATCACGCTCCCGCTGGCAGCCCAGCATGGATGCTGCTGCTGCCTTGCGCTGGTGGCAGAGCACGGCTGCTCTACTGAGGCACTGGGGCTTGGTGGCATAAGGAGCCTGTGAAGGTGATTTGAGCGAACTTCCAGACATCTCTTACTTGCTGGAGTTGTAGGGCAGTGTCCCAGTCTTTATTGCCCGGTGTCGTCATCGCCTGCTCTAGGAGAGTCAGCAGCTGAGCAGGGAAACCTCCCCTGGATAAAGATTTCAGCAGGAAACAACCACGCTTTGGACCTGCCCTTGTTTACGTGAGCATTTACCCCTTGCTAATGAGGCACACATAAATCTGTGGCATCTTAATTATGTCTGACAAACCACAAGGTGTAGGTCTGCACTGGAATATTCCCACTTCCCAAAGTTGGTCTGGCCTGGGGTTTTAGCCCAGGCTGACTGACAGTTCAGAGACAAAAGCGGGCGAGGGGGGCACTGTAATAGAGCACAAAGGGGCTGCCAGGGATGGGCGTTGCACTGAGCAGAACGGGCTCCTGCACTGTCCCTGCAGGGTCCCCCTGCTCCTCTGGGCTGGCAGTGGAAAGCAGGAGGCTTCTGGAGACCCGTCTGCTTTGCTGTCTCAGAAATGGCCCTGGACGCTGCAGGAGAGAGGGGGGACTGAGAGGAAGAAAGGTGTGTTGCAGTCCTAAAGGCATCGCTAGGATTGCCAGTGCTACAGAATGAGCTAAATTTAGGTGGTAGTGTCATTAGACACGTGACCGCTTGGAGATAAGGAAAATGAAAACAGGTATTCTGAAAAGATACTGCCATGTGATGTATTTCTACCTTAAAAGAAAAAAAAGCCTCTTTTCTCTAAAAAAACTCCATGATTCAATCACTGCAGCCTTCCAGTAAAATCTTTGTGTGTTGTTGCAGCAAAAATTTGTCCCAAGTTGAGTTTGGTTTTCAGTATCTAAACAAAGCCACCTCCATTTGGGTGAGTAAACACAGATTTAGTTGTTGCTGTTGGGTTTCCAAATCAAGAAGTGTTAGCTCTGACTTCAGTCACTTGGTAACTGCACCCATTGCAGTGTTAGAAAAAGCTGGACTGAGGAGGATCAGAAATCAAAGACAGTTATGTAAATAAACAGTCTGTCCGTCTTTCCTTTTAGTGTTGCTGCTCTGGTGTAGGTGCCTTTACCACTCGGGTAATGGACCCTGGGGAGAAGCTTCCTGAGTGCCTGAGAAATTTAGGTGTACTTCTATTGATTTTTTTTTTTTTTTTCCATTTGAAAAGCTGCCCACTAACCAAATTGAGAGGCATTGTGTACAGTCTGCACTGCAGCTCGGGATTGCTGAAAACAAACCTGACTCCACTGGAAATATGCAATGGGACCGATCATAGTTTTGTGGTTATAATTGGGTTTTTTAGCTGTCTGCTGACCTAGCCCCTTTTGGGTTCCACTGATGTGTGAGAACCAGCCAGGTAAGCCTGACGTGCTTGTCATTGTCCATGCTGGGAGGGGTGCAAACCATAGGCATTATACGGGTCTGAAGTTTGTTGGCTTTTTGGTGCTGTTATCTACAGGTACCTCTTTTGGCTGTGCCTGACTCTCTAGCATCTTTGATGGTGAGAGTCTTGTTTGATGACCTTAAAACATTGACCTGTCCTGGTTACAGCTAAACCATGGACTCCAGAGGGTGCTTGTTGCTCTCTTCTATTTCCTTTTATTTCCCTTAACACTGAAATGGGCAGGGGGTAAAGATGCGCTTGGGGCTAGGACTTTTGTGTGCCTATTTTGTGTATTAGATCCTGGTTCCACGCAGAAGGCTGGTTGCCTGTCTACCTCCTGTTTGTTAGGTGCTTCGGGATCTGGGAATCCTGGTGTGTGTATTGGATAGAGCAAGTGGTGTAACCGAGGGAGAAATAAAGTTGTTGGAAATACTGAGTCCAGTGAAACAGCACCTTTGGTTTCCAATGCAAAGGTCAAAAGCAACTTTCTGTACCCAGTTATGATCCTTGAACTTTCCCATCTTTTCTTGGACAGTTTGGGGTTTTTTTTTCATGTAGGTTGTCCAGTCATTTTTGCTGTTGCTTCTGGAAGTTCAACACTTGCTGTTGCTCTTTCCTGTTGGGAATGGTAGGCAGAATGCCACTTAAACCCAGGCACACAATTACTGATGTTAATCGGTAATAGAAGCTTTCTCTTGAGATAGAGCTTAGCAGTTGGTGCAAAGCCCCACCAGCTCCTCCAATAATTGTATATGTGAGCACATTCCTGCCTTTGGTTCTCCTGTTGATAGTCATTAGCAGCCTGACAACAATGATGTGAATAAAAGAAGACCAGGATTTCTTACTCTCTGGCTTCAAGTGCTTCTTTCCTGCTGTCCCTGGCCATATCACCCATTTAAGACACTGGGAAATCACTGTTGCTCAGTATTGTAAAACCCAAGCAGAGTTGGAAGGAGAAAGCTTCCCTTTCCAAATATATTTGCCATCCATGTCTTGCCTGACCCAGCAAATCTGCAGAGCAGTTCCTCTAGCTGGCTAAAGCCAAATCTCTGGGTGTAATTTGGAAGGCAAGTTTGGAAGTACTGTGAACTGCTGTGAACACCTGATGCTTTTTCTAAATTATCAGGAGTACTTGGGACCCAGCTGAATTTTAATTTCAGGATCTTTCAGCTGTAGTTCAGCATTCCTGCTGCACACTTGAGCTGCCTTTGGGAACTTTATGGAAACGTTTGAACATATTAGGTGTTAGTCAGACTCTGGGGACTTTAAAATGCTGCTGCCTTTCCTCCTGCCTCTCCCCTGAAAGCCTCAGAGCTCTCTGCCACCTTTCATTTTCACAAAGCCTGGGCAAGGCAGATAGGCCGCTTGTGCAGCTGGGGGAAATGGAAAGTGCAGGTGTTGTGTTTCAGCACCTTATCTGAAGGCCTTCAGCCAGCCAGGCCTCCCGAGTTCCCTGTGCCTGCCTCTGGGAGCACGGGCTTGGTGTGATGCTGTGATACATAGGCAGTGCTGGTTGATGTATGTGTAGGGACCATTGCAGGACCCACAGGCTTGCCCTCAGAGTCAAGGTGCAATTTTTAAAAAGTTTTTAGCAGCTTTTTTTGTAAGGTCCAGAATATGACTTAGTTTGGATGACTCTTTTACCTCATTCAGCTTTGTTTTGGAAACAGATTCAAACTATCAGGACTCCTCAGACATAAACCGGTGGCTGATAAACTCATTAACTGGAAATTATCTGATGTTATCTCCAGAAGGCTCTATATGAATTCAGCTCTGCTTCATCCCACACAGACCTTCTGTTCTTTTCCACCCTTTGCTCCTGTAATTTCCTGACCTCAGATATTGGGTCATGGATCTAATGCAAGGCCACAGGAGAAGTTTCTGAAGATCCTCAAGGTCTGTGTTTTCCCTGTGTCCATTCACAGACACTCTCAGCCCTCACTGCTGGGATCCCAGCCCATCAGCATGTGTCCTTCAGATGTTAATCCCAGCTAGTGACTCTGCAACCTATTTACAACTGAGGGGTGAAAATAGCCTTAAAAATCTTCCATCTTCAAACCTGGCGAGGTGTTGGCCATCTGGAAGTGCAGTGATGCAGTGTGGGTACATTGGGGCAGGTGAAGAGGGATTGCAGGATCCTTTTCAGGGGCCGTGAGGAAATGCTGGCCACAGTGCCAAACTCTGGTTCTGTTGCAGCACACAAATTCCATGCCCATAAACTATTAATAGTGAGTTTTACTGCGTGAGGAAGCTGTATCTAACCCTCTTCTTGCATCTGACATTTCAGTTAGTCTCCCAGGGGGGTTCTTTGAAACCACCTGATGTTTGTAGCTGTTAGAGACAGAAGAGAAAAGGCTTACTGGAATTTTTGCAGTTCTGCATAATATAGAACCAATTAATGTGTGACCTTTCCATCCTGTGAGTATCCATTGCACGGTTAGGTACCCTTGGGTCAATTCCCCGTTTTACTGTGATTTGTTTGGCTCTTGTGATACAGACTTGGGGATCATCATTAATATTTTACTGCAAAAGTGGAATCCGGCACAATTCACAGTGTGGAAGTCTCAGGAGTACTAAATATTGTACACTGCTACTGCTTTGTGTACTGTGTGCAGAGTGAATTGGTAATTCAGGAGTTGAAAGTGGCCATCTGGGCTATGCCATTTATTATAATTATTCCAAATGTAGACAGGAGTGTTATTTTTTAAATGGACGAAGCCTGTCCTCAAGCAAGCAGTGTTTGTGATGTGCTCTCTTCCAAGATGTGCTGCTATAGCTTAAAAAAACCCCAAACTAAATTAGTAATGCTTTTAGGACTAGTAAACAAACTAATGTGCACTAAAAGCTTTAGAAGGAATCAATCAATGCCCATGACAGGCTCTGAAATACCTGTGTGGGTGAGACATTTTGCTGCAGCTTTCTCATACAAGTTTTTTATTTGCTGATGCGATACAGCTCCAGTGCAGACTTCAGCAAAAAAGGGACTTCAGGCAATTTTATAAAGTTTCTTTTTTGGCTGAAGATTCTTTATTGAAGTTAAATAGAAGCAGCTTTGACAGATGCTTTTTGGGACAAGGTCTTGCTTGCCTATGGCAGCTGTCCTCAGCTCCTCTCCTCTCTTCAGAGGAAAGACATTATTTTTAATGCTCAACATCTGTGTTGGTGTGGGAAATAATTGGTGTTTGGACAGCTAAAAGCCTCTTCTCCTTTGACTGTTTAATTACTTGGGGGATTTCAAAGGCTCAGAAGGTGATGACACCTTCCTAAATGCTACTTAGGAAAACCCTGCCTCATTTTTTCCATTCTGCTGTTACCTCCCACCATGTGCCGGGTCTTTGCCCAAAGGGACTTGTGTTTAGGTCATCCTAAGTACAGGAGGTGATCACTTGAGCTGAAATCTTTGCACTTGCTTTTGAGGTCAGCAGTCCTGACTTTCCTGGAACTGAGAGATGTGAGTTGATGGCTCGGCTTCTGCATTTTACATAGTGCTCCGGAGTACTTGACCTGTAACTCATCTCAGGCTCTACCTTGTGTAGCTGGTGTGTCCCAGTCCTGAGACCTTTAGACCTGTGGCAAGGTATGAGAATGCTAACTCCTAGGAGAAAAACCAAAAACCTGAAGGGAGACTCCATGGTAATGCTTGGGCTTTCTTCCATTTGGTTTTAGGCTGCTAAATAGAAATGTGCATGTTTATGTCCAAATCAAAAAATATTCTGGTAACTTGAATTTGTGAAGTTAAGCAAAAGTGAGTTTCTCTTAATGATGATGTCCTGGGACTGGGGGGGTTTCCATTTAACAGATATGGATGAGGTTTTTTCTTTCTGAATGTTTAATGTTTCTGTGAAGGGAGCAGGAAACTTTAAGGGGTAATGATTGTTAGGGGTGATGAAAAACATCAAATAGTATGAACAGCATGTGGTTTTGACAGTAAAGATGGTAGGGATTGCTGATTACTGTAATAGCCACAGCACTTTCAGATGTGCCTGAGTTTCAAGTTGACAGGTGTCTTTTTAGCTTTGATGATGTTTCTGGTCCATGCTGACTAAATTTCAGAGGATCCTGTGCCTGTGGTGTTCAGAGCACACATAGCCCAGCTTGGTGCAGTTGGTGACTTACACGCTTGGATGCGTTTCTGGATAGAAAACATCTTTTACTGTGCATTTCAGGGTTATTCTTGCCTCCCTTGTGTGTTTGACTGCACATCTGGCCAAAAGAAAGGTATGGAGTAGTGTGTCTGCTGTGCTTTCTGCCCCAGCCTTTGGGAGCACTTGGACCAGGCTGTGGAAGAGACACAAGAGGAAATTGTCAACATTTACTGGGCTCAAATCTTCAGCGTGTGGTGTAGATGGAAACAAACATCGTGGTGGATGTGGACATAAGTGTATGTTGGATATGTGCATGTGCAGGAGAGGCAAGGGGAAGTACAGGTGATATTATCTTTGTTTTCTGCCCTTAATTGTATTAGGATTTAAAGCAACTTAATGGAGAGACAGATCCAATAAGCCCCTGCAGATGGAATTTCTCCCTCTCACAGAATGACCTGTAGATCCAGGCCAAAACCATGGGTTGAGAGTGGGCAGATTTGAAGACGAAGAAATCTGTACCTCCGTACATGTTTTGGATTGCTTTTTAAAGAAAAGACATCACTTGTATGCTTTGTTCAGCCTTCTCCATCAGTCAGGTGCAGGTTGCACCAGAGAAGCTCTGACTGCAGGGAGCTGCAGGTCAGTTCAGGTTACTGGGAAGACTTAAGCTAAATAGCACTGATGCTTCTATGCTGTGAGATTAGAATGTGCAGTGTGGGCCTGCTGGTCTAAAAATTAACAAATTAATAGCTAATGTGTGGAAGTGGTGTCTTAGACCAGTATCTTCATAAGCCTCTCTAGTTCTGGTGGGTTTTTGGATTTGCTTGCTGTGTTAGCTGCTGGCATGGTGTACGAGGTTGCTTGGATATACAAGGTGGAAGCCAAGATACAAAATGCTTTTTATGCACATATGCTGAGATCTTGAAAGTGGGACACATCAAGCTACACCATAAATAATCTGTCCAGTTTTTCAAAGGGTTTGAAAACCCTGCTGATGCATGTTGGATGCTCTAGGTAGGTAGGCTTCTTTGGGATTGCAAAGTTGGGTTTTTTCCATGCTTTTCCCATTGTCTTTAAAATCATGACCTTTGTTTCTTTCCTCAACAGCTGGTGCTGCTGCTCTGTGTGAAAGAATGGGCAGTGTGAAGGCTGTTGGCAGGAGGTGAGACCAAGGACTGGCAGCAGAGCAGGCCAGGAGAGGACAGGAGCCCTTGGTATCTTACTGTACCTTCCAGGCCAGGAAAAATTAAATTCACAGGAGTACATTAGGAACAAGGAAACGGTGCTCAGCTTGCATTTGCAGTGGTATCACTTCACAGCCTCTGGTTACAGCCTCTTGAGTTGAAGAGAAACTGCATAGCCATACCCTTGGTCCATTAAGCAGGATTGGTTTTGTACAATAAAACTGCAGCAGTGGTACCGTGTGGTTCTGTATTCAGCACACATCAGACACAGTCTCAGTAGTTTGCTCTTACTGCTGCCTGTAAAGCCTTTAGCTTTTCTCCATGTGAGGGAGGAGTCTGGAGACAGACGAGTGAAGAGGGCTATTTAATCACCAGCTGAAAAGATGAGGAGCTTAAGGCTTTTAACTATTTTTCTTAGCCCGGAGCTGGGAGTTCTGGTACCTCATTCCTGTGGAAGTGACTGGGTCCAGTTGTCATTTGTCAGTGGATGATGAATCTTCTGCTTGGTAAAATACACTAATACTGTGAGCTGGAATTAGTTCCATCATGACTGATTTATTTTTTACCTACTTTTGAAAGGATATAACTTCTTTGAGAATAAAAGTACTTTTCGTATGAATCATTTGGGTGTAAGAAACGGTGCTGTTTTTCTGCTGATAAAGGATACTTAGCAAATAAGTAGCACTTTTCATCTTCAAAGCGTTTCCTGGGCTCTGATGTGGCAGTGCGTGTTGGAAAGGTGACAAAAAGTCTCCCCTCAGGTGACTCTGGGTAAGACAGCCAACATTAGTGCTGCCAGGTGGTGTTTTCCTGGTGTGTGCCCTCTCTGTTTGACTCTTTTCAGGGCTGGAGAGCGTGAGCTGGCTGCTCAGTGGATAAACTTTTTGACATTCCTTAGTGCAGTTGCAGCTAGGGATTTGTCTGGGAAAATTACTCTCAGGCAGAGCCACAGTACCTTGGTTATTTGGCATATGTGTGAAATGGGATGCTTGGGAACTCACCACTTGGTGTTGAGTAACTCAAGTTTGATTTGGTTTTACTTATATGAGAAGCTAAACTGAGTGACCCAGTGTTTTAAAAGTTAGTTTAGGTGTAGATCTAGTGAGCTGGGGGTTTTGCAAGGCTGGGTTAGAAGTGTAGTCACTGAAGAGCAGCCAAGATTAACTCTTAACTTAGTTCATAGTGGTGTTCTTAGAATCAAGTGGGTGTTTCAGACCTCTTGGCTCAAGATCTGTTGTTAAAGAACTGGTCTTAGATCTCAGTCCTCAGTGAAATTGTTGGCAGCAGCTATACTGAAACAGCTGGAGCTTGACTCTCACCGATCGCCAAGGAACCTTTGCATTTTCCTTTACCCTCATGGCACTAAAATGGCCTTTCTGCTTTACCTGCTGCTGGAGAGGGGTCAGAGGTCTCAGCAGCATGAGGGGCTGCTGCCCATCCCAAGTGTCCAGTGCTGCCTCCGCTCTCTGCCCTCACATCTTTGCTTTTCTGTGTATGGAGTGAGCGTGCACAGAGCAGTGCTTAATGTTTTTGTTGAGAGTTGATGGGATTTCCAGCATGGCCCTACTTGTCCTTTGGTTTTGCCCTTCTGTCTGCTTTTGAAGATGAAAGTTGTTTTTTTTTTCCTCTTGGAAGGTGGGTTATATGTCTAATCCAAGTGAATAATTCTCATGACTATTGCAAGTAATATTTATGCTTCCGTTCAGCCTCAGAGTTCAAGTTCCTTGAAACATTAATCTTGAGACAAAATAGCCACATTTGCTAAATTTAGAGTTACTACACAGTTGGATAACTGGCTGGAAATGATACATCATGAACCGCCCCTTCAGATTTGATTTGTCCTTAGTACATGCAACTTCTGTCAGAAGTCTTTTCTCTGTCCTTGTGCTGCAGGTTGTTGAAGCTGCTCTGGTTTCCCATGCTGTGGTACAGCATTGTCTTAGTGAACTGTCCGTGGGTTCAGTTTAAAGCAGAAAGTGGGAGCAGGGAAGAGGGAGGGATCTCCAGCCTTAGTTTAAAGCTTGCTTTTGTGTTTTTTGTTTCTTAAGGTCTGCAGATGGATGATTCATTTGCTTCCTGTAAGGGATGGTCTGGCCAACGTTTCAAGTGTATTCCAAAGAGCTTGGGAAGCTCTTCCTAGTTGTAGTAGTACATAATCACAGAACTTCCTCGACTGTGCATCTCTGTACATTCCTGAAATACAAGAAAGAAGAGAGTACCCTGTGGAATGCCACAGCAGGGAAGGTGACACTGTACAAGAAACACCAGCATTCCTGGCTGCTTAGTTTAGGAAGAAGCTTCAGGATGGCTTTCTTAATTCATTAACTGATATTTTTATCATCCTAATGTCAGTGTTGTGGGATCTCACTGTGTGTTAGAATTGGACAAGCAGATGCAGAGTGTGTCATTGGCTCAGTAACTACTTTTTCCCCCACCACATCTGACCTGCGTAGCTGATTCGGCTTATTGGCGCTTTTGACTCTGGGGCCAGAAACTTCCTCTGTTTAGTTTTGTGTGGTGGTGGGGATTGTGCTGGTACATGACAGAGAAAAGTGTCATTTGGTTCATGAATGAAATCTGCCCTGTAATGATAAAGCAAAGTGCGGGGTGACTTTATTGTAACAAAATGTGTGCTGGGCAGGCTCCCTGTGAGCGCTCTCGGCTGGTGCTGCTGAGGGCATCGCTGCAGGAGCAGCCTGCTCTGTCTCTCAGAGAAGTTCTGTTAAAGAGTTAACTCTTTGCTTTGATTCCTTGAATTAGGAACCTGTCCCAGTGTGGATGAGAAAAGTTGTAATTTCTAGCATAAACATGCAAACAGCTTACACCCATCTCTTCTAGTAAAAAGCAAATCTGGCTCTGAAATAGCTGCTTGTCTTTATAAATGTGCTGTTACGTAGTGAAGCACAATTATTTTCTCGCTTTTCACCCTCAGACTGTGTATCACTAACTTGATTGCTGGAGAGGCTCTTTCCCCACTATTCCTGCAGCCCTTGTCCAGCTGACACCGTGCTTTCTTCATCAGAGTTGGCTCTGGCTGCCCTGATCAGCCTCGAGTACCTTGTTGAATGCTATTAATGTTTCTTTCCTGAGCCCAAGTGTTAGATGAAAACTTAACAATTCCCACATCAAGCACTCTTTGTATTTCACAGGAGTATTATGTGATCTGCTCTTGTTTTTCTTGTTCTGTTGTGGAGCTTAGAGGAAAATTAATTTATGGAAAATAGATATCACCAATACGGTAATTGCTCTGGTCACTTCAATGCATGTGTAAATTCTTTATTTAGAGGAGTCTTTCTGGCTTTTTTCAGTGTTGACACTTTGAACTTTGGAAGAAATCCAGGCTAAATTCCTGGCTTCCTCTTAATTGTTCTGTCTGTATTCTTTTTTCTATTCTCAGTACCATAATTTAGTACCAAATTGCCATCCATAGGTATTGATTACCATTTGAAATCTATCTGCTTGTGCACAATGGTTAAAATAATTGTGATTCAAATTTCCTCTTACTTTAGTGTAGTGAATGCAGCCCGAGTGTGTGTTACACTAATTCCGTGTATTCTGCTGCTTAATTGGCACTGGGTGCAAACACACCACATGTATTCACACCTAATGTCTCCCTCACTGGGATGCTTTGGTTTCTTTTGTTAGTGCCCCACGCAGTTGCTTTCTCTTTAGCTGCAGCAGTCTCTGATTAGCATATATACAGCCGTGCAGGGCAGCTCTGCGGAGGAAATGCTCTTATCTGAGAGCTCCCAAAGCTGCCATACTTGCTCTAAAGTGAGCACTGCAAACAGGGAGCTGCAAAAGTGATTTTTTTCCCTTTAGTGGTTGTGCCAGATTGGAAACTGGCAGTGCTGGAAACCCAACCTGTTGGTTTTGACAAACAGTGTTTGACTTTGGCCATGGTCAGTTGGGTAGAGAGGTTTCATCACCCACCCGACCTCTGATAGTAACCACTGAGTGCACTTTACTGTCCTGGTGACTGACAAGAACCTTAACTTTCTCTTGTGATAATCTCTTCTAATCTGGCAGTGATAAGTGCTTGCTGTCAGGAGAGCTGTGGTGAGAAATGAAAGGACTGAAAAATCAGCTTTAAAGGTGGTGTTTGTAGGGCGGATTCCCATCTCTGTACTCCTTTACCTGTGTCTCTGAATGAGTGTTGTGCTCTTGTGCTGCTGAGGGGGCAACAAACTCAGGGTGCAGAGTTCTTTTCCAGAACTGGGATCTTTGTGACTGCTTGGTACTGTTTGGGCTAGAAGCCATTCTATAAAAGCATTTATGAGCAATCTTAGAACTCGGCTGTGTGACTCCTTTCTGCTTCGTCTTGGTGCTGAAAGAATTTGTGATGGTGGCAGCAAACTGAACACCCCAGGAGCTGTGGAGTCCATGATACTTGTTCTGGAAAGCAACCTAAGGAATCTTTATGAAATGCCAGTTGCTCTTGTTAGTGCTGCTAGCTTAGCCCAGCTTTAGCACAGTTCAGGTTGCCTGCCTCTGATCTGCAGTGCTGGCAACGCTTGAATAAAGCCTTAAAACAAAAGATCAAGGATTAGAGGCAAAGTGACATTCAGAGCATCATTGTCCAACCTGTGTATACAACTGTGCTTGGTAGGAAAGACACTAAATTGCAGTTCTTAAGTATTTCTTGCTGGGCTCTTGGCTCAGCTGGTTCCTGCTGTGCTGTAAGAGGATCAGGCGCTGCTGCTGTACACAAAACTTTGTTGTTGTAGCAGGTTGTTTTTTCATAGCTCTTTCTTTGATTTTGATACCATTTGGCTGCTTCGAGGCCCTGAAGTGTTTATGCCCTTTGATTTGGTTTAGTTTTCTCCCCACACCTCCAGAGACTCAAAGACCCTTTCTCTTCACATCTTTTATCTTTGCTATTTTCATTGTTCGCTGGGAATTAAGTTACTCAGGGCAATAGCATGTTCATTGCTCTCGAGAGTAGTCCTACCCTGCTCCGGATGGCTGGCAGGGCATCCATTTGCCCTCTCGGTTTTCCAGTTTCATCAGAAAAAGATCCCTAGATATTCTCAAAATGCTTAACTGGTTAATTATGACCTTCTAGCCTTGGGACTGTTGCATCTGAACTGAGGAGTGATGTTGAGCTGAGCTTTTAGGTTTTCCTGCTAGTGAACAACGCTGGCACGTGAGCTAAAAGGGCATTTTTCCCCCCACTAAATTGCTTTAGGGTGTATAAAATGAATCAGGATTATCTGTATTCTGAAGAAGGGTAAAACAAAGGATGTTTCTTCTGTTCTCATGGAAATGAGGCTCAGGGAGGAACACTGCAAGGTTAGTACGTGCTTTGTGCATACCTAGTGACGCTACTTAAGCTTACTCTCATCTTAACAGTGCCTTTGAGTTTATCTTGTGCTTTCAGGAAAACCAGGCACCTGCCACGTTCAGCTACAGTGTGATTTAGCAAAGTGGCAAATCTTCATTAGAGACCAGGAAGAGCTTTTAATCAGAAATGACAACATGCAGTCTGTGATTTGCACCTAGGCCTCAAGTGATGGGTGAAATCACCCTTCTCAACGCCCACCTTGCTATAAATAGCTGTTTTCACTGGGGGCAGGTGGTACTGAAATGGCACTTGGGTGAAATCTGAGTTATGTGTTGAGTGTGTGTCTCAGAGCCGAGAGAGGCATTGTCTTCATCGGATGTATTGAAACGTGCATGTCTCTGCCAAGAGATGTTGTAATGGTGAGATAGATATCGATCAGAGCTGCTCTTGAAGTGTTTTGAAACTCTAATACTTCCTTGAATCATCTCGGTGCTCCATTCACAAAAGCTGCTGTTGTTAAAATGTCACACTGTTAGGTATGTCTTGTTTTTATCCCACCCTATTCCACCGCCATAAGGGATTTTTTTTCAGGAAACTCTATATACTTTTTCAATTCCCTACTTTTGTGCACATCACAAGCGGTTATTTTTTCCCCATTATTATGAACAGAAGTGTTGTTTGAGTGCCCAGACAGTTGGTAACATCTGGCAGTCTGCTTTTTGGTGGAGCGTTAAGTATCTTCACAATTCTCTTTTTATAATTGTCCTCTGAAAGAGTGAGCCATGGTGACTTTCCCAATGGAATATTTATCCATCACATGCTGTCTCTGCAGTGTTGTTGTGGGACTGTACTTCTGAGGGTTCCTGCAAGAGGAAAATTACAATTTGTCTTGATCCATCCAATTCAGCTCTGGAGTGTTTCTTGAACTTTGTGGAAGGGTCTGAGATGGGTACATGTGGTAGAAGAAAAGTAGGATTCAATTGCAAATTGCCGTTATTACAATCACTTTCCGAGATGATCTCTACCAATCATCACTTGGTCTTGAGATGAGAGCAGCAGCTTCTTTTTAAACTTCATTGATTTTTTTTTTTTTTTTTTTTTTTAAAGCTACTGTATGAAAAACATCTTTCCTAGTTTTGAATTACCGGCTTTGATTTTAAGCAGACTTCAGATCTTAGGGCTGTTCCTGTTCAAAAAGTATGTGACACTTAAATGTTTTAACTCTGAGGCTTCTGAGCACCTGGCTGGAGAGCTTGGACACCCAAAGCCCATGGAAGTTATCCCTATATTGCCCTGTTTCTGACAGTCAAGGAGGATTTTAGTGCAGATGCCTGTGGGTGATGGCGTTGTGGTGACAATGTAATCCTGAAAGGATCTAGAGCACGGCTGTGGTGGCAGACTCGAGCACTGATGGGCAAGTGTGTACCACACCTCTGTATAAATGATTTTTAGTAATTCCCATTTTTGTGTTATCATCTATCTCAGCCTGGCCTGCTGACCAGACGGAGAGCTAGGAAGAGCTCTGAATTTGGGGCTGAAGCAGCATGTAAGTTGTACAGAGGGAGGGTGCCTGTTTGCACACAGCTGCTTTTGGGAGCTTTGTATCATTTCCCCAAGTTTGGCAAGCAGCATGGAGAAATTTGAGAGAAGATGCGGTGCTGAGCAGCACCAGGAACCTGAGAAGTGCTGGTGCAGCAGTGAGGGGGTGGATGTAGTAGAAATTGTGTCTGTGGTGCTGGGTCCTGCTGCAAAGAGAGACTCAGGTCTGTCCTGCCTTAGGGAGCCCAGATTTGGATGTGATCTGGCTCCCAGACCTGCCTGACCGCTGCCTTAGTGCAGAGTCCTTTTCACTGATGTTTCCCAGCCAGTGTATCAGAAGAGCTGCCTGAGAAAAGGAAGGAGTTTATACCATGAAGGAGGAGAGGATGTGCTTGTTTCCTTCCAATTACAGGGAACTGTAAGCCTGATCTCTCGTTAGTTTGTTCTGTGTGGAGTGATAAGAACCAAAGGAAAAACCGTGGGATTTTCTTCATCTGTGGTTTTCTTACCCCGCCCCTGGTGATCTCATATCTGTTTAAATCTGAGACCTATTGCTGTGCAACATAATCCTTGTTGTTTTGTGACAGCTTATTGTATACACATTCTCTGTGCATCTCCTGCTCTTTAACTGCTTACTGTGTACCAAAGCAGGAGTTATTTTTACTGCTGTCAGTGGTGTTGAGCTTTGCAGCACTGGGCGTATCCTGTTCTGCATCCTGCCTCCACGAAGCAAGCAGCCTTCAGAGGGATCAGGGACCTGTACTGCTGCTGGTGATGGAGATGGGAGAAAAATGATGAGGTTCAGCCTGTATAAACTGTTGGGTTTTTTGAATGTCTAAAATTGCTATGGGATTGAAAAACATTAGATGTGAAACATGTCCCGATGGGGAGAATGCCCTGCTCTAATGTGTTTTCCGAAGACTGTGGCAGTGAGGTGTGTTGTTCTGTCAGTGCTTTTTCCACCTTTTCTTGGTTCCTGTTGTATTCCTGATGACCTCAGCGTGAGCTGCTGTCCCTGATGCCTTGCTGACAGACTCTGTCCATGTCGCTGGTGTGCCATGGGGAAGCTCTGAGCAGCTCCGGCTGCAGCCCTCAGCCTGGCTCCCTGGATATGCTGCCCCAGAGCAGCTTTACACAAATTCCTTCTCTTTTGAACTTTCTGTGGTTCATTTTTGGTTTCTTGGGGACTTTCTTAGGGTGGGTTGGGGGTGTGTGTTTTGGGGGGTTGGTTTTTGCTAGCTCTGCATTAGTAGAGAGTAGAGGCTGTATCTTGAACGCAGTTTGAATTTCGCGGAACTTTGGGACACATGGGTTAGGTGAAATCCTTACATGTGAGTTGCTGCTCTTTTTTTTTGTATTTTAATGCAGCCCATGAGTCTGCTTGTCTCTGTTCTTTTCACTAATGGCTCACAGGCTCCTTTCCTGTGGAGACAAGAGTTGAGGTTGCTGAGTGCCCCAAAGCAGCCTCCTGAATTTGTCTTTCTCCTCATAGTGATCTTGACTGCAGTTTCTCCAGGAGACAAGCCCTTGTCCAGCAAGGTAGAGCAGCTGGGGGCGTGTGGAGGCTTTGGTGTTCATCCACCCCAGTGGTCTCTGGAGCAAAGGGTGCCCATCAAATCAGGCTACAGGTACTGCCTGCCATTATTTGAACCTGGTGGCTTTTTTACCACTCTCTCCTGGAGTTTCTGTGAGCTATGTTATCTGAAGAGACATAAGGCCACTCCATCCATGCCTGCTGAACCCTGAAAAAATGCTGGAGCTGATTAAAGAGGCACATTCCCTCTGGAGATGGGGCTCCTTTGAGCAAAGGAATGTAGGTCATGGTTAAGTATATAAAATGAAAAAAGACTCCATTGTAGTGGCAGCATTTCACCACAATAATCCAGTGAGGTCCTTGCACGAATAGAAAACCTGTTCTTATATATATGCTATTTAATATGACTCATTAAGCAAGCCTAATGAAACAGCAACTTGAGCCTTACTAAATGCCATGGCATGTACAATCCTTAAGGCTTTGGTGTTGGCATCCTGGCCAGTTCATCCTCCCGTGTACCATGTTTTCCCTGTCCAAATCATAATTCTGCGGTGTCAGAGCCCAAGGCCAGGGTAAAGGAGAGCAGGGAGGTTTGAGGCTCCGTTAAGTATCTGATAGGATAAAGGTAGCATTGCATCCATGGCAGTCTGAGCCAGGCACGGAGCTCTGGGGTAATGAGAAATGAATCCACATGAAGGAATTAAGTAGGATGGAAGCTGGCTGTGTGTGGAGAAGGAGGTACTCTGTGGTCACTGCTTGACTCTGCTGCGAAGGTGTGTGTTGTAACATGCAGGGTACCACCCAATGCACACCTCATAAGGGCTGTATCCCCCAAAAATTCTGACAGGAAGATGAGGAATACGTGTCAGCAGCAAGCCTCAGGCCAGTGGTTGTTACGCAGATGTTAATGGTTGAGGACTTTCCACTAAAGATTCTACTGCATCAGGTGCTTTCTGGATTTTGTGCTAAGAACACAGTGGGTAATTTCAAATTCCTAGCAAAAGTGTCCCTTTTTGTGGCTTTTTATGTATATGCAACATACTTTTTAATCTTGACAGTGTCTTGAGTACGTGAGTAGATACTTGAGTGCCATTTTCTTGGTGTATTACTGTCCCCAGTTCAACAGTGCACCTGGTTTTTCATAGGCACCATGTTCAGCCCCAGTGCTGCTGCATTTCAGTGGCTGATGGCACAGTACCTTGCATATGCCTGCAAAGCTGAGCAACCTTTTTCAAGTAAAAATCACTGTTGTAAGCATAGGAGTGCCCTGGCAGTGCCTCGTGTGACTCGGTTGGAGTTGCTGCTGGGGTTTACATCTCTTGTTCAGGAGCCTGCCACATCTGAGTAGTGTACAGTGGCAATTAATGGGCAGGGGCAGTTTTAAGGAGGAACTTAGTTTGTGTGTTTAATTAGGAATGACAGGCCATATAATGCAGCCTAAGGCATATCAACCCATGGATCCTTCCCAGAACATGGCTGGGGCTCAGCACCTCGGAGCAGTTCTGCTTACAGTTGTGCTAATGCTGTTCAGTTCATGCCATGTGACTTTTCAGCAACTCTGAAATCTGCTGTCCAATCATTCCTTTCCTCAGTCACAGGCCTGCAGCTTTGTCCCTGTTTCAAGGCTTTTCAGGACAGTCCTCACTGTGGCATTTTGGCAATGCTGGGTAAAGGCAGAGTTCACTTAACCTCCATTTTTCAGAAGAGGAAGAGGAGGCAGAGCACTGTTCCAGCTGTCAGGGGAGCAGAGCCCTCTCAATCATCTTGCAAGGGTTGTTTTTATAGTGTTTGCAAATCTGCTCCACCTGTGTTTATGGCTCAGTGTTTCACTGGGGTTGTGATGAGCTGAAATCCCTCTGTTATAGCTGAAGTCAGTAAAGCGAAGAACGTGTTATGTATATGGCACATAACAGAGTCTGGTGTTAAAGCAAAATACCCACTTACCTGCTGTATATGTGCATAGCAATATATCCTCAAAAAAGGTAATTTTAGGAAGTAGGCATCAAGTGAATTACAGTTCCAGGAAATATGGGGCTCGCTGTCAAGGATAACAGACTTGGCTTAAAAGGTAAATTTATTTTGCAGAGGAGACTATTGATTAGTTGTTCACCAGACTGTTTTTATTGTTTGGTGTGTAGATGTAAAGGCATCCAGATGTACAAAGGGTGTACTTGGAGTCAAGCCACTGCAGGGACAGGGATCGGTAGCTTTGTAATGCATTAGCTTTATCATTTGTCCTTAGTATTTTTTCTTCTTGTTAAGATACTTGCTGTTAGCACAGGTACAGTCCAAGACTCTGTATCGCATCTGTGCTAGGATCTGGTGCCTTTCTGCTCTGAAAGGTGCTCTGGATGCTTTTTATAGAGGGGAAAAAACAGCCTCTCACTGCCTGGCCATGTGGCCATTTGGAGGCAGAACTGCTGACTTTGGGCAAACAGACTTTTACCGCTTTTTGCTTGTGCTGTCTGGAGTGAGCACTTATTCCTCTAAGGGCATCCTCAGTAGAGCTGCTTACATCCAGTCCAGTTATACCTGAGAGAGTCCACAGAGGCAGTGAAGGTGCTTTGGATGAAAGACCTTGGCTCATCTCAGACCTTAGGCTGAGCTGGCTCATCTCAGACCTTAGGCTGAGCTGGCTCATCTGAAGGAGGGGTGGGAAGGACAGGAGGGCAACAAATGCACTTCATAAGTGTGAAACATATGACAAAAGTTTCCAAGTCAAACATGACATGCCCCAATGCTATTTTATCATCTTCTCTAACCAGCTCTGCATTGAAATACCTTACAGGTGATGTTACTGTATGATGTTTGTGACATTGGGCCAAGAAGACACTAAAGACATTTTCCTGCTAGGAGCAGCTTCCTGATCTATATGCAAGGTGAAGGATGCAGCAAAGCATCCCTTGAAACAGTTTTAAACCCCAGTTTGGAAAATTCTGAGGCTTTAGTCTTTGACATTTATGGGGAAATAGTCAGCTCTGAGGTGAGTTCTGCTAACAGTCAATCTCCCCTTGCTTGCCTGTAAGAGGTGACCTTTCAGAAATGTTTTTAGTGAAGGGGCAGTTCCAGGTCTCTTGGAAACACTCCTCTTGTTAAAAATGGAATATTTCACAGCTTCCTGGTTGGTCTAGAAGTATGTTACTCCCCTGGGGACTCTTCAGATGCTGGGTCTCCTAAACACAGAAGCCTTCCTTGAAGACTGGATTTGAGTATCCTGGGAAATATTTTTTCCCCAGTAATTTGTGATTGCTCTATAGCTGTTGGGCTGTAGAGCCTGTGCAGAGCAGAGGAGCATAAAGATGTATTCCTACAGGAAGTTTGTAGCTGTATGTTATACTGGTGAGGATTAATGCAGGTAGATTTTGCCTTTAAAAGCTGTGTAAAGGAGAACTTAATAATCTGCCTTCAAGCAGGGTTAGAGTGTACGTTGTACAAAACCAGGGAACATCTGGCTTGGTTGCTCCTGTGGTTCCTGTGCCACTGCTGTAAGTGTTTACTTGCACCGGGGGCTCAGTGAGTTCTGTGAGCCATCTCTAGATGTGCTGTTTGGTTGCTTAGTTCCCAAGGAAGAGATGGGGAGAAAAGAAGACTCCCCAAGCTATAACCTTGAATTATTGTCACTTCAGATATGCTGCTGAATAACTGAACCTGTGGAGTAATGTGCAGAGGAGAGTGGTGTTTCCATGCAGTTGTTGGATGTGCTGCTGGGCAAATGCTGTGTTGTCTCAGGCTGCTGGCAGAAATCTGGAGAGCTGACAGTAAATGGTTTAGAAGTCAGCTAAGAAAACACCTGAAGGCAAGATGATACAGAAGTGTTGTATCATGACATTGATGAGTTTTAAGTATAGTGTTGAAAGCTTTGTGCTCTGGCTGAGATGGGAAGGAAGAAAAAGTCAGTCCAGTAGACTTATCCGTGCAAGGGGGGAGAAACAAGGCTTTGCTCCAGGGGTATTAAGTCAGACTCTGCAGGGCTTTCGTATTTCTGTCCCTATTGTATCATAACTGTCACCAGTTCTTGTTGAGATTTTCTCAGATTTATTGAAAGGAATTGAAGGTTGGTTGCTTTTGTATTATAGAGTGCACAAGCAGGAGGCAGTGAATTAAACCTGCTGTGGCTGGGAGATGTTTTGGTCTTCCCCCAGCCATTCTGCAGGTGGTGGATCCACCCCTCACAGAGAGGGATGTCACAGTGCAGAGGTTGCAGAAATCCAGTCATTAAATAACCGGGCTTCTGTAGCTTGGTGTATGGATTCAGTAAGGGCTGTTCCTCCTTTTTGTAATGGCCAATACAGCATTTATGTATGGGGGGATAACTGAAATTCTTTCAGTGAATAGAAAATGCAGCTGAGGTTTTTTGGGCAATGATGCAATTGTGCTGCATTGTCCCAGTAGCATTCACACACTCTTCTGCAGTGTGAGCTGGGGGAGTGGCTTTGCTGTTTATCAGAAATAAATGCATGCACGGGGTACCCACTGTCACTGAATTTTGGGTGGATTCTCTCTAGCATTCCAGAAGTTGCTTCAGCTGAATGTAAAGGCTTTGATTTTTTTTTTTTTTTTTTTAAAGCAGTGTCTGACTTAACTGTGCATACAGCTGGCTCAGAAGGCATGTTATTTAACAGGAAGCCTTTGCAGAATGCTTGCTCTGCCTTGGAGGAAGCATTGGCTATTGTACCTCTTAAAGCAGTGTTTGCCTTCACTCTGTGCCAGGAGGGAGTGAGGTGACCCCAGACCTCTGCCCTGGCTGTGTCCCCACGAGGAGGCAGTGCCACTGGTTTCCTTGTCAGCTAAATTTGAGTGTCCCCAGAGTGCTCTTAATCACTGGCTGTGGAAACTGCCCCCAAGGCCAGCCTGAGCATCCTGTATTTCTGAGCTAAGCTAGCCAGGTCCTGATCCGCCTCTGGAATCCGCTGCCCTCCCTCTTCTCCTCGGGCTGCAGGCAGCCTGCCTGTCCATGCAGCGTTCCTCCTGTGTAACAGAGCACTAAGGCACTGCGGTGTGTTTGGGGAGTGTGTTCTGCATGTGAGATCAACCAGGAATATTTCTCCAGGGGGATGCTCTCATTCCAGAGCAGGCATGAAACTCGGAGAAGGTACAAGGGAGGCTGGGCAGCTTCATGCGCTCGCTGCCTGGGATTGACTTGGGAATGTGGCATGACACAGCATTTGCTGTGCTTTCAGCTACAGCTATTTATACATTGCTTTTCAGGGTTATTTTGTCTCCTCTAGGAGATTCTGTACTTGATAAAATAATCTTGCTCAAGTTTATGAAATTTGCTGAAGTTCCTAGACCTATTTCAGTATTTTGGCTCTGTGGCAGTACTCTGCCTCTGGATCCAAACAGGGCTGAATGTGAGGGAATTTTTTCTTTAAGATATGTCTGGATTCAGTCCCCTAAAGTAATTTGACCTGCAAGACTGGACTTGCGCTGGGTCTCATATGTGAACTGAAACAGGCACACCAGGGATTTAAGGATAACACACTAATATCTTCCCTCCTTCCTAGGAGAGAAAATTGCAGCAATTGTGAAACATTGCTGTCTGTGGGGGAAGGGACTCCTGTGAGGGTGGTAGTGGAGGCTCTGGGTGAAAGAAAGGGAAAGGAGAGTGGGCTGCATTACACTAACTATCCTGTGTCAACCTCCTACGTTCGGGTGTCGCATGGCTGACATCCTATCAAAGAGCTCTGGCTGTGTCCAGAATTTTAAGCAGCTTTATAAATAGTGTTGCTCAAACTGCCTGTGTGTGCAGAGACTGTGAACGACTGGGGTAGACCAAAATATTATTGGTTTAATTTTTGAACCACTCCAAAAATGGGAGCAAGAAAGATTAGAAACCTGAAGTGTAGAAACACCCGTGGATTATCTCCTTCCTCTGCAATGCCAAGCGTACATCTGGGGGGTCTGTGAGAGAGGCAGCGTTGCTGGAGATGGCAGGCTGTGAGACTTGCAAGGCATGAATATGTGAATCTTTTTAAGGCATCTGAAACCATTCTTTCTCTCCTACTTGCCTGACGTCTTCCTGCTTGCAGGTTGTGCTGTGTCTGAATAATTGTGAACAATTAGAAGCTAATTTAAATGGCTGGTTTGTATTCACAGCAGCAGCAAATGAGCTAACCAGCTGGAAAGCAGACACGGTGATTTTCTGTTGATATGTCTCCCTCTTGTTGTTCCCTGGCAGTTTTTGCAAGGTGGATTTTTTGCTGTGGGCTAATAGGGAGTTTCTCCTGCACGCTGCTGACCTGATTGCAAGGGGAGGGAGGGAGGATGCTTTGTGCCCTAGCACAGAGTTGCCACCAACCCAGCAGAGTCCAGTTTGGCTCAGCAAAAGAGCCCACCCTGGTTTGCTTCAGGAATGTAGAGCAAAGAAGTATTTGTTGTGGATACACTCTTTATTCCTACTCGCAAATATATAGAAAGGTGAGGTACACCTGTTGTGCCTCGGGAGTGAATTGGCCAGCAACAGTCACACAGATTTCTTCACAGCATCCTTTTTGTCCTCTGGAATGGCAGATGGAGGTCTGAGCAGCCCCACTCTTTCCTCCAGACCTGGTAGTATGCCCCAAATGCAGCTCAGAGTGGCCAGTGACTAATTTCTGGGCCACTGATGCTGTCCAGATGGCATCCCCATCCATCCAGGTCCAGCAAGAACCTGGAAAACCTGTTGTGCAATAACTGCCATCTCCCTCCCAAGGCAACAATTTGAGGAATTCTTTTGCTTCAGGTAAGTAAAAGAGCTACTGGACAGACTATTTTTGCACACAAGGAGGAACACAGCTTAATTGGCACATTAAAACAGTGGGCTGTTGGGAATCCTGGGAATCCAGACTGGAGGCTGAAATGGGATTCTCTTCTTCCTGTCACACTGGATGGTGTCAGCATCCGTGTGAGCTTCTCCTCAGGGGAGTTTCTTCTAGCAGTCAAATGCATCTCCCTTAGACCTTATCGGATGCTGCCAAAAGAGTAGCACAGCGGTTGCTTTCACCTGCGTGGTCAGGCGTTCACCAGGGTCTCTGCAGCCATTCCTTAAGTCCTGTTGGATCCAGGTGTCTCCTGACACGCTAGGCTTGGGGGTCTGTGGAGCTGCTGGGCTCCTCACAGCAGTTTTCTTCCTGGGGATTGCTGGCTTTGATATGTGCTTTGGGTGAGGCTTTACTGCGGGAGTGCTGAGGCAGCCTCTGTGAGAAGTGTGAGCTGATGTACAGGCGTAATGTTGTCCACGTTCCTGCTTCCTGCTCCCAACCAGCGTCTCCCGTGCCTGTAACTCCGGTCTCCTGCGGTTTTCCTCAGGTAACAGTGCCATCTGGTGCTGGAGCACTGCTCTTGGTCAAGCTTTCCTCAAATACTTAGGCAGAGGTGGTAGGGGAGTGTTGCTTTTAGTCAGCCATCTCACTGTAAGAGGATGGGAGGGGGCATCCTGTAATAATCTGTGCTTTTGGGACATTGCACCTGGAGATGATCCTTTTGTTTTTTCTGTTTAACAGTTGATGTTCCCAGAACTGCTGTACCCAGAGGACTGAGTATGTGAGGCAAGAACTGTAAACACTGAGAAGGCAGATAATTTTTTACTAGAAACTGCTGCTAAGAACTAAAATCCAACATTTAGATTAAATCCTGTAACTGGGGACATCTTTGAAAGATTCCCCATAGGACTCTAAGTGAGTTCCTTGTCACTAAATCTTCTCTTGAAAGATCTTTACATATTTTCTAGTCATAGCCACGTACTTTTAAACTTTACCCTTCTATATCTTTATGCTGAGCATCATTATGTTCATGCTTTCTGAATTATTTTTACTTTATTTCTTAATTTTATTATTTTTATTTCCTCTGAAGTTTTGTACACCTTTTTGCACACACAGGGTTTGATTGTGTTCCCAGATGAAAGTCCTGGTTATTGGTTGATGGGAGTGAGTATATGGAATGTACCTGGATGACAAGGTTGGCTAAAGTCAAGCTCTTCTGTAAGTTTTTTTCTTTGGGTACCAGGTTGTCTTTGCTGCTTTACCCCTTTTTCAGGCATTTTACCCAGGCTGACACATGTGGGTGTGTGGTGGTGTTCAGCATTTACACACCAGATAGAAAAGTGAGGCTGAGGATACCGAAAAGCTGAGAGTGGCTGTTGTTTGTGCAGCTTTGCTTGTCTACTTCCAGATCCTCCTCTCTCCCAACCACATTCTCTCTTCTGGGAAATGCTCCCAAACCTACTTCTTTTCCTTTAAATAATAACAACGCAGTAACCTTCCTGTTGTCTTATCTTCCTTCCCTTGAATTACTGCCTTGTATTTTGTTTTCAGAGTGGTGTGTTCACCAGGCCAGGGAATCTGTGTTGTAGTGTTTTCCAAAATGTCATGTAAATATGCAGAGCCACAGAAGTGATTTGTTGCCAGTAAAATAAATAATACTTCTTGGACAGGGGAAATCCAAGTAAAAGATCTTTTGCTTAGCAAAAGATTTCTGTTAAAGCCAAATTCTTCTGCTCCAAAGCACAGCATTTACCCACGTTATAATTACAGTGAACTTTTGTTTCATCTGATGATTTGTTCAGACTTTTTAGCTGAATTCCACCTCTTGGAAAAGGAAAGTAGAATCTTTCAGTGTCTTTATGCCAGGAGGCTCAAAGGTGATATTTGTTGGAAGGAGGGGAAGAGCCTGCATTGTTTGGCTGTGACTGAAGGACTGAAACTTTGCTGTGGAAGAAGTTTTGTACTTTATTACCCAAAAATAACGTGGAGGATAAAAATAAAAAACAATAGGTTGTGTGGTCAGAAATACGGACAGAAACAAAAGTAGCTGGTAGATGTGAAAATAGGGGAGACTCAGGAAGCTTCAGCCTGAAGTTGGAAGGGACTCAACTGAGCGACTTCAGGTTTCTGTGTCTCCATAATAGATCATAAAGACAAATTACAGAGCTGTCACTTTGTCTTACGAGAGCTGCAGGTCCCCAGGGAGGCTCTGCAGCGTTGGGAGATTATCAGAACTAATGACACAGCTGGATTTTGAAGCTGCTGTGTTACAAGCCTCCCTGCACCTCTAGCAGTGTCGGAAGGGAATAGTGATGTGGAGGCAGTATCTGGTTCTCATTTTTCAGATTGCCTCGTCTCCTGTGGGTGTTGCAGAGACTTCTCTGCTGCCTGCCATGAACTCACTTGGTGTTTACTCAGTGACTCTACATGATGGCAGGTGCTGCCTGGCTCTGGCAGCCCTGGATACAATTTGTGTGTAATTAGATAAAAAATCATGTTCACTTAGTGCAGGGGGTTTAGAGTTTCGTAGACGTTCAGCTGGTGACAGGCAAGTGTGTTTTAGAGCAGTGTTTGCTGGCCTGGGGCTGGAAACCGCTGTGTTCATCCCTACCACTGATGGAATCTGCATGAGCTAATTAGGAAATTCTGCTTTAGGCCATGCCTTTTTCTTGTTTTCTGAAAAAAATGTTATGTTCAAACTGTAGAATCAATCCGCAGCAGTTTGCAGGTAACAGGCACTACTTGGGGTTGGCTTAGTGGTGAATCTTGGTTTGTGCTGCTGTGGATGTGCTGAATGTTGGATGACTGGCAGATTCAGAGCTGCTGGTTGCATGAACAAAAGAATTGTAATCTGTGATCAGGTGGCTGCCTGCAGGTAGAGCTGCTGCGATGCAAAGCTGTCTTGGTTTCATCTTGGCCTCTGTGAAGTGTTTTAAAGCATTTATTTCAGATCAGGGGAGCATTTTAGCACCCCCCCTGCTCACCCCTGTTCTGTCCTTCCTGTACCTGAAGTTAATCATCAACCTGACCTTTCACAGAGGGGTGTTTTGCACTGCCCAAAGCAGCCTCATGAACAAGCTTTTGGACTCTTGCACAGAATACAGGAAACAAAGATCCTGCTCACTGTCCTTCCCCTGCTTTGACCAAACCAAATGGAACTGCGTGTTCCTGAGTCACTCAAGGCTTTTGAGAGTTAGTTCAGTTGTTCATATTGAGCGATTTTTTTAATCTCCTGATGCAATTCCTAAGTAACTCTTAAATATTTTCTCCTTTTGTGATTCCTTGAGTGCTTTCAGATGACAAGCAGTATCATGTTATTATGAAAATACAGAATGATGCTAAAGTAAAATGGGTAAAAATCTCCATGTGTCTACAGGTTGCCCAGAGGAGCTGTGGCTGCCCCATCCCTGGACGTGTTTAAGGCCAGGTTGGACGGGGCTTGAAGCAACCTGGGGTAGTGGAAGGTGTCCCTGCCCATGGCAGGGGGTTGGAATGAGATGGTCTTTGAGGTCCCTTCCAGCCCAAACCATTCTATGAAGTAAAGGTATGAGTTATGTGGCAGAGCAGTGACCAGCTCTGTTCTGTGGTGGTGTTGGAAGCCACGTACCACTCTGACATTTAATACTTGTGCAGGCGAAAGTTGAGACCTTTCCCCAGAAGGGTGTAGTTCTTCTGTAAGTAATGCAGGAATCTCCACAGCCTCCTGTCTCCAGCAGATTTTGAATTTTTTGTCTGGAAGAGCCACAGACTACTTGTGCTTGCCATGTAGGAGTAGCCAGGAGGTGTCATAGGCAGAACTTTTGTACCAATCAATGCAAAAGATTTATTTTAGTATTTTTGCAGCTGCATCCCTCAAGGGTTGTTTTTAAAACCCTCTGTATTGTGTAGCTCATTGTTCAGCTCTTCTGGGTAGTAGAATTTTAGTTCTCAGGAGTCTTAAGTTTCTAGTAGTCTGTCTTCTGTCCCATTCTCCCGTCTTTCCCATAAAAACCCAGCATGGTTGGAAACCTCCAGTTAGAAGTGAAGCAACATGTGCCACTTCAAATGTCACAGTGTGAACCAAATCTGAGCTTCCAGGGGATTCTCTGCTGTTGCTTTATCTTCTCTCCTCTTGCTTTTTGCAACTGCTCACGTGCCATGCAAGCTGATTGATGTAACAGAAGTCTTTCACGGGAGGTGAATTTTGGATATGGAACATATTTTTCCAAGATGTGATGCCATTGGTGATGTGTTGATACTGAAAAGATATTAAAATATCTTGGATTCAGATCTTCTGGGTCATGGAATTTCTGAACCTTTGTCATCTAACTTGGTGTATCCATGCTATATTTGGACAGCTGACTTGCTTTTTTAGGCGCCTCATGTAGATTTAAAATAAAAACAGCTTGTGTTGAGTTGATTGCTACACTACTGTTTTAGCTGAAGTGAATTTGGGTGTGTAATCAGAACTTAGAGTTAAAAAAAATAAGAACTGGGGGATGCTGAGTTGGGTTGGCTGCTGCCAGTTGTGCTCCCTCCTGCCCACTTCCATGAGAACCCATCCCACAGCCGTTCCAGTGCCAAGGCAGTTCTGGAGCTGCTTTGTTTTTTCCTAGTGCCTGGGGCTAGAGCTGGTGGTGGCCAGGAGCTGCTTCATGTAGTAAGGAGGTTTCCTCTTAATCTCCAGTAAGCCTGGCAGTTGTCCCAGTCACAAACCAGTGCATCTGGTGGAGGTTTCCAAGTCACAGCTTCAGGACTGGAGAAAAGGATCTGTTTGCTTTCAGGTTTAGAAACTAGGCATGGGAACTGTGGTACATCATGTCCTGTTTCAGGTGCTGAGAGGCTGTCCAGGTCTTTCAAAATCCCTCCAAGGAGCCTGTCTGTCAGCACAACAAAGCAAGGTTTTACCTTTCCCAGCACCAGACATTTGGATTTAGCTTTACCTGGTTATGGAGTGTGGTACTGAGGTTTGGAGAGCTCTGTGGTGCCTTGTTACCTGTTGCTGCAGTAGTTGTTTTCCCTGTGGTTTGCTCTTAACCTGTGGGTTTTCTTCATCTTCTGAGCATTGTTGTTACAAGTTCCCATGGCAACTTCCAAGCTCTCAAGTAGGTGCTGTCCATCAAAACAAAAATGCTTACGTGGGGATTGTAGGACACTGACAGTCCTGGTGACCCTGGAGGAATGTCCCAGGGGATTAATTTTTAACTCCAGAACAGATTCAGATATTGACTTGCCAGGAGAACTCTCCAGTTCAGTTTAAAAAAACCCTCCATCTCTGTGAGTCTAAAGTTCTAACTGTTGATGTTGGACAGAAATCAGGTACCTAGCTCATGTCTCCTCCATCACAATGTTTGTCCATTGTGTCAAAAAGACAAGTGTGACATGTTTTCTATGGATAAAACCTTGGCTTGACTCAAAAGGAGGCCATAAAATGGTAATACATCTGAAAGGCATTATTATTTTTCCCCTCACACTTTCTTAGTCCCCTTGAGAGAATTCAAAATAGCTTCATGAAATTGCAAGTAATTTCTTCTTTTTTACTTTTTTTGTTTACAGTTTTAGGCGTAGAGCCTGGGAGCAGTGATTTAAATGAGATCAGTTACACAAGATGTACAAGGGGAGGGTTGGGACCTGTGAGATGGATAAGTAGCCCAGACTGAATAGAAGTGACAGGTCTGTGCAGGTCACAGCCTGGCCTCCCTGCCCTCGTGGTGGCCACTGCTGTCCAAGTCCTTATTTGACTCAAGAGGCAGAAGCAGCTTTCATAGTAGATAATTCACTTCTGACTCAGTTGGATAAGCATCTCAACCATCATACAGCAGTTCAGGTCAATGTACAGAGTTTCATCTCCAGCATTGTGCTTTCCTCCATTTTTCTTGTGGTGCCTTGTATTCTCATTTTTATGAGCAGTTACCAATGTGTATGTGCTGCTTTTTCTCCTCCATCTGTACGAGCTTATTTCCAGAACTCTTGTTTTGGAGGATGGAATTCGGAATGTTTCTGGAATAGAAAGTGATGTTGTCACCACAGTGATTGCATCGGAGGTAGAGGCTGTGGGATCACGTTATCACCTTTGAGCAAATTGTATTCCTTATTGGTGAGATGTTGCAATTCATTAGGTTGGAAAAGACCTTTGAGTTCAACCCAGCACTGTCAAGCCCACCACTAAATGATGTCCCCAAGTGCTCCAGCTGCACACCTTTTAAATCCCTCCAGGGATGGTGACTCTGCCACTGCCCTGGGCAGCCTGTGCCAGTGCTTGACAGCCCTTTTGATGAAGAAATTTTTCCTAATATCCAGTCTAAAGCTCTCCTGGCACAATGTGAGGCTGCTTCCTCTTGCCTGGTTACTTGGGAGAAGAGCCTGATGCTCACCTGGCTACAGCTTCTATCAGGGAGTTGTGGAGGAAAAAAAGGTCTCCCCTGAGCCTGCTTTTCTCAAGGTTGAGCCCCCGCCAGCTCCCTCAGCTGCTCCTTTTAAGACTTTTGCTCCAGAATCTGAGACAGCACTGGCCGAACGTGAACTTTAACACTGTGAGTTGGCACTGGCAGCCTTTATACCGGATCAGGTGCCCTCTCCCACAGCCAGAGTCCTCTCTGCTGCTGGGCAGCTGAGCAGAAATGCGGCTGTAAAACCATGACTGATCCAGGTGAAAGGTGTGCTCCCAAATCCATGTGTAGCTGAGTGTTGAGTCACAGTGCCAAGGTCTCCCGTCCTTCCTGGTGTCCCAGTGTGGGCTGAACCTGCAACACGGAGCAGTCGGCTCCTCTGAAGGAAGGTGTGCCCTGGCATATTTGAGACTGACCAACCAAGGACTGCAGGTCGATGCATTCAGGTTCCCTTCTGTGTTTGAACTTATTCCCAGCTTCTGTTCTTGGGGTGTTTGGAGCAGGGGACGGTTTGTCCATCCCTACCTCCTGTGACAACATTGCCTACCTGGAGTGCCGTGTGGCAGTAGCAAACCAAAATGCTGTTTGCAGGCAGAATTACCACCTTCTGTTTCTCCTGAAGTGGAATACCAAGACTCCTGCTCCATGCAGAAAAGACACTGTGTGGGAATAGGAAAGGAAGGGATGTGCTGGCAGTAGGCATGAATGTGTTGTCCTTTCTCTTTTGTTGGCTAAAACATTCTGGGGGATGGTGACACCAGTAGGTGGAGCCTGTGTGGAAGTGGTTTTGTCCACTGTTGCGTACCAATGATGTTACAAGCAAACCTGAATTGTTAATTAGTGAATTTAAACTCTGCTTTAGGTAAGCAGAGAGTGACCAGGGATTTATGCCACTACTGAGTATCTCCAGTACTGTTTGTTTGGATACACACCAACCAGGGCTAGTTGTCCCTATATCAGTCTCAGCAACTCCTATATTATTTGCCACTCAACTTCAGCAGTGATTGTTGCTTATTTACCTGTCACAATACTTGGCATTGGTGGCTAGTCCAGATCATCAAAGTAAATTGCTCTGGTTTTGAGCCCTTGTCAGAAGGGAATTGTTGGAGAGGCAAACTGGCACCATATCTTGCATATGTTCAATGGAGTTGAGAGGTTAAACCCAGGGAGTTACAGTGGGAGTTCAGCCCACCCCTGCCCAGAGATGTTTACGCCTCGCTGCCAAATTGTTTGCTAAAGTGAAGATCCAGTTTTCTGTTGCAGACATCTCTCTCAACCTCTGCTGTTCATTTAAACAAACAAAACCCAAACCACAAAGATTTTGTTTCAAATGACAAGTTTGTAATAAAAAACTAGGCAAGTGGATGAAAGCAGAAAGCTCCTGAGGCTTAATGAGTTCATGCTCAGTGGAAATGTCTGTGCTCTCCCAGTCTGCCCAGTTCCAGGTGTGAGCCCTGATGGCTCCCTTATTTCATTTGAGGCGAGATGACTCAGCTGAGAAGGGGAACATGGTCTTGTTGATTCTTGTTCTCTATGCAGAAAATCAGAATTTGTGTACCCCTCCTGCTGTGTGTGGTTTGAGAGCGTCATCAACCCTGCTGAAGTATCAGGTGTTCTCCAGATTGCAGCTGGTGCCTTTTGATGAGTAAATTTGCTGTGGAGCTCAGGCACTGATTCAGTGCTGAGCACCAAGAAAGCATCTGAATAGCAAAGGAAATAAAAGGGGGGCAGAGCTATTCTGCCACTTCTTTTTGCAGTCAAGGCCCTAAGGAACATAACTGACCCCGGGCTGGGTGTGTCATCCCTCTTCAGCAGGGTAAAATGTGTGTGCAGCGATGAGTGTCTTTGGTTTGCCTTATTTAACATTTGTAATAGCGAATTTATTTTTTAAAAAGGCAACACAAAACACGTCTTGCGTTTGAGGAGGGAGCTCAGCTTGGCAGGCAGGAGCATGGGACTCCTCAGAGCATCTCTGGGAAACTGCTGTTTCTCATTCTTGGGGCTCTTACTGAGGCACATGGTTAGAACATAAACCCAGCCATGTTAATACTGACTTTCATAGAGGTAAATATAGCAGCTGAGCTGTGAGGGCCTATTTTAAAAGTGCTTCTGCAACAGAATTCCCTCAGTGCTGAGGGAAGGGGCTGTCCACTGGCTGATGATCGCATTGCTCTGGGTGTAACAGAGGACAGGAGGAATGACTGAACTGTTGTGTTCATCGACAGCCATTCCAGCTTACTCTGATTGGGTTTCTTGTGGGTTTTGACAGCCTTTTGTGACAGGACAGACCTGTGAAGTATTTATTGTTGATGCTGGCATTCTGCCTACTCCTTGGCTTGCTTTTCCTTGCGACTGAGACAGGTGGGTCTGGCACATGAAGCTGAAAATAGTTGTGCTGCCTTTAAAAGCCAAGAAACCTGAAAATAGGTTAAATATAGTCCCCCTGTAGAGAAAGCTGTATACTTTGCTCTGGGAAGAATTTATATGATTGTATTATTGAGGAAGGATCACAAAATGGGAATGCTGCTTGTTTACAGCTTCTGTGATTTACCAGCATTGACTAACCCAGAGATATTGCTGCTGCTGGGTAACATCAAATCATCTTGATGGTCTGGGTTCTTCAGAGGCTGCATCATAGGGAACAGTATGGCTCTGTGATGTGTTGAAACATAATGCATCAGTTTAAGCCCTAATGCATTTTGAAGTGAACGTATCATCACACATTTGGAGCTGTGCAGTGAGAAAACTACAGCTACAATACCCAAACTGCTGCTCATGCTTGAGTACTTACTGGAATGTGAATGTTGCAGCCTGATTCTGGATTTTAAAAGGCTGCCTATAGAGTACTTACTTCAAAAAATAATTTTAGAAAGCTGTATAAAAATTGATGTCTATCTATGTACCGCAGTGGGATGTGGGAGGCAGTGAAAACACTTCTACAATCTGGAAATGGGCTGTGGGCTTCAGGTTTCCCACTCCAGTGTGGTTCTGACTCCAGAAGTTGGGTCTAAAAGCCTGGCTGGCTGGGTCTCTTCCTCTCTTACTGAAAAATGCAGTCAAGAAGATGATAAATACTCAGGTCCTATGGTTTGATTCCGGATCCTGTTCTTGGAGTATAGATTGGTCTAATTTAGTAAAGCAGGCTGTAAGCCAGCGAGTGGGTTAGGATGAAATGCTGACAAAGCACAGTGGAGTTCAGGCTGGGGATGAACAAGGAAAAGCCAGGAATGCAGCAGTAGCAACACGGTGGGCTCTGAAAGTGAGACGTGAGAGAGGCTCTGTCCCTGATGGTGCATTCATGTGGCACTTCCCAGAGCACACGGTGTGTAATTAGTGCGTTTGCAGGGCTCAGAGTGATGTACCAATGCAAATAACTTCTGGACCACTGAAATGCAGATGAGTCTTCTCTCTGTTCAGCAGAGGGAGATTTTAGCTGAGTTACTGGGAGGCTGAGCAAGCCTGAAATAGGAGTTTAATCTTGTGGCCTCCCTTAGGACATCATCCCTCATGTAGCATTCCAGTGTATTCAGTGGCAGCTGCACTTTGTAGTTTTAAGCTTGTTGAAAACACTTAATGAAATAGCCTGCAAAGTAGTCTTGAGGCCACTGAAACAGGATGAAGGGCCACTTCTGGAAGGGCATCACTTTGTTAATCACTGAAGAGTCATCAAGCGATACATTCCCTTTCCGGTAACACTCCTGATGCCCACAGGTCTGTGTGAGCTGCTCTAGGGTAAGTAAGGATGGTCCAACCACATCCTTTGTTGCCAAAACGAGCTCTCTGCCAGCAAGTGCTTTAGCAGGAGCTGGAATAAGCAGTGCTTTGACTTTACCCATGGTCTTATTGATGTTTTGTTACGTGCATGGACCTGAGAGCTTTTAAGTGCCATTTCTTTTCCTTTTTTTTTTTCAAGGCAAGTGCTTGCTGCAGTGGATTTGTCACCTATTCCCCTGCCAACCAGGACTTCTTACTGTACAGGACCTTGTTTATGTGTCCCGGGCCAAACAGGCCTTCCACAGATATTTGGGAGTATCTTGGGTGAAAAGCATGCAGGATGAGACACAGAGCTGTGGTGTGATGTGTCTTCTGTACTACATAGAGTGGATGTGGGTAGGAAATGATGCGTGGTGCGGGCAGAGGAAGAGAAGAGGGAGACTTGAGGGGATGAATGAGTCAATGTCTGCACCCTTTTTGACGTGTCTGCTGACTTAGAGCACAGTTGTGGATGGATACCCTGATTGCTGATGTCAGATCTGTCAACTGGATTTTGCAAATGTGCCAAGGGGATTAACTCTGTGTATGGAAGCGCCTCAGAATCCTCCGCTGCAATCCTCCTCAGTCGGGAGGGTTGGGATACTGTGCATTTGTATTTGTCGTGTTATTTCTGACTGAGTATCATCTGGGGTCACTAAAGCCAATCTCTTTCTCTCCTTAGCTGAAGCTTGAAGATCGCTCAGTGGTCCCTCGAGATGTGGTCAGACACATGAGCTCCAGCGTAAGTGCTTTTTTTTTTTTTTTTGTCCCTTTTTGATTGTGATACTGCTGCATGGATTTCTAGGACTTGCCAAATCGCCTGGATGGAGCTGGACAGTAATGCTTTGAGCATGTTCTGTTTTTAGTGTGTTGGATAGACATAGCTGCATCCGGTGAAAATGGAATTCTGCTAAGGCTGCCTCTGTACAGTTGGATATCTGCAGAGGTCTCCTGAGCAAGCAATCCCAGTCATGGTCAGGGAAGGAGACAAGAAGCCTGTCTACCCTGCCATTCTTAAATTAATCCATTCTGATATGTGGGGACTGTGCACCTGCTCTCCCAGACCTAACAGGAAGGTTGGAGTGGGGGCAGATCCCAGTTCTGCTGCTTGCCTTTGCCTCTTCGTATGCTCTGGTAGAAAACTTGAAGGGAATATTTTCAGACACACCTCTAAGTCCACAGCAAGCAGCGTCTTTTCCAGCTTCTCCCAAAAATGCAGCAAACCCAACACTGCTGGAGCATCCAACACAGCTAGGTTGACAGAAAGCAAGCTGGTTCTTAAACAGCAGCTGGTAATTGTTCCCTTTGCTCTTTCTGGATGCTGTTCTGTGTCCCAGCCACTCTGTTGCAGTTGTATGGCACTTGTGCCCATCAGAGATGTGTGGATTTGGAGTTTGTGTGGGGAATACTGGGGAGGTGGTTGAGTATCAATGATCAGCTGGGATGTGCTCTCTTTAGGAGCTCAGCAGGGTTGGCGGTTTCTTGCTGTGGCTCAGAGGTAACCTCTAACCCTGAGCCATATGGCCCTGCCATGTGCTTGCCTCTATCTTCTCTTGACTTGCTTCCAGCAATGTGGCTACCAAGGCTGTGATGAAGGAAGCAGCTGGCCACTAACTGCTGCAGTTGCACCACATGGTGTGCAGCCTGGTGCAGGGATAGAGAAGGCTGTTCTCTGACCTGGCTGCCTTGTTTGGGTTTTTGTGGTTTTTTAAATTAAGCCTTTTTTTGTCAATTAATAAAAGTAAACCCACCCCTTTTTCACAGAATATTACAAAGAAAAAAAAGGAATGAAAAGCTTGAATGATAATTTTAAAATTGCTGAAGCAAAGTATTTCCTTTAGAAATTTAGTGGTTGTTTGAAATGGAAATTTGAAGTCAACATACCTTTCTAAAACTGCAGCTCTATGAAAGAGTTCCAGTCCAAAACAATGAACAGGTAGAAAACGGAATTATTGGCTGTTCAGTGTTGTGCCTGGCACAGCTGGAGCCTTCAGCATATTCTTCTCACTCAGGGGGATACTTTGAGTCCTATCTCTCAATTGTTTGTTGTCCAGTGCTTCTGAAAGTCATTTTAAGCTTTCAGGACAGCAGGTTGTTCTCCTCTTGGCAAACAGGGATGTGCTGCTTTTGTTTGCAATTTCCATTCTCATTTGAGCAGAAATTGGCTCCCCTGGCTTGCTGCACATGTTTTGGTAGATATGTACCCGGCAGTTGTCTTGCACATTCATTTTTGTCTGTTTGCATGTTTAAATAATGGTATTTGCTTGACCCTTGTGGCCAGTAACTTCATTTTTTAAATTGATGGAATTGTGAGATTGTAACTCAATTTCTTCTCTGTTAAAAAGCATAAAAAATCTGAGGATGACTTATAGTTCCTTACCCTCAAGTGTTTTAAATGTTAGTGGTAAAGTAAACAATAAACCCCTTTTATCCCAAAGAAAACCTTCACCTGCTAACAGATATATTCCAAAAATTACAGGAGCGTTTAAAATAGAAAACCTGCAAGTGTCAGCCTGCCAAATTCAGGATGTGGGATGGTTGCCCTGCGCCAGTTGGCCTGGCAAATGGAGAATGTGGAACTTATTCTGTATTCAACACACTCTCTTAGGGCTTGTTTTTAACCTTGAACGGGAAGGACTCGAAATCCTCTGTTCCTCAAGAGAGGAGAGCTGACTCAAATCCATGTGCTTCTCATCGAGCACTGAGTGTGGGGAAAGACTGCTTCAGGGGGAAATACATGAAATGAGATCATTTTCACTGAAGGCAGTTGGGCTTGAAAGTCTAATCCAGCTGGATGAGAAGCAGGAGAAGTGGCAGAGTTAATTTTTCCAGGTGATATGCTAATTTGGGGAAAAGGTAAGAATAGGCCTGTAATCTGTCAGACACCTGGATTTTGTTGCTTCAAAGGATGCTGGGCTATGCTGTCCCATTTAAACAAAGGAATAAGGGTGGTGTAAAGATCCTCCTCTTAGAAAAGAGAGTGCTGAGGGAAAGAGTAGAAGGATGGGAGGTAGAAGATATGGGATTGAAGGCTGTGTTTCCAGAGCTGCTGCGCTCTGGGATGGGAGTTTGCTGGTCTGCCTTAAAGCTTTGTCTCTGGGGAAGGAATCCATTTGCTGCTTGAATATTCAGTGTGGTGCATGATGTCAGGGTAGCAGAAGAAGCAGGAAGAAGGTCTAGGGAGTGCACTTAATTGTGGAGTGAGTGGGGCTTGAACCCATCAGCTCTCCTCACTCAGTTCAGTCACCTCCCTTTTCCAGTTCTGCTGTTGGGGTTGATGGAAATGGATTTTTGTAACAGAACTGTGAAATGTCAGCTGGTTTCATTTGGCCCTTCCCTTAGTGGGATCAGCTAATGTAAGGATGGGCGTGTTTGAGCTGTGCCTGGCTGAAGACCTGCCCTGGAAGTTGAGACAAGTTGGCAATGTCTCTTTTTGGGACTGCACTGCTGAGCCCTGCTATAAACTCAGAGTGATTCAGCAGAACCCCTCAGCCTGCAAATCTGCCTCTGTCGCAGGCTAACGTTTCATGTGACAGGGAAATAAATAAACTCATAATAAAGGAAGGTTCAGTGGCACGTGAGGGAGGAGAACTGTGATTCAGCAGCCCTGTAGGTCCTGGGGTTGCTCACAACATTGATTTCTGCTTTCCTAACCACATACAGGGCTCTGCGCTTGCTCGAGCATTTTATAACTGGAAGGAGAAGTGAGCTGAGCTAAACCTGTTGCTCTTGGCCATGACTAATAGCACCCAACTGTGTTGGGTGGGAGGCACCTTTAGGGTGGTGCAGGTACCTTCTCTATGGGGACACTCACTTAGAGAACAGGCAGAGGGTGTTGGAGTACATCAGTGACTCCAGTCCTGGTTTTATTGCTTGCTATACTTTCACCATCCATTAAAGGGATTTTAGACCAAGAGACAATGTGATCCACAGAAATCACAGGTGTTGGATTGTATCGTGTCTCAGAGCTGCTGTCATGTTGGCTGCTAATAAAGGAAAAATTAATTCTGAAATGCGCAGTGCAGGGCGAGGAATTTGCTTTTTGAGTGTTTTTTGGTTCTGACTAACAAACAGTTTAAAACACAGGGCCTGAACTGCAAAGCACAGCCAGAGGATGGTGTGGGTATACTTATTTTAGCTTACTCTGGAGGAAAAGCAGGGCAGGTGGCTGTGCTGTAGCCTGCAGAAGCTGTGGGTTTGTTGAGCAGGTGCCACTTCTGAGCAGGCCTCACTCATCCCACGGCTCGAATTGTGCTGGCAGCAGCTGTTGTGAAGCCAGTGTAGTTCTGGCCAACCTTTTTCAGGTGAGAGTGATGGTACAGCTCTGCTGGGCTCCGTCCTGGCAGCCTGTGCAGGCAGCAAGCTTAGCTGCAGTCTGTTGTGATGGAGCTGAAGCTGGGAAAGGCTCGCTTTGCTTCCCAGCCCTTTGGGAAAGGAATGGAAATGATATGCGGAGCAGCTGGAGGGAATGAGCCCCTGCTGCTTTGGGGTCTGCCAGCGTGGCTCTCCCAGCCCTCCTGGCTGTGCTGGCACAGCTCAGCCTGGGGCAGGTCCCACTCTCCTGAGGCCACTGCCTTGGGTGCCTCGGGGCTGCAGAACACTGGGCTGGTGTGGTGTGAGGAGAGAGCTAGCAGCAGGCAGGTGGAAAGCAAGCCAGCCAAAAGGGCTGAACAGTCTGTCCAGGAATTACCCCGGACTGTCTTTGCTCCAACTGCCAGTCCTCAAGATGAAACTGAATGAGTTGAGCACCAGCAAACTTCTGAACTCCCACAAGGGCTGCCCAGGGCTCTGAGTGAAAGCCTTGACTAAGCATTTCCCGGGGTTGAAAGAACAGAACTGAGCAAACAAATCCACTTCTTGCAGGGTATAAGCCCTTTGAGTGTTGTGCTCAAGTCCTGCTGGAGCAGAGACCTTGATGTTTGAGATAAGGACGTCTCATACCAGGGCATTTGTCATGCTGGCCCTCAGTCAGCTTTGATAATGGACTTGTGGTCTTTAATAAATAAGAATATCGATTGTCCCAGCTGTCAGGAGGCCAGGGCAGCTGCTGCCTTTGACAGTGTTTGGGTTAGCAGCCCTTCCTTGCAGGCCTCCACCATATGTGTGAGCAACATGCACTTTGTGAGCTCCCTGCCAAGCTGGCCCCAGAAGGCTCCTGACAGCATGCCTTCTTTTCTTTGGGACAAAAAATATTAAAACTTTGTTAAAAAGTGAGGGAGATAATGACAAACCATCTTATAATTAGACCAACTGTAAATTATCTGGCTGCAAACGTTGAAATTTGACCAAAGTTGCCAGATTTTTTTTTTTCTGTATGGCACAAGATACAGGCCGTTTATAATGTCCTGCAAAAATTATGTGAGTTAAAGTCACAACAGCTTTAAAGAATTTCTGTTTCGTTGCTGATCTACCCCTGCCTTTGCTGACTCGGCAGTACCTGCACGTTGGTCCTGTGGCGCTGCAGAGATTCACTCAGTTGAACAGAGCAGGGAGCCAGACAGATTTTAAAGCAAGTAAATACTAATCACCTGATTTAGTAAGGTCTTACTTGACCAGGTGCAGGACTCTCTGCTTTAGCAGCCATTTCAAATTCTAACTGAAAGACTTCTTTTAACTGGGAAGAAAACACTACAGGTCTGTAATAGTGACCTCACCTTCTGAGCTCTCATACTGTTTTGTGAAATGCCTTTGCAGAACGAGGACCTGAAGGGTAAGAGGGGGTTTAATTTTAAAGTTTATTTGTCTCTGCACTTACAACTTCTACACAAAACACACATGTAGGACCTTCCCTAGGTAACAAACCCTTTTTCCCTTTTGTGTTTTCAGGACAGTCAGTGTGGAACTGTAATTGATGTCAACATCGAGTGTGCTGTGAAGCTGGTGGGAACCAACTGTATCCTTTACCCTGTCAACAGCAAAGACCTGCAGCATATCTGGGTGAGAACACAGCCAAAATACACATGGGAGCCAGGGCTTGGTGGTTTGGAGGGATGCTGCTGTACTTCAAATCTGTCTTGAAGGCGAAGCATCCATGTTGTGCAAGATGCATCTGCAGTTTGGTTTTATTTTAAACTTGCTGCAAGCAGCCTCCCTGGGAGAAGATGATGCAGCATCTCCTCATCTCCCCATCTGTTCTGTGTTTCTCATCATATTGCTGAGACCAAATTGTTTTGAAGGGCTAGACTGACATTAAATTGTGTGAGAACTCCTGCACTGAGTGTGGAAAGCTGGTGTAGCAACCTGACCGGGGCAGCCCGTGGCTGTGGCCCAGAGCTGCTGAGCTGCGACACCAGTGCTGTCTAAACAGGCTATAAAAGTGCTGAGATGAGTCAAGCAGATTTCTGTTAAGCTGGAACAGTCTCAAACATATCTGGTTCTCTCTTGGAGTGGGTAGGTGATTTCCAGAGACCAGGTGGGGTAGGATTTCATCGTTCTTTTTCCTCTGAGATAAAGATAATTTGGGAGTAAAGAAATGGAATGTCGTAACTCATCCCAAGTCACAGCCTGCGGGAAGACAGTAGGATATGAGCTCCTCTGGGATGAAAAATTAGTCTTAGTGATGAAAATTGGCCCCAGCTACAACAAACGATATTTATAAAGTTTTGTTTCCTGTTTTCATCACAGCCTTTCATGTATGGTGACTACATAGCCTATGACTGCTGGCTGGGCAAGGTCTATGATTTGAAGAACCAGGTTATCCTCAAGCTCTCCAATGGTGCCAGGTACTTCTCTTTCCTGTGGAAGACTGTCCCCCCAGGCTTTCACAATCCTGATCTGTTTTATGAGAACAAGAAACAGTTTGGGCTTCATTAACATAGTGATAAGTTATCTGTTTGCATAATCTTCAGATGTGGAGCAAGAGAATACATCTTTCTCTTAAAACATTGAAATTCATTGACAGCCCTCTGGAAAAGCTGTAGTCTGAAAGGTGACAATTTTTTTCAATCCCAGCAGATCGTGCTCCAGAACTAAAGCACATTGGTCTTTAAACTGTGCTCTCCTCTGCAAAAGTAGCTGTTTAAGATGGGTGGTTGTTCCAGACTTCCTCTCCGTAGGAAAGCAAAACTTCACTGAGCTGCAGGGAGAATTCTTACATTAAAAAAGGGTCTGTGAAATTGTGGAAACTTGCAGGCTAGTGGTTTTTATCAAAGATGAAAAAGCAGCCCAAGATAGAACAGCTTTGCTTTTTCACTGAATTTTTTATAAATGAAAACACAATCCAAAGTCTAGAGAAAGATTTAACAAGAGATATTGAAAGAAAGAGATGGTGAAATTTCTGCAAAGCCAGCAGAAGGATCTGAATTTTGTTCCTCTTGCATATGAGACAGTCTTGTGTGCTAGCCCTTACGAATTCACTACATCCACTCTGCTACTGTGGCCTGTCTTATCCAACAAACTCTTGATGCAAGGGAAGGCACCAGTGGAGGGCCAAGAGGCGTATGGGCCTGGCAGCTGGGGAATAACCCATCTGTCTTGTAAATTGAGTGTTGAAATTAATGTTTAAAACACAACAGTCAAATCCACAATCCTGCAGCCAGCTTTGAGTCTGTCTGAGAGAAGTGAGTAATGTGAGATGATTGGTGGATGCACTGTGTTACTGTGCAGTTAACCCAGGCTGGAAGGTCCTTAGGCGTATGTTAAACTAGGAGTGAAAAATAGCCACACATCTCTATCTGTAATGCCTGCAGTTACTGGTGCAATTTAAAACCTTGCTTGGAATCTTGTACCAGCTCCTGCACAGCTGTGTAAAGTGAGGTAACTGTTTGCAAAACCTCTTCCTAATGAATCATTTGAAATGCCACCAGAACTCACTCTGGAAATGAAGCTGTTACTGAAGAAAATACGCCCAAATTGCCTTTAATTCCCAGCATGGTGTGAGTAACAAATGGGACCTTTGCAGCAGACAGATCTTGTCCAGCACCCAGCCTGTTACTTAGCTTGGTTTTTTACATGCTGAATGAGACCTTTAGATACCTTTAATGCTTTTACAGCTTGTCTATAACCAGTTTTTCTCTGGACCATAAAATGTGATACACTGCTGGGTGCATGGCCAGATGTGCTCAGGCAGTGTCAGTCCCTCGGGTGCTGTTTGCTTTTGGGGTGGATGGCTCTGGGAATGTGACCGTCTGTCTCCTGTCTGCTTTCCAGGTGTTCCATGAGCACGGAAGATGGAGCCAAGCTGTATGACGTTTGTCCCCACGTCAGTGACTCGGTGAGCTGCTGGCTCTCCTGAGAGTCCTTCTGATCAACTTTCTCTTGGAAACTTCTTGTGCAGGAGGGAGGGAGAAGGCAAAATTCATGGGCGTTTATTAATCCTAAGAATTAAATGGTGTATCACTTACAGTAACAGTTTAAAGGGGATGTTAGTAATGAGCAGGTTTTGAGGAGGTATTACAATTAATACATCCAACTGATTTCTGTGTAAACAACTTGTGTAACGCCCTGTCAGATGGCTGGTGTCAAGGCAGTTCACTCACTGCTCCTTCTCTCTGCACTTGCTTCTAAAGGCTCTTACTTCATTTACTGCTTTCAAAAACTGTTCCTCTTCTGGAAAAAGGCGTTTTGTTTAACAGGTGTTCTGCTAGAAGCAGGTTTTCAGGTCATCTAAAATAATTTCTCTTGTTACTGCAGTCCATGGCATGCTTTGAATGGAGCCCTGCCACCATATTGGCATTTTCCAAATCACGTGGCAGGGAAGGTTTTGCTGGCTTTTGGGTAAAACAGTTTGCTGTGTGGTGAGATCTAACCTCTCTCACCTTCAAAGGCTGATGACAGCTTGCTTGTTCTTCCAAAGGGCCTTGCTGCACTCCTGGCAGCAGTGTTGGGAGATGACGGAGGATGACGTGTGATCCTTAGGAACTAGCAGAGCACTGAGCTCTTCTCCTTCCCAGCCTTCAAAGCAAAGATCCCTTTGATCTAAAACTGCACTTCTGCTAAAACTTGATGCCAGCTTGTTGAAGAGTAAATGGAATATCAGTTCAATAGGATGTGCTGCTGTGGTTTTCTGGTTTTGAACAGAAAAGGAGTGGTCTGTCACTCGATATTCTCCAATACCTCAGTCTGCTACTTTGGGTTGTGCAGTGTGTTTTCTGCTCACTAAATAGATGTCGCAGCAACATTCAGCTTCTGGTTACCCAATTTTGAGATGGCTTGTTTTGAGTCAGGCTGCCTTTAAAGTGTACATAGCCCTCTGGGGAGTCACAGTTTGGGCTGAATCACAGGCTGTCTCCAGTATGGCCATTCATGCTGTGCTCAGAATTGCCATGTGTTAGATGCTTACCTGACTTAGATTGTCACACTGCTCTTATCCCTTCTGACAAAGTACAAGGCTCAATGCAGTTTTGTGCACAGTATTTTATCTACCCTAAACTGCTCTGTCCGCCCCCACACTGAATCTCAGTGGGAAGGAGTTCTAGGAAAGCAATTGTTGTGTTTACTGTCCTGTTTTTGTTTTCAAAGAACTGTCATATTAACTAATCCACCTGAGACAGGAATAATACACACCTAATTTGACAAACAGTAGTGAAGGCACACATCCTCTGCCTCTGAAAGCTGTAGGTGCTTGAATTAGAGCATGGAAGAGAGATGGATGTCCTTGCCCAGCTGACCTGGGCTACCTTGTTACTGAGAACCTCTCTGTGGAAATATGCATCTCTTGTTTCTTGCAAGTACCTTTGCTTCTCCTGCACCAAGTCCTGGTCCTGTCTGGATGTGTGACAGAGCAGGTTGCTATAGAAACTGCTGGGCTGCCTTCAGGAGAGGACAAGCTACAGGAGATGGGCATCTTTCAGACTTTACCTTTATAGTTAATTTTACCAGTCACAAAAGATGGAAGGGAAATGCTGGAATATTAAATCTTGGAGTCCTTTATGCTGCTTTTTTCCCCTCCATTTCCCCCACAGGGTCTCTTCTTTGATGATTCATATGGCTTTTATCCTGGACAAGTCCTCATCGGGCCATCTAAAGTGTTCTCCAGTGTGCAGTGGCTCTCGGGTGTGAAGCCTGTTCTGAGCACAAAGAGCAAGTTCAGAGTGGTGGTGGAAGAGGTAAGGACTGACACCCTGACACATGGCCACCTTCTGCTGAGCACGGTCCCAGGCTGGCTGCTTGGAGCAGAGTCAGCTTGCCATGGTAACCTCCCAAGAGCAAATGTGCTGTGGCTGTGGTGACAAATTTCTCACTGGGCACTGGCAGGACTTTTGAGCATCCTAGCAAGGGTCCCTGCTGGAACCCTGTAAAGTGATCACGTGTCAGTACACTAAGAGGGCAGTACTGCTGATCATTAGGGTAGCAGGAGCACATCTTCTATTGAAACTTAACACTGCATGCTGTCCAAAAGGGGAGAAATATTGCTGACTCTTGGCTTAAAGAAGGAGCAGCTCCAAATCCATTACCATATTTCTTTGTGACATTGGACTGCTGATCTATGTGTACCATAGCTTCCTTCCCAAGCCACTTGTCTGTCCTTGAAGCTAAAAGCTGTAGAATCTCTGCATTGTCAGGAGTCAGGTTGTGAGGACACTGTAGTTGTCCTGGATGTGGTGAAACTGCGCTTGCCCGTATTTAATGATAAAAGCAGGTTTGCCACTTTCCTGTGTGTAAACTTTCAGATCTGAGACACTGGTCTGGGAAAGTCTCTGAAAAGTTAAATTGCCTTTTCTGTCATTACATTGTAGGTACAGGTGGTAGAACTAAAGGTTACTTGGATCACTAAAAGCTTTTGTCCTGGAGGTACTGATAGTGTGAGCCCTCCTCCCTCGATAATCAGCCAGGACAAGCTGTCCAGGTGAGATCCCTTGAAAACCCCTTTTCACTCCCAGCACCCAGGCCCTGCACAGGCTGTGGGTGACAGGCCTACCAAGTGAAGAGACACAATGCTGCCGTTTCCAGCGGGTTTTTTTCCGTGCTGCATGCCTGCATATGCCAGAGCTTCAAAAATGTGAGAACTTCCGAACTAGTGTAGCAGACACTTGAGTTACCAGCACGAGGGCAAGCATCCCACTAATGCTAAGTTCCCTCCAGCTTGACAGGTGCATGGAGTGGTGTCTGGCAGCAGCTTCCTTCTTCCCTTGGCCTTTCACTCCTGCTTGGAGCAGGCTTCATCTCCGTGTGTGTCAGGGGTGGGCCTGGGGTGGGGCTCCGAGGTGCGGCTGCGGCCCGGGCTGGTACTGAGGCAGTAACTGGTGCCCTCTGCAGGCTGCAGCTGCCAGAATGGGCTGGGAAAGCTCAAAAGACAAGTCAGATGAGCAACAGCACTGTCAGTGTGGGTCCTGCCTGGAGCTCGTGTGCTGGAGGGGAGCAGCTCTCAAATGACAGCAAAAAAAATCCAAATATCTCTTGGCAGCTCTCTGGGGGGAGTGACTTGTGTCCCATCCAAACCCTTTGTATCCCCACCCAGTCCCTGGTGAGATTCCCGCTTCTCCTTTAGAATTGCGTGCCTGGAATTGATTTGGTGTGGTGTTCTGCCACCCCTGAAGCAGCGCTGTTGGTGTGAGGCCATGCCAGCCTTGTGAAGGCTGTGGGCACTGCTGGGTTCTGTTACTGTTCTGTGCTCATGGCTTTCCTGTTCTGCCAGGGTAAAGCGTCTGGGGTGCTTTGACCATGCCCAAAGGCAGCTTGGGGAAAGGTGCCTCTACGTGTTCCCAGACAAAGTGGAACCTGCAAAAATCACCTGTGAATGTCCCGAGAGGAACTGTGTCCTGGGTGAAGGGTCAGTTGCCAAAAAGGTGAGTTGAGGGGTCGAGGGAGGCGTTGACTTCTCTAAGCGTTTCTGGTCACTGTGGCTTTTAAAGCAGAGATCTTCCTGGTAGTCACGTGGTCTGAAATGTGACTCCTGAAGTGGTTGTGAAGAGTAATGGCTTCTTGTTGCCAGCAGGGAAGTCACCTTGTGGTGCAGTCTGGCTGCACTGGGGGAAGCAGGCAGCTAACACCTTGAGAGAATATGAAAGGGGCCTCAACACAGAGGTGTCACCTTGCAGGGGTCAAGTGTGCTCTGACAGCTGGGACTTAAAAACCTGTTGTTTTCCTTAGCATTCTCATGGAGCTGAAATGTTCAGTTAAACTTGGCTATGGTGAAACAAGGAAGTTGTTTTTGCTTCCTAGGCCAAGTGAGTCATGCTGGTCTGTACCTGCTGGCTGTGGAGCCATGGTGTTCCTAGAATAACAGGATGTCATCAGTGTGTAGATGGTGACCTCCCTGCGTGGCTGTGCCTGTTACATAGATTAACTTGTGCAGCTTCTTGTGACCTTCCATAACAAAACAGTTCAAAACATGCTTAAAATAAGCTGAAGGAGCAAAGCTCACTTTCTGTGGGGTAGTGCAGCGCTGCTCCTGAGCAGAGCGGTGCGAGATGCTGGTTTGCAGAGTACTCTGGTGCAGGTGAAATGTGCAGAGCCCCACGGGTGCACAAAGCTGAGCATTCCCCAGGTTGGCTGGCAGCCTGCTGAGTGTCCAGGCCCAGCTCTGACCCACGTCTGCTCTCTCCAGGTGAGGCGGCTGCTGAAGAAGCAGATCGTGAAGATCATGTCGTGCTCTCCTGAGTCTCAGGGCACCAGTGAAGCCCCTGACAAAGAGTCTGCTGCAGCTGCTGACCAAAAATCAGAAGAGCTTAAGCCTGATTCCAAGTGTGAGCTGGATGACTCTTCCAACAGTGCACCAAGTCCTGGGGAGAGAAAGGAAGAGCAGCCTGAAGAAACAGGGAAGGAGAAAGGGGGAGCAGCAGCGCGGCAGCAGCAGCAGCCTCCCTTTCTCCTGAAGGATGAAGGGCTGCCTGACTACCGGCTTCAGTCCATGGAGCAGGATGCTGATGATGAGGCAGCTGATGACACTGATGACACCAGTTCTGTCACCTCTTCTGCTAGCTCCACTGCCTCGTCCCAGAGTGGCAGCGGCACCTGCCGCAAGAAGAGCATCCCTCTTTCCATCAAAAACTTGAAGAGGAAGCACAAGAAGAAGAAGACCAAGGTTTCACGAGAATTTAAGCCGGGAGACAGGTGAGCTGCATTTCCACAGCCACGTGTAATTGCCAAAATCTCCCTTACCCAAGTGCTCAGATGTAAAGCACCACCTGAACTCGGGTGCTTTAGGATGATGGTGAGTTTGGGCACCACCTGGTAGTAACTGCCAGTGGTGATCTTGTGATGACTGTGCAGTGGCCTGTGTGGAATCAGCTTGGTCTGAGTCCAACTTCTGATGAAACTGGGGCCACGTGACGTGACACTGATGCTATTCCATTTCAGCTGTGCCTCAGGGCATTGACAGCATATCTGTGCTGTGCTAGAGTCTGTATGCAGGGAAAGAGGTGAATAAAGATCACACAGCTTAAACATGACACTAATTGGTTACCTTATTGGCAACTGCTGCGGAGAGGCTGAGGACAGACCATGCTAGGAATGGACAGCTTATCCTAGAGAGCTGTCTCCAGAGCAGCACGGAGCTCTGGGCTGGGAGGTGGTAGTGCTGCCGTGGTCTCTGTTATCCTTGCCCTGCTCTGCAGAGATCTGCAATTTTTGCCAGCAGTATACTTCTTAATATTAGAGTTTTTTAATGAACAAATTGCACTCACTCCTTGAGAGCCTTGGAGGAATTAATTTCAGTAGCTTGGGGGAGGGAGCACTGCATGTATCTGCCCATTTCTAGATAAAACTGGATCTCAGCAGCTTTTGCCTTTAATTTAGGAGTGTTTAAACTGTTCTCATGGGATGCAAGGACATCTGACTAGTGGTCTGCCTGTCCGTTGGCTTCTCTGGGCTGCTTAGTTGTATACAGATCCTGCATCAACTGGTGCAAGAGAACATGTGAGAATTCTCCCAGGAAAGTGACATACCAGTATTCAAGGGATCCAGTAGTTTGGGAATGTCATGAACTTCATTTGCATTTTGTGTAGGTATTTAGCTTTGCCTGTATGCAAGGGGAGTGGTTCCTGTAGTCCTTGTGGGCTCTGAAGAAATGAGATTTGAAGGTCACAGTGCCCAGCAGAGCAGTATCCAAGTGAGAGAAAAAATGGGAGTGTGTGATAGAGTTCCTGGGAACAGATCCTGGGTTCATTCCTCGTGTCTCACTCCCCCATTGAATGTCTCTGTTTTACTGAAGGTTTTGCTAAGGAGAGCTTAGCTAGAGCACCTGGTGGCTCCCTGCACCATACAGGCAGTGGGGAGAAATCCCTGTGGCAGCCCCAAGAAATTCTGGTGCTGGATCTGGGCAGCTCCGTACAAGGAGATGCAGAGACAAACATGGCACAGAGAGTAGGAAACGGAGGCTTTTTCAGCACAGACTGAGAGTCCCCAGCTGATGCTGTGAGGGGTGCCTCTGGCAGCTGGGCACAGCTCAGTGTGAGGGGCCAGTGCTGTTGAATATTCCTCTGAGGTGCTGAGACCATCAGAGATGTTCTGCCAGGCACTGCTGAGAAATGCCGAGTGCTTGGGCTGCCTGCGCTTGGTCACCACGTGTGATGTGTCAGCTCCTGGGCAGCTCTGGCTGCAGGGGCCAGCTCAGCATGCGGCTTTGCCATCAGTGAGTGACCTGCTGCAGCTCTCTGTGCAGCACACAGACCACTGGATATCTTTTAGTGAGGGTATGCAGGGATTTTTAGTAACATCAAGTCTTGATTTTTGTTTGAAGCCACGTACACTGCTGCAGACAAGACTGCCTCATTTCCTTACTCAGCTTTTCCACTCCCATCCTCAGCTGCACATCCTGTGCCCCCCAGAAACCATCTTGTTGCATGTCACGCACACACTTGGCCTGTTACAGACCCTTCTCTGATAATTTCTGCTGTTGAGTGCTAGCCCTACTAAAAACTTCATCTTGTTTCCACTTAAAAATATTTCTCTGACATTCATAAAAACAGGGCTGGGGGCAAACAGCTGTATTTGCCTATTGTATCTTCTTTCTGATTTGATCCTGAAACTAACATAAATCCAGCATTTATGTTATTCTGGAAGGCCTGGCCAGCAAAGTAAAGGGAAGATTTAAAGTCAGCATGGGATTTGGTTTGTTCTGTGCTGTAGGAGAGATGGAATTAGTGGAGGGCTCATTAGAAGAGTGTCCAGCTAGGCTGTCCCTCCTGCCCCAAGCACTTTGCCTCCTCAAGCATCCCTGTCAAGCCCCACAGCAGAGAACCAGCATGTGGTCCACTGTGGTATGTTTGGGTTTAATTTCTGAGCTGCAGAGACACATGTGTGTGTTTGAACCACTGGGAAGGACACTTTTCTCTTTTAAACAAAATCCTTTTGCTTTACCCACATTCAATGTGTTGCCTATTTTGTTTTGGTTTTTTTCTCTCTGGAAGGGCTGTGATGATTTATCTTTCCAGTCATGTGTTGTTCTAGTTTCAAAGACTCCTCAAGGCTGTCAGGCTGGAAGGTGCTCCAGTGGAGAAGATCTCAAGTTTCAAACTGTTTGAAGCTCCTGTCATGCTTCTGTTGGGGCAGAAAGTGGGTGCTGGTAGATGTTCATTTGCCTCCGTAGGAATAGAAATGAGCTCAGCAGGAGCTCCCTGGAAAGTCATTCTTCCTTCAGCAATGTAACATCTGCAGGGGTGGAGAACCCATCAAAACAAAGCCTGCTGTGTAGCTGCTTCCATGGGCTCTACATGAGGTTTCCTGACTTGCTTCCCAGCCTGCTGATCCACACACCTTTGTGTTGCTGAGGTCCATCCTGATCCCCAATGTTCCCTTTGGGTAACTCATTGCCTTTCTGTGCTGCCAGGGTTGCTGTGGAAGTGGTGACCACGATGACTTCAGCTGACGTGATGTGGCAGGATGGCACCGTGGAGACAAACATCCGCTCCAATGAGCTGATCCCTGTCCATCATCTGGACAACAATGAGTTCTGCCCCGGCGATTTTGTGGTGGACAAAAGAGGTATTGAGTGTCAAAACAATGCTCTTAATTGCAAAGTGTTGTTCAGTCTGGATGCCCTAATGTGCTCTGTAGCTGTTAGTGCTCAGTTGAGGTGGGCACCTGACAGGGACAGCAGTGATTCAGCTGACTTGGCAGGAATGGCAGCAGAGAACCACTATTTACATACCAAAGTTGAACTGTGATGACAGGAAGGATGGGGAAGGAATAAATGCCAAGGAACCAAACTAGGATTTTCAGTATTTCTGCAGAGCAGGGGTTGCCCACCTTGAAAGGGTCAACAGCTCTGAGCTCTCTCAGAATGAGGGGAGAAACAAACAGCTCACCTCGAGCTGCTTTCTCTGTATGGCTGATCTATCATGACCCTTACATTTTTTTCATGGGGAGTTTTGGGATCCAGAGGCATGTTCTTGAATCCCTTCTCTTCACCAAACTAACTGGTGATGCTAGTGAGGGCCACGGGATAAGTTCAAGGTGACCTAACAACTTCTGGATATGAAATATTGATGCCACCATCTGGCTCTCAGCTCCTTTTCTAGCAGGGGTAGACCCTCAGCAGTGGGGAGCAGAAGACACTCAGGCTGGGAAGCAGGAAAGCTGGCTTAGCATAAATAGAGGCTGTTTTATGTGGCCATTTCTGATGAATAATAGTCTGACTGGTCTTCTGGGTTACATGTAGTCTGTGGAAACTAAAGTTACCCGTCAGCTCCAGCTCTACCATTCTAGTTTGGCAACAATTTTCACTGTGTAGGAAGAACTGTTTTTCCTCACGCCATTCACAAATGGAAGGCTTCAGCCATGAGAGCCCAGGAGCTGACAGCCTGAGTCACTGAGCAAAGTCTGTGCTCCTTTGCCTGATTTGTCTGTTTTCTTCCCTGCTATTGTGACCAAAAGCTCAGAGCTCCCAGGATCCTGGGTTATATGGAGTGGTGCAGTCTGGGGACCACATCGGCCGTACCTGTGTGGTGAAGTGGTTCAAGCTGAAACCCAGTGGAGATGATGTGGAGGTAAGTGCAGGAACCAGTGCCTGCTGCAACCAGCTAAGAGAAAGCAGCCACAAAATAACACAAGCCTCACAGATAAACACAGATAAGCCTGGGAATCAGCTCTGCATTGATTGTGTGTCCTTGAGGAAGAGAACAGTGCTTATGGGCCTGGGAGATTTAGCTAGAGGTGATATCACTTCATACTTGTCGATGTCTGTGAGGTAGCAAAGACCAGGCAGAGAATCCCATGGTATCATCAGGTTCTGGTATGGATGAAGAGTTTTGCTAAAGTTTTCACAAACAATTGATTTCTTGAGTTCATTATAAGAATTTTTCTGCCCCATGTCTTTCGTGGTTCACAGAAAGAGGATCAGTCTATTGCACGTTGTTGTGCTTGCCTGTGCCCATAGTACTGTTACCCACAGTCACCCTAATGCCTTTTCCTTGGGATTTGTAGGAATACTGTGTTTTCCACAGTCTTGATAGACTGCAGTCTAGTTGGAGATGAGAGGGGGACTCGACACTGCTTTGTCTTAGGCTGCCAGACCACGCTGTCATAACTGAGCAGGGCCATTTACATGCAAAAGCAGAATGTGAGTCTGGCCTGGAGTTGTGCTCCACTTATTTCTCACAATTTGTGAGTTCCTAACTCTCTCTCTCTCCAGGAGAAATCAAAGGAAAGATGTTTCCCATTAAATGACGAGTTTTTTGTCATATATTTCCCATTGCCTTGGGTCATTTCAAAAGTAAACTCTTACTCTGTAGGCCCCAGTGAACTGCTTTGAGAAATCTGGGTGTTCAGAAGGGAATAAAACACTGTGGTTGCACATCTCCTTGTCATGGTGACATGGACCCTGAGGTGAGGGTGAGCAGATGACACAGAATATCCGCTTCCCTTCATTGTTGTGCCTTGATTGACGTGCTGCTGGATGAGGTGACACTAAGTGACAGCAGCAGCCTCTTGCAGGCTGTTGGAGCAGCTGAAAAGGGACGAAATAAAACACAAAGTGCTTTGAAGTGCCGAAGGTGTGTTCTGGGGGTCAGTGCAGCCTCCTGGGGCTGACGTGTTGCGCTGTGTCTCGGTGCAGCTGATCGGGGAGGAGGAGGATGTGAGCGTGTACGACATCGCCGATCACCCGGACTTCCGCTTCCGCACCACCGACATCGTCATCCGCATCGGCAACTCTGACGGAGCCACGGCCAAGGAGGACGAGGTGGGTCCTGGGCACAGTGACCAAGTATTGGTGGAGACGCGTGGAAAAGTTGATAGGAAGGCTTTAGGCCCCACATGGGCATCCTAAACTCCCTAGCTTCCTGATGTTGTATTGGTGTCCCCTTCTGTCATGAGTAACACATCAGATCTCTGTCTTGTGGAGATGTAACCTTGAAATCCTTTGACCTTTATGACAGTCTTCAGCAGAGCAAGAATGAAGCTGAGACAAGAACTGAGCATATGCCTGAGGGCTTTTCATAAAACTCTTGCTTAGGATTTCAGAGTAACTTGTAATAAAAGGATATTCTGAGGGCTCCTGAGCAACCATGAAGGTGGATTTGTCATGAAACCGGTTTCACTTGGCAACAGAAGGCTGGGGTTCTGGTTTTCATCTGAGCTATGTACATGTTAATTTTGTTGAGCTGATTGACGTCCTTGGACGAAAAAGGAGCAATTTACATTGTAGAGGAAACACTCCTGGAGAGACCTCCAGCTTTTGAGCCTGCTGCCCTAAAAAAGTGTTAAAAGGTGTAGTGTGGCTCTTACAGCACAAAACACATCCCAGCCTGCTCAGCTGACCTGAATAACCTGCTGCAGGGCAAGGTGCTCCTTGCTGCACACCCTGCACGACTGTGGCTTGTCTGTTCATGCCTGTGCTCTCTGGGGAGCCCCTGGTGCTGGGTGTTGGGGGTGGGGGGGACTGAGGGCACCCCACTAGAGGGCACCCCCATTCCATGAAGGGCCTGCCCCTTGCTGGCACTGAAAGGCCCCTGGTGCTGTCAGAGATCAGGATCTCCTGCCAGACCAGCCCTCCTGCTGCTTGTGGAGGGGAGTTCTCCCCACCTCCATGGCAGAGTTATGTGGTTTCTGGATGTAGGATGCAAGTGTTGCTCTAGGTGGTTCTCCAGCTGGGGAATGTGTTTCTCAAATCCTTCCTGCTCTACACTGAAATGCCTGGGCAAGAAAAGGAACTGACAAACCACTCTTGTCTCCACAGCCTTCGGTCGGACAGGTGGCTCGTGTGGATGTCAGCAGTAAGGTGGAAGTGGTGTGGGCTGACAATTCCAAGACTATCATTCTGCCTCAGGTGAGGTCCTGTTCCAGCTCAAATATCCCTGTAATTCGTAGCTGAGTGACAAGACTTGGGTTTAAAGCCTGTGTGTAGAGAGATTCACTGGGTAAGGGAATCTTGCTCTGTTGATTGGTGCAGTCCCATGTGATAGGGTGGCTTCCCAGTTCTGTTAGCACAGGAAAATCCTTCTTTTGTCAGGAGGTGTGGGCAGCTGGTTGGTCACAACTGCTCTGGAATCTAGTGATTAGGAAAGCCTGGGCAGGCTCTTTTTGCCTTCACAAGTGCACTGCGTGCTCCCAGCTCTGCCCACAGCCCTGCTCCTGGCCTCCAGCACCTGGTGCTTTGCAGAGCTCAGGGACCATCAGTTCTGACTGGAGCCCGGGTTAGTGCATTGCCCAACCAGGGCACCACTGAAAGATGATTGCGTGTTCTGTCTCTCTTGTGAAATGGCACCGTAGTGGGGTTTTTGGCTGAAGAAACTCCTCCAGAAGTTGGGCCAGAGCCACAAATTGTCACCTTAGCTGACCTAGGGATCAGACTCAAATCTTATCCCAGGGCAGGGAGGGAGAGGGTTGAGTGCAAGCTGAAAAATACAGATACAGCCACACTGCTAATCCACTGCACCCCACTGATTTGTCTTGGGTTCTTTTAAGGCTTTTGTTGTACTGTCTTGTACTCGTATTTGCTAACTCCCCATACAGTTTCATCCCGTGTCTTCTCTCCTTGTTGCCTGGAATGAAGGCAGACAGCCTAAAGATACAAGACAACCTGCATCTGTAGAGTCCCATTCTGTCACTGGCGGAGCAACCACTGCCTCCACTGCAGAGATGCCTTAGCGAGTACAAAGAACTTGAGCAAGATTCCTTTTTAAACCAAGCAGCTCTGCATTAATTACAGTAGAATAGTCAATGCCTGCACTATGGCAGTGGACTGGGGCGTACAAAGCAGGCTGCTGTCTCCCTTCCCCCTGTTGTCACATGTGCTTGGATCACAGGCAGAATCAGAGGTCTGATGCGTGCTCCACAAAGGGCTGTTCTCACACTGCGGTGCCAGGGCTCTGCAGCAGCTCCTGCTGTGTCACGCCAGTCCCTTCGATTCCGCTCGTCTGCGTAATTATGGGAGTTGGGGAAATGTCAGGAGCATGAATTATCAGTTGGTAAAACCATGATTTATCAATGCCTGACCATGTGCCCAGAGACGAGCTGTCTGGGTGCTTTTTCCCAGCTCTAAAAATAAAGATGGCATAACTGGCTAATTAACTTTCCGACTCAGATTTGGATTAGCTTTGAGGGCAGTGAGTTTTGATGGCTTTTCCTGCCTGCAGTCGCTTGTGTTGAACCCAGCTAACCTCTGCTGGCTGCCTGTCTCCGGGTGGCACAGGAGTGGCTCAACTGTGCTGGTTCAGTTGAAGGCTTTGACAAGATGACTGAGGATCCATGTGCTTTAGCTTCTGGGGTCATATCTTGCAAGATTAAGAGGATTCTTGGGCTGTCACTCAAGTGTCAGAAGCTTGTGGATGAAATGCTCCCATCTTGTGACTGCAAACACAGCCCTGTAAAGGTGTTGCTCCCCTGGTTCTGTGTTGGTGCTTATAGCTGGAGGAGGTCTGTAAACCTCTGCAGAGAGACCTCCTGAGACGTAGCACGTGCAAGAGTAGGAGATGAGGCTGGATGGAGTGGGGATGTGCTCAGCTTCCAGTAGAGAGAGGGAAGAGAAGGTTTTATGTAAGAGCTTATTCAGCAGTTTGGGTGAGGCTCCATTGTCCCAGCTGAATTTTAAGCAGTAGCCACATATAACAGCTAAAGCAGCCTGGCAAGGCTTTTTCCTAGAGGAAAACTGCTATGGGAATGTGTTGCTGGTTCCAGCATTGGCTCTGTGGAAGGACGGAGTGTGGAGGCAGCCAAACAAGAGCTCTGTGCCAACACAGTTGCTGGTGCAGAAGCAGGACCAGAAATACCAACTCCTCACAGGATACCAAATACCTTCTGAGCTCTGTGTTCTGAAACCCTGGGGCACCCAGGTAGCTGTGGGGCAGCTGCCTGCTCTCCAGGGCTGGATCCCAGATGCTGGGAGGACTGCAGCCCACCTAGAACTTGCCCTAGTTTTACCCCCAGGGCCATAGTTGGAAAAGTGGAGGATGGAGCTGTGTGGTTTCATAATCTGTGCCACTATGGATGGAATGGGTTGAAACAGCCCAACCAATCCCAGATGGAAACTCCTTTTTCATGACTTGCTTTTAAAAACAACTAAAACTGTGCTTCAGCCTAAGTCTCATGTAACTCTACTCTCCTTTAGCACTTGTACAATATTGAATCAGAAATTGAGGAGTCTGACTATGATTCTGTCGACGGCAGCACCAGCGGGGCATCCTCGGAGTGGGAGGATGAAAGTGACAGCTGGGAGACAGATAATGGCCTCATGGAAGATGACCACCCAAAAATTGAGGACTTTGAGCCTGAGGAACCAGCAGCAGAGGAGGTGAAAAAAGTAGAAGAACAAGTCCAGGGAGCTGTGGCTATGGCAGTTGCAGATCTTGCTACAGACAAAGCTGGCAAGGATGGAGCCCCAAAGAGCTTCCGGGAACTAAAGGAGGCCATCAAGATCTTGGAAAGCCTGAAAAATATGACTGTGGAGCAGCTGCTGACTGGCTCTCCCACCTCCCCAACTGTGGAACTGGAAAAACCCACTCGGGAGAAGAAGTTCTTGGACGATATTAAAAAGCTGCAGGAAAATCTAAAGAAGACCTTGGATAATGTGGCTATTGCTGAGGAGGAAAAGATGGAAGCCATGGTAGAGACGGAGAAGAAGGAAGAAAAAGCAGAGGCACAGACACCAGTGAGGTCAGAGTGGCCCAGTGAGACACCAGTGCTCTGCCAGCAGAGTGGAGGCAAGCCTGGAGTCACCTTCACCAGTGCCAAGGGAGAAGTGTTCTCTGTGTTGGAGTATGCTCCAGGTGAGTGTGGGATACTCAGTCCTTCACTGCTGTCCTGCGGTGTTTCTTTATCCAAAACCTTTGCCTCAAACCTTTTGGATTCTGTATCCAACTTCTGTAGCACGGTGTGTTCTGGGACCTAAGCATGGCTTTTAGATAGCATCTCTAGGCACTCCTGCACCTTCCCAAGCCTCAGAGGTGTGCTTCCCTCTTTCCCAGGGTGGTAACTAAGGTCAGAGGGCTGCAGACATTTCCTTGCAAGTTGCAGGGTTTGTTCAGGCCTTTTTTTGGGGCTGAATTGGTTGAGAAGCAGAGCAGGAACAGCTGGTGTTCTTGTGCTGGGTGTCCTTGGTGAGCAAGTGTCCTTATTCACTGGCACCAGTGTTAGTGGCCAGAAATAAAAAAGAGCATCTGGCTGTGGGGAACATGGGTGACAGTGGAGCCCAAGGTGCTCACAAGCCGGTCAGGCCACACCTGGGAGGGAAAGGTGGCCAAACTGTTGGGAAGCTGCATGCGTGGGCCAGGGAAGATGGGGAGCTGTGCTTAGGTTTGGCAGAGAAAGGGCCATTGCTCTGCGGGATTGTCCCAGCTGTGGGACAAGGCTCCTCGCTGGGCCACAGGGACAGTGTTGTGTGGGACAGTGAGAACAGGAGGTGCAGGTTGTGGTTGCCGTACTGTGTGGGAATTAATCTCTCCTGCCTCCTGGCTCAGCCGCAAAGCAAGTTAACTCCTCTTTTCCACATGATGCATATTACACATGGGTAGATTTGCCTTCACGAGGAACCTGTGGCAGTTTCCAAAGGCAGGCTGTTAATCCCATTCTCTTCCTTGCCCCACAGATTCCCATGCCTTCAAGAAAATGGAGTTCCAGCCCCCAGAAGCCAAGAAGTTCTTTAGCACTGTGCGGAAAGAGATGGCTCTGCTGGCCACCTCCCTGCCCGATGGCATCATGGTGAAAACCTTCGAGGATCGAATGGCAAGTGCCTGCTCTCAAATGCCTCTGTGGTAGTGCTGGGCTCAGCATCCTGATCCCTGTCTTTGGAATTCCCTGCTTAGCCCTAATCCTCTGCATTAGAGCTGCAGGAATGTGTGCAGCATGTGAAACAGGGCTGTAATTACCCAAAATGGCTGCTTTTGCATTCCCCGAGTCAGGGTGGCAGACAAGGAGCTGCTGATTGCAGGGAGCCTGTTCCTGGTGCTGAGTGGGAAGACGGGCGAGCAGCCAGAGAGGGGCTGTGTCAGCAGGGAGCAAATTTGGGATTTTTGACCATCCTTGAAGCCCTGCTTCAGATGCAAAGGTTCGCTGTGCTCTCAGGGTGCAGCTTCTGGTGGGGGAAGGTGCCCTGAGACGTGTTGCTTGAGCTGACACTTGTAAGGGCTGAGTCAATCACATCCCTACTCTCCCTCTGTGTAAATACAGCCCTGCCAGGGTAAGAGGGTGTTTCCCAGTGCCTGACCTCCTGCCTCTCCCCACAGGATCTCTTCTCAGCACTTATCAAAGGGCCCACACGCACACCCTACGAAGATGGCCTCTTCCTCTTCGACATCCAGCTCCCCAACATCTACCCCGCTGTCCCTCCTCTCTTCCGCTACCTCTCCCAGTGCAGCGGGAGACTGAATCCCAACCTGTACGACAATGGCAAAGTGTGTGTCAGCCTCCTGGGGACCTGGATTGGCAAGGTAATGCCGTCATCTGCCTGTCCCTGGGGAGCAGGGCTTGTGCTGGGCTGCTTTTGGAACAAGTCACTTCCTACCAGACTTGGATGACATCTGCTCTTGGGTGGTGCTTGAGCTGGGAGGGCTTGGGCTTTGGGCTCTGTTTTAGGTGTCAGGAGTAGATAACTGGTGTCGTTTGGCTTTTTCTGGGTCTGTATTTGGCTCAACTGTCTTTCCTCAGTGAGAAGTCTGTGGTCAGAGCAGCCATAGCAGAGGTGCCAACACCAGCATGGGGTGTGTCCCATGGGTTAGGTCCCTGTCTTCCACACTGTGGACAAACCATGTAGCATGGTACAAAGTCTAGCTGGAGATCTGGAACAAGCAGAGCCAGGCAAATACGTTTTGAGCGGGACAGGGCAGCTGGGGAGGGGCTGGAATTGCTGGCTGGTGTGTAAGGTGACACCGTTCCTGACAGAGCTGGCCTGAGGGGCTGTGGTGCTGGCAAAAAAGTAACGGAGAGATGCATTGTTGAGATGGGACAGCAGCACATCACGTGCTTGGAGAGTCAGTTCCTTGTTCTGCCGTGAGCCACAGGATGTCAGCAACAGGAATGCAGAGAGGCTGGGGCCTCACTTCATCTGACAATAGTCACAGAGCAAATGGATGGTGCTTCAGCCCTTTAACATATTCGTGTGTGCATTTCAGGGGACAGAAAGGTGGACCAGTAAATCCAGTCTCCTTCAAGTACTCATCTCCATCCAAGGTAAATGCTCCCGCCAAGCCTGTGGGGCAGGAAAAGGCAGAGGGAGGAAAGGATGTTGGCTTATGGGGGGCACACAAATGGGATCTGCCACCCCAGTTGGGTTAGTGCCGCCTTTTGCTCTCACCTTGCTGGACAAAGCAGCGTCCTTATCTCTCCGCTTGAGCAGTGGAAGCAGGTGCCAGCTTTTCTCATGCCCAGAGTTCTGGCTGCATCCCAGGGCTCTGACACAATGCAGCAGCCAAGCACAGAGTTGTCTGCTTGTTACTCTGAGCTGACAAAGGTGAAGCACTGTGTCCTCAGCCAGTTACCAAAGTTAGTTGAAGTTGCTAAACTGGGCCTCGTTTGCAGGACTTTTTTTTTATCCCCACTGAGTCACCCGCCCATCCTACATGGGGCATGTTTTGCACATGATGCTGGTGTTTATGCTCCTACCAAAGCAGAGAATAATCAGGGGTGTGCCTAGACGAGCCCCAGGGCTTCCTGCCATGGGGCTTTGCTCTGCCCTATCCAGTTTGGGAGCAGACAGTCTAAATCACGTAACTTCCTCATGGACGACTTTCTGTGCAGGGAGCCCAGGCATGTGATGAGAAACCTTTGACACAGAGCAAGGGTTCCTGCTGACTGGAGGCAACTCCTGCTCTCTGAACTCCCACAGTCCACCTGTATCCTCCTGCGGGGGAAGGACACCACCATAAAAGCCTTTCCTTGTTTACAAAGCCAAGGATCCAAATTTAGAAAATGAAATACTAAATGTTTTACTGGAGCAACTTGGTGTTAGGGGAAAATCTCCTCTCCTGCTGCCTAGGTTTGGAGGGACTCATGATCTCCCCAGCTCTAATGCAGCTTGTGGCAGGGTGCCAGCAGCCTGGCAGTGCTGGTGCTGTTGCTACATACCTGCAATTTCATCAGACCAGAAGAAAGCAGGAGAAATCTTGGTAAAGGTGACTTGTCACAGTCTTCTGTGTCTCAGAACTGCACTGTCTGATGGGACTCTGCTGGATAGGGCAGAACCTGGCCAGCTCAAAGCTTGTAGCTGCAGTCTGGCCTTTGTTCTGATTAAGAGGAGGAGGAAAATAAAAACTTTGGTTATGTTTGTGGGGTTTTTTGCAGGAGGGAAGTGAAAGGAGCTGTGAAACCTCTCCCTTCCTGCCCTTTTGACCTCCTCTGTTGTTGTGTGCCCTCTGCCTTGTGCTGGCAGAGGGCTGATCTTGCCAGCCAAGGAACGTGGATGCCACTCCCTGCAGAGTCTCAGGTCCCCCCCACGTCACGCTCTGCTCCCCTTGCAACACCAGTCCTTTGCATCCTGCAGGTTCTGGGTGTTCAGCCTGGCCTGTGCTTGACCCTTGATCTTGACCCCCTTGGCAGGAGTGGACTGGCAGATGGCCATTCCTGCTGTCCCTCCCTTAACCCCTCGGTCTCCGTTCTCCCGGCAGGTCTCATCCTGGTGAACGAGCCCTACTACAACGAGGCGGGCTTCGACAGCGACCGGGGGCTGCAGGAGGGCTACGAGAACAGCCGCTGCTACAACGAGATGACGCTGATCCGCGTGGTGCAGTCCATGATGCAGCTGCTGCGCCGGCCCGTGGAGGTCTTCGAGCATGAGATCCGGGAGCATTTCCGCTGCAACGGCTGGCGCCTGGTGTCCCGCATCGAGTCCTGGCTGGAGACCAACGAGCTGGTGGAGCGCAGCCACGAACAGGCCAACGGGGCGGATTCCACCTCCCTCCTGTGCGCCGGCGGCAGCCTGGCCGAGAGCCCCGGGGACACGGCGGGGACACTCGCCGAGTGCAGCTCGGAGCAGGGGGCGGCCGCCGAACTGTCCGACTCGGCGCTGGACGGGAAGGAGGAGCTGGACGAGTCGGAGTTCCCGACCACGACGCCCAGCGCTGGCGACCTCCAACAGTACTCAGACTCGGAGAGCACAGGCCAAGCCAGGGGGGACCTGGCCAGAGACCGAACGGACGAGGGGAAGGCTGCCCAGGACTCTGCCTCGCAGCCCAGTGTGAAACCAAAGAAAAGGAGAAAGAGCTACAGGAGTTTCCTGCCGGAGAAGAGCGGTTACCCTGATATTGGGTTTCCCCTCTTCCCTTTGTCCAAGGGGTTCATTAAAAGCATCCGCGGTGTCTTGCAGCAGTACCGGGCTGCCTTAGCAGGGGCCAACATCCCAGAGTGGACAGAGGACAAATAAAACCATCAGGTTAGGGACAGGCAGGTGCAGGGGAGAAGGGAAAGCAGCAGAAAGTAAATTGGCAAATGCTGTTACCAATCAACTGGCTTCTCCTTCCAGCTTTTCTTCCTCAGCTTGGTTTGTTCCAAAGAAAGTGGTAGGCCTGATTGCTCCTCTGAGGAAAGGTTGTTTAAGCATGAATAACTCTTTGCCCCCAACCCCTCTTCCTTCCCCCTGTCCCATGTACGTGCTCTTCTTGCAAGTTTGACCCTGCAATGGTAAGATTTGAAACCTGCACAGAAGCAGTCTTGCAGCCACGTTCCCTCTGCACTTTCATCTTGGGGCACCTTTCCACACAAGGACTCTTCCCACCCAGCGCTACACCCAGCAGTTTGTTCTGGTGGGGTTCCAGCCAGGAGAAGGGATTGCTGTAGTTTCTGGAAATGAAGGGCAATGCCTTCCCAGTCTTTTATTTTTCTCGACGTTCCCATGGGTTCTATGAAGTCTACCCCAGCTTATCTGTACTTAGACATTGGATTGTGTTTGCATTGGAGTTGTCTACACCATATGGAGTTGCTCTAGTCTTAGTTGTTCACCCATAGCTATGAGGTTCTTCCAGTTGGTGTTGGTAGGCAGGGCCAGAGCTCTGCCCTGGCACTTGTGCTGCCCTGGGAGTGCTGCAGATTTCCCATCCAGTTCTGCACTTCCAGGTCAGTCTCCTGGAGGCAAGTCTAGCCATCCCCACTTCTTTTTCTCCAGAGTGAGGCAAACTTCCCTTTCCCCACCATGCATGCCTGTCTTCTAGAAATACATGGGATTCGGGGTTCTGCCCTCGTTACTTGCTTAGGTATCCGTGTCTTTTGTTCCCAGCCATCCCGGCTGTCACACAGCACTACACCCACCCTGGATCCTGGCCTCACCCGGGCAGGCAGCAGCGAGTGATCCTGGGGCCTGTTGTAGATCTGGATGAACCTGGCGTGGCTGCTGCTCCCTCATCCAGCTGCACACGGGTGTTCCGGAGCTGTTGGAGCCCGGGTCACCACGGGGAAGCCGTGTCATGGCGAGGCCCTGTTGTGGCAGCAACAGCCCGTGCTGGTTCCTGTGCTGTTACAGCAGTGCTGGTTTGGGCTGTTATCAGCTCCTGCCCTTGCCAGCCGTTTCCCATGGTGGCTTGGCTGTGGCCAGCAGCACTGTGGGCACAGCACATCCCATCCCTACTCCCAACCACGGCACTGCCAGGCGCTCTGGGAAACAGCTGGTGAGGGCAGCCTGTGTTTCACAGCCTGAGCTGGCCACCGTGAGCACTTTGAAGCAGTGACTTGCCAGAGTCCCCTGGCCAAGTCCCCTTCCTGAGGCCTCTGGTCCTGTGTGCACACACCTTCACTCGGAGCTGGGTGCTCACGCTCCAGCCCTGCTGCCTTTGCCTGCTGCTCAGGCATTGGAGAGGCTCCCACATAGCATCCACGGGGAGCACAGCCTGTGAGGGAGAGTCCTTCCAGCTGCACAGGGAGACAGTGGTGCCAGGCTTCCCAGGGAGGAGTGGGGCTGAGCACGTGGCTCTGCCAGAGGTAAGGTTGGAGCCAAAGCTCTCCTTTGCTTTTGCTCTTGCTCAGTATGGCTGTGGTTAGAAACGGAGAACAGCTGGAGAATCCCAGGATGTTGGTGTGGTGCTTTTTGCTCCCAGAAACAACCAAGGGCTGCACCCACCAGCCCAAATCCACCCCACCCCCCCCCCCCCCAGCTCCCTGTGCTTTCCTGCTGCCCCTGTGATGCTCCTTAGCCAGGGGCTGGCTGCACACAGCCCTTCTCGTGGCCCCATCCACCATCGGGATTTTGGAGGACACATCCTTCTCCCGGTGCTCCCGAGGGTGCAGGGCTTGGCTGTGATGAAGACCTGGGCTGCAGAGCTCTCCAGACACTGCTCTGTGGGTGGATCATCTGTGCCGCAGCTCCGGCCCTGCTCCAGGAGCCCTCCCTGCCTGGCAGGTGGGAAATCTGGCAGATCCCGATTTGGGGTGCAGAGAGGTGCTGGGAGCCGCGGGCGGGGCAGGGCGAGCTGCAGCTGTAACCATGGCCACTCGGGGAGTGAATGGATCCCTTTGAGCAGAGCGCGGGAGCGTCTCGGAGGGCTGGGGGCAAGCGGGGGCAGGGGTGAGGCCACTGCTCCAGGGCAGGGGAGGAACAGGCACAGAGGCTGTTTGCAGGCAAAACCAGGTTGGTGACCCAGACACTGACACCCTCTGTCCCCAGAGCCTGGCTGTGGCTGCCCCTAGACCCACAGGACCAGGGACTGAGGGAGGGAGGAACCCTCTGGGGATGGAGGAGCTAGAGGGTCCCCCTTTTCCCCTCCTTTACTCTGCAGCTCTCATCTCACAGGGCGGGGGTCGGGCAGGCACCACGTCCTCCCCTTTGCCCAAAAAGTCTCTGATCCTAGACAAGAGCTTTTGCACAGGCTGGGCTCCCTCCGAGGAGGTGTATGTTGGCCTTCTGGAAGGGGATACTGCTCCCCCCAGCACCGCTCGCTCTCTGCAGCTGTCCCAAACCCAAGCGTGCACAGAGGTTTACAAATTTTCTAAAGCTTTTGATAATGTGAAGCTCCTGGGTGATGAGGTTGGTGGTGAGCACACTGCAGCTATGTAATTTTTTGTGTATGTATGTAATATTTAAGGGTAACAAAATTTAAAAGGCTAAAACCTTAAAAAAAAAATTTAAAAACACACAAAAAAAGCCAAAGCATGATGCATATTGTTAGCCTTAAAATTGGCTACACGACTGTGTGATGTACAAATGAGAGCAGCCTGTAACTGTTTTAAGTGCTGGGGATGGGGAAGAAGCATTACAAAATCAGTTTGTAGCCTTGATTCTGTACAGTATTTAATGAATAAAAAAACAAACCTGACTATTGAGGCCATGCTTAGAGGTGTGTCGTTCACGTGCAGATGTGGATGCTTGGTTGCTTATGATATATGTATAAAGTGCTGTGTGACCATTAAAACTTTTTTTACCTGCAGATTTTTTTTGTTTGGCTAACCAAGGTGTAATAAAGGAGGGAAGATGACTTGCCATTAAATTTTGCCTCTGTGAGTAGTTCTGTGCGTTGTCTTTCTTTCCCCCACCACCCCCTGCCACGACTCTAGCACTTGCCCCTCTCCGGCGCATCCCCGCTCCCGTCTCGGGCCTCAATGGGGTCCCGCTGGCTGAAGCCGAGGCCGGCGAGCCCAGAGCGATCCAGGCAGGTCTGGCAGGCGGGCGCTGCCTTTGTGGCTCCCTATAAACAGTTCCCCGAGCCCCTGATGTAAAGGGGGTGTCTCCCAGGCTGGGGTTTTTGTTTCCTGTGGTCCTTGCTGGCGCCTGGTGCCCGCGGGTGGCTCAGTGTGTGCCCCAGCACGGCTGCTCCCGGTGGTCAGGGCCAGACTCGGGGCAAAAAAAACCACACCCTTTCGCAGCCCCCCAGCCTGGTAGGCCCCTGGGAGCTCTGCCCTGCCCTGCCCCTCACCTCAGCACGCAGGTAAGTGTGTGATGGATGAGGTGGACACAGCCGTGTCCGAGCCGCCGGGGCCCGAGGGCGTCCCGCACCTGCCGGGTGCCGCTGGAATCGGGAGCCCTCACTGCTGTGGGGTCGGGAGCCCTGGCTCACGTTTGTCCCCCTGCAGGCCCTCCCTGGCCCCCTCAGCCTGCAGGAGCAGCTCGAGGGGCACGACAGGGGCGGTGTCTCGCTGTGCTGGGCCTCGCGGCTCTGCTGGAGCTGTTCGCAGCACCTCTGCCTCTCCCTGCGTGCCGGGAGCGAGGGGCTGGGCGGGAGCGGCAGCCCGGGAAGAGCCCTTCGCTGCCGTCCAACAGCTTTTGGAAGCAGATGGGTGATGGCAGAGCTGTGCAGCGAAACCCGGGAAAGGGAGGGCAAGGGCGATCCCGGCCAACCTGCTGCTGAGAGCCACACAGCCCTCCCGGGAGGAGCCTGCAGGGAGCTTTTCAGGCGCTGTGAGTCCGAACGGCTCCGCTCTGCTGATCCGTGTCCCCTGACAGAGACAGCGAGAGCTCTGAGCGCATCCCCTGCCATGGGCTCTCCCTCCAGCAGCTCAACAGGGTTAGAGAGTTATTGCTCAGCCTGTTTTTACACCTGGCCCGATGCCACGGGGAAAATAACTTTCATTTCGGGAGGTGGTTCCCAGCTGCTGCCTGCCCTGCTGGCTCAGGAACAGGGCTCCTCTCCATCAGCAAGTGAGGCCATGGGGGGAGGACAATCGTGCTCTTCTTTCCCGGATCTGCCATCCTAATTGCATACTTCGCAGTTGAATAAATGCAAACAGCCACCACTGTTTACTCTTCTGCTTTGTACTTGAGCGCTGAAAATGAGGTTTAATTACTGCAATTTTATACCAAAGAGGCTGAGTAATCCCCCCCAGGCAAGCCCCAGGGCAGGGACCTGTAGCAGGGCTCCAGCTGGCCCCGGGCAGCCCGAGAAAAGGGATGCAAGAGCCCCCGCAAAGGGCCCCTGCTGCCGGCAGAAAGCCAAACCCCTCAGCTCCAGCGACCCCCTCCTTGAACCTCTTCCATGAGCCCTTCCCTGCTGCCGCTCAGATACACCGAACTTTCTCCAGGATGTCCCCAAGTGTCAGTGCAGGGCTGAGCTCCCCGGATACGATCAGCCCCAGCGTGAGGCTGAGCAGGGAGGCATCGCTGCACCCCAAAAAGGGGGGTGGGCGGTGGCAGCAATGCTGCGTGTCCTGCGTTCTCAGCATCTCCCCTGGGAGCACCTCCGGGGCCCCTCGCTCCGTGCTGCTCCTGGCCCCAGGATGTCAGGGAGCAAAGGGCAGCGGTGCTGAGCTAAACCTGTCGTGCCGTCCGTGCAGCCGGGCCGTGGGTGAGCCCTGCCCCTGCCAGCAGCCGTGAGCTCGGATTCAAAACCCAGGGAGGATTTTTTTTTTTTTTTTTTTTTTTTTTTTTTTTTGCAAACGCTAGATATTTATTTTGCATTTCTCACAAGAATAAACTCCGCTTCTACAGGAAGCTTTGGGTAGAAACATTCTTAAAAAAGACGGTTTATTGTATTAGATCTATTGGTCCTGACCCTCCCTGGGGGGTGGCACTGGCTCCGGGGCGGGGACACAGCAATGCCACCGTGTGCGTCCGAGCTGGGGAGGGGACGGGGCTGTGCCGGCGCAGCCGCCTGGGGGCCGGGACCTCGTACCAGGATAAAACACGCTGGCATCTCGCCGGCACCGAGTACCTGATGGGGCTTGTGGCTCATTTTTGGGACAGCACTGGTGGCTGGCCCAAGGGGGGGTAAAGCTAAGCATGGGGGCAAGCGAGGGGATGAGCCCCACGCCCCCCAAGACCTATTGCTATGGAAGGAGGGGGTTCCTGAGTGGGAGGAAGGCTCTGCCACCCTGGCGCCGGGCCGTGCCGGCAGCTCAGCGCTGCAGGGAGGGCGAATGTGGAGCTCAGGAGCCGCTGAGGACGCGGCAGAGGCGGGCATGGACCTGGCCCTGCACGGGCTCGCAGGCCAGCGCCTCCCCATCCACTGTCATGATGCCCGCGGCCACCCGCGGCTCCAGGCGGAACGCCCGGACGGGGACGTAGCACAGGTGGGGACAGTTCAAGTCCAGGTGGGTCCCCCTGGACATGGCCAGGAAGAGCTTCAGCAGCGTCACGCGGCTGATGCCGGCCTTCACGTAGAAGAGGTGGATGCAGCCGTCGTGCAGCCGGGCCGCCGGTGCCATCAGCAGGTTGGTGCCCAGGTGGGACTGGTAGATGGCATAGACCAGGACAAACTCCTCCTCGGGGACCACGGTCCAGTGCGCGGGCACGGGCTGGCCCAGCGGCACCAGCAGCGCGTCGGGGGGCAGGGAGCCAGGCGCTTCCGTCCCCGCCGGCTGCGGGATGTGGCCGTTGGTGATGGACGCGTGGGGGTCCCGGGGTGCCGGGGAGCTGCTCTGCTCCGTGGCCATGGGCAGGTAGGACAGGCGGCCCTGGTACACCCTGAGCTTGGCCAGGCACTGCAGGGTGCCCAGGGTGAAGCGGGCGCTGCCCAGCCAGCGGTACTTCTCGCTGTCAATGTCCACATCCGAGATGAAGCCCCAGCCGAAGCCCAGGAAGGAGAAGAAGCGTTTGCCCGAGGCCGTGCTCAGCGACACCAGGTCCATCTGCGTGTACAGCCCCTTGCAGAGGATGAAGGTGCAGTTCGTCAGCAGCTTTTTCTTGGCGACGTGGTCGTAGCTGTGAGGGATGGAGAGGGTGAGTTTGGAGCTCAGGATCCCTCCTGCTGCCCCAGCATCCACCTGCAGACCTCACCCTTGTGTCATGGCTGGGACGTGTCCCAGGTGGGTGACAGTGTCCCTCAGGAACAGCTGCTGGGAGTGGTTTTGCTGGGGGTGGGAGGGATAAACCAGTTCCTGAAAGAGGGAACCGAGTCAGGGCAATCCTGGTCCCCCCCACCGCAGGACTGGCTGTGCCTGGGGTGGGTCCTTTGGGTTAAAGCTTTACCAGTCTCTGAGCCCCGAGCAGAGAAAGGGAGTGGGAGGAGTAGGATACACAGGGATGACACCCCTTGCTCACAGTTGGGGCTGTGCTGCACTGTGGGGAGCGAGGACTCTGACAGGCACCCCTGGGCATCCCAGCACCCTCCCCTGGGCCGCAGCCCCACACAGCCTTGCTCTTCCCTCATCCCCGCCTGGTTCCAGTGTAGCACCGAGTGCTGGCGGGTGCAGGGGGCAGCGGGTGCCCCACAGGGCTGGCACTCACCCTGCATAGTAGTTGATGGAGGCAGCCAGGGCATTCCCAGAGCCTCCTGGAAGGATGCACAGCGGCTTCTTCATGGCTTCCTTCCAGTCCGGACGCTCCATGAGCCCGTTCACCACCTGCAAGGACGAAGGAGCCTGTGGTACCCAAGGCACCCAGCGGGCCCTGCCCAGCCTGAGGGGAGCAGAGCCCACGGTGCCCCTGCCCAGGGCAGCACAGAGGCCATGGCTGCTTTGCTCCAAGCTTGGTGCCATCTCTCCTTTGCCATTCCCCGCCTGACTTGGTGACTCAGAGCTTGGCTCCTTGTCGCTGTTACGTCCGAGGCGCATAAAGAAAACGACAGAGAGTCCAGGCTCATGAACAAGTGGAAGCGCTTTAATAATTTTCTGACTACTATATAGGATAGATTGCAAAAGTGTGTTGAGTGGCAATAGGTAATTGGTTCCTCGGCCATCCACCCCTTGAGAGGATTGGCCAAGTTCTAAGATACCTATTCCAAAATATTTTCAAAGTCAAAGCCATAACAATCTTGCAAACAGCCTGCAGGTGCAAGAAGTTTATGAAACTGTGACCTTGTTTAAAAGAGTTTACATAGGAAAGACAGTCTGCTCACAGAATATTGAGAAAAGGCTGAAGAATTTCTCCGCTTCTAACTTTTTAGCACCTACAGGCTCCTCCCCTAGGAACCCCCTTCTCCCAGCTCTCTGCCCAGCCCCGTAGTGCCCCTCACCTCGAATAGCAGCCCATCCCCAGACATGACCACCAGCGTGTCCCACTGCGACAGGTCCTCATCTCGCACCTTCTCATGCGCATGATGGGGTCTTTCTGTCGGGGAAAGCGGAGAGATTTGAGCATCACCCTCCGTCCCTCTGCCCTTCCTGCTGCCACCCCCCCAGACAGTGACCCCAGCCCCAGATGGTGACCCCCAGCCAGGGATGCAGGAGGCAAGGCAGTCACTCCTCAAGTGCAACCATCCTGTAGGACCTGGAGCTGTGCTGATGCAGGGAGTTAGAGGCCCTTGGAGGAACCTGTCCCCATGTGGCAGCGCCCAGGTAGGATCCCTGGGCAGGAAGGGAGGAGGAGGACAAGGAGGAGCTGCTCATGGACTCACCGGTGACGAAGACAGTGGTGGCAATGTCGGCCTCGGCCAGCATGGGCTGCACCACTGCCTGGAAGTCATCGAGGGCACGGCCGGAGCCGCTCTGCGGGTTCAGCAGCACCAGCGCGTGGCAGGGCCGGGGCAGCACCCCATAGCTGTCACCTGGCGGGGAACAGGGGGCTCAGGGTGCTGGGTCATGGCCCTGCCCTGGGAGGGCGTTGCCAGCCAGGGCAGCATTTGCCAAAACCAAATGGGGAAGGGGAACTGGCCCTGCCCCGTCCTCACAAGCTCCCTGGGCTGCATCCCCACCCAGAGGCAACAGGGGTGAGCAGGGATGGAGGGTCCCTGCTGGGAATGCTGGAGAGGCGGCAGAGATAGGACACAGGGGCCTGCAGGGACTCATTCTGAGCTCCCCTGCAATCAGCAGAGATGTTCACACCCAGGATGGAGCCCTGCAGCACTCCAGCCATACCAGAGTGAGGAGGGGGGTGAGAACTCCAGCTCCCAATTCCCCACATCCACCCAGATGGAGCGGGGCCAGGACAGACAGTTGTGCCGGCAGACGGACGCTCCTGCTTCCCCTGCTCCCCACGGGGCTCAGGTTTCGCCTGCGAGGGCCTCGGCCCGGCTGTAATTACAAGCCTGGCAGGGGTCCCATCCCTCTGCCTCCCCAGTTGCTTCCAGCCTCTCCTTCCCCAAGCCCAGTGGTCCCCGTGCAGGGGGACAGGGGAAGGCCACTGAGCTGCCCTGAGAGGGAGGCACAGGGAGGAGGAGGAGGAGGAAGAGGAGGAGGAGGAGGGCAGCATCCCCAGGTGCTGCTGGGCACCCCAGGCCCTGAAGCGAGGGAGGGCAGCGGCCTCAGGCTCTCACAGTGCCTGTGCAGATCCCTGGCCCTGCAGGGGGAAGCCAGTTTTGGGGTGGCTGGGGGTGTCCCCCCCAGCTTGGAGCCCCCTGAGCTGCGAGCTGGGCCCAGGGCGGGGCGGGTGCCCACCCCAGCACACGGGCCCAGCGCGAGGCTGCACCTGCTGACTCAGCAGGAAGAACTGCTGAGTCAGGACAGAAAGGCCTTTCCCAGCACTGTCCTGGGCCAGGAATCCCCTCTCAGCCCCATGGGGCTGGGGTGCCCCCACTCCATCTGCACACCCGCAGTGATTCGAGCTGTTTGACCACACGAGTCAAACCCCTCCTGCCACCACAGTGGGGACAGTGGTGGGGAGAGGTGAACCTGGGGCCATGGAGGTCACCTCCCCTGGGTGACATCCGTCACCAGTCATGGCCACGACCTCCACAAACTGCCTGTGGGGAGGTGGGACTGGAGCATCCCATCTCCATGCCCACGCCAGCCCTGGGAGCACACGGAGCTCTGCTGATTTCATCACCACCAGGATTATTTCCTGGCCCCATGGATGACCCAATGGTGCTGTCACCCTCCAGGGCACCTCCTTGTCCCTTTGCCAGCTGCTTGGGACCTGACACCAAGTCCACAGCAAAGATCTGCCTGTGAGAGCTCCAGGGCTGAGCCTGGCCCTGGGTGCTGGCTCCAGGCACTGGCTCCAAGCTGGTTTTCCCCACTGCTGCCCAGGCCCCCCCTCCCTCCCCAGCCCCTTATCAGTGGGTTCCAGACACAAAGGGACCAGCTGCCCTCAGGGAAAGCAGCGAAGCACACGGAGCAGAGGCCACTCCAGCTTGGATCAGGGATAACAAAAAGCAACCCCAGGGCTGGGCTGACCCTGCTCCCAACCCTTCGGAGCTTCCCTGGTCCCCACAGGCAGTAAATCCCCTGCAAGCAAATGCAGACGAGCCCCCATGCAGGGTTTGGGCTCAAGCCCCAGCTGCTGGAGGCAGGTGATGGGGGCCTTTTCTCTCTCTTACCCTCCTCCAGCCCTGGATATGGAAAAGCAAAGGCCAAAGGCACTTCAAAACCCTAATGCAGTTTTTAACCCCTCAGTGTTAACCAGGCACATAGTTTCTCTCACACACACGGAGCTGCAGCTGGGTCTTGCCTAAAAATCCTGCCCAGACCCGTGGGTGCTGCCCTGTAGCCTCCTCTGGGCAGCAGGGAAAGGCTGGGACCCCGATGATCAGCTCCTTGCCTGGAGGGGGAGAACAAACCCTGCTCAGGGCACAGAGGGATGCCACGACTCCCTCCCAAGGGACAGATTGGTGGTACCAGGCTGTGAGTAGTGACAGGAGCGATCCCAGTGTGGGACTGGTGACACCAGCAGCACCAGGCTCAGCCCTGTGGTGGAACTGGAGGGTGCTGGATCAGAGCTGGAGCCCAGCAGAGGTGATGCACAGGGAGACAGATTTCAGCAGCATCCTGACCCATCCAACCCTTCCTGTTGCACAACACCGGCCAGTCCCTGGCATCCCAGCAAGATTCCACTTCCCAGCACAGTGTGGTCACTTTCAGCCTCAAATGCTGAGTAGAGCAGAATCTGAGTCAGCAGGAGGAAGGGGCTCCAGCTGCTGCCACAAACTCTGCTCCACTCCTTCTGCCCACATCCTCCCATGTGACATGTCCTGGCCGTGCTCAGGCCGGGACCACACTGCCACAGCTCTGCTGTCTGCAGCCCAAGCCACTCCACTGCATCCCTGCATCCTTCTGGAAACTCTCC
>VZTI01004894.1:4420-39862 GCA_013397865.1 Struthidea cinerea
AAAGACAAGACAGAGAAGTGTCTTTCTGGCCCCTTTTCCCACACAGATCATCAGGCTGCAGGGAGCATCCCCTGCCACAGCCATGTGAACTCTCTTGGGTTACCTGTGTGCCACGTGGCATGGTTCAGCCAATTCCACATGTGCACAGCCCATGAGAGAGAAGAATATTTCCGAGTTTGAAAAACTCATAAGCCTCAAGTTTGAATATGCCCCCAATCCTGTCTCTGCAACCCATTTCTGCCCCTCACAGCTGGCCTTGGTACTCAAAATATCTGCCAGACCTTCTTTAGCACCTATAATAAGACAATGGCATCAGAAAAATGGTGAAGCTGTGGCATGACCCCTAAAACACCCAATGTCTCCTATCAGTTCATCTTCCCACATAATTTCTGAAGTGTTTCCTCTATTTGCATTATTTAAAAAAACACTAATTATGACTTCATTTTTGTTTTTCTATAAGTGCTTACTAACTCAGTTTGAATCACTCAGTTTGCTCCAGATTTATCCTTGGGCCACAGGAGCAAAATTTTGCCATGTGCACCCTTGACTTCTCAACAAATTCAAAACAAAATAGAACTAAAAAAACACCCAGATGAGAATGAAAACTTAAGCAGCTTTCATTATAAAGAATAATTTAACCAGAATCTTTAGGTTAGAGCTAAGGGCAGCCTTCACAAATGCAACCACAGCTGTGTGTTCCCTGTCTGTGGCTGGGAACAACATCCATTTTTAGGTTTGTTTAAATAAAACAGTAAATTAAAAGCTAACGTAACACTGCTCTGTGCTGCTCCATCTCCAGGCTCTCCTCCATTTCATACCTCCCAACCTCCATTCCTTTCCTTTCTGGGATTTGGTACCCTCTGTTTTTTTACACAAGGAGCTGCTTCTGCCTCGGGAGTCCTTGGGAGCCACCAGTCAGCTGCCTGAGGAAATCCCCAAGTTTCTTGATGAGTTCACTCTCCTCTAGTTTTTGTCAAGCCATCCAGTCCCCAAGGCTCCCTCTTCCTCCAGCAAGTAAATTTGCTACTTACAAAGCTGCGCTGGGAAATAAACCTGCCCTCTGCTACAAGCCGCGTCCCCCTCAGCACTGTCTGTCTTTTAACTGCGTGCCCCAGGATTCAGTCCTGAATCCGAGTCCTTCAAGATGTTTTTGCAGACATTTACAAAACAGAAACAGAGAGAGCATGCAATTCAACAGCCATTTTTGTAATAGTGCCCTTTCAGGGTGAAGACAGTTTGAAATTAAACCAACTGGAGCTTGACTTGTCAGTCAAACCAGCTCGTGAAGGGTTGTGTTACTTGACTGACACTTATCTCTGCCATGGATCAGCACCAAGGTGCATGAGCTGTCAGAGGAAGTGTGAAGCTCATGAGGCTCTCAGATAAATTTATCTGCTGAAATCAGTCCACACAATCCACACATCAGGGTCTTGTTTCCCCCCACTTAGTTAATGGTGTGTGGTTTGGGGCTTGCCCTCTTAACAGGCATAAGCTTTACTTCTTTGTGTATATTTAGCATTTATTAAGACACAACGGGTCAGCTTCTTAGCTGTTATGAAATGTGTGCAACGCCAGAAGGGACTAGACCCTGGCCTGGCTGCCTACATAGGAAATCCTTGGATAATTATCTGGTTGATAGAAGCACATGGAAAACAGTCGCTTCAGGTGTTGAAAATCTAAGCTGCTTATCACATGCATCTTTTTTCAAAAAAGTGTATCAACCACTAGAACAACTAGCTAGGTGGAATGGCCATGGAGAATACCCCACTGCCTGATTCTTTGGAAAAATACCAGGTATTTTTCTATAACATATGCTCCAGTTCCAGCAAAAGACATCAAGCTTGACACAGGAATCATCTGCTGAAGTTCTGAGGTTCATTTTACATGGAAAGAGAGGCACGCTGATTGCAATAATGGCCCCTTCTGTTCCTAAAATCTATGAAACGATTAAGTCCATGGAATGCTGCCAGCTCATATCCAGCTGCTAATGTGAATTTGAAGAAGACAGTCCTACAGTGGGGCTGTGCCTCATCAGCTGTAACAGTCTCTGTAGTGTGTTCCTCATTTGGTGAATACAAACACAAACTCAGCTGTTCAGGTCACTGCACAGGGAGCAGCATTTTTTAAAGCGCTGGTTCAGGAGGAAAAAAAAAAAGTATATCCTATTCTAAAATCAGATTTGAAAACATTAAAGCGAGAGCCTAACAGAAAGGACAAGGACTATTTAGGTAGAAGACACACAGGAAAGAAAACAGTATTTTCTTGTGCCCTTACAGTGGCTGTCCATGGTCTTAGGAGAGCATTTTCAGAAGAAACCCCAGCAGAAGTCCTCCCTCACACCACAATGTGATGTGTCAGAAACCTCACTCCAATGTGTGTGAGCAACACATGGTGACACACCTGGCACAGCCAGGAACAGCCTTGTTCTCCTTCTCACTGAAGCTCCCAAACCCCAGGCTGCTGTTCTTTGCTAGAAAGCAAAGTGTGACATTCTAATAACTTTAATTTCTCCACCTTGTGTGAGCTGATTGTACCACACAAATTCATGGGCTACCACAATAAGATAACATTCTGCAGTGCAGCTTTTAACCTGTATTTGCTGATTAGAAAGCAGAGCAAATAAAAGTTGCATTCAGAGGTGCATTGCTGCATAATTTTTGTGACACTTGATGGTGCCTTTAATACTTCTCATGTCCACGAAGTTTACATAAAAGGAACCTGTTGTAAAGTTAGTTTCATGGTAGCCTGGCTTCAATCAGCTTTGAATGACAAATTGGAGCATCGTTAAATGCAAATAGCTCTCATAACATGTTCTCTTAAGATGTAAAATAAAAACTAGAAGCCTCTGTACAGTGCACAGGAATTAAACCACTGTGTTATTTTGCTTAAAGTAATTTCAGCTCCTGATATTCTCAAAACTACTTTGACCCTTTGCTTTTAGCAAGAAGGTTTTCCCTCACACCCTTTTATCATTAATGACCTCACAAGAAGTCCTGGTCTGCTGCCACTATGTATAGACCTGAGCTACACAACTTTCTGTTTTCTTGTGGCCCTGAGCCTTTTATTCTGCTGGAAATAAAACTCAGTAGCCTTTAGGATGCTAAAGCAAACCTGACCTGTTCTTATAAGCACTCTCATGTGCAAACACACACAATATTTAAACACTATTTAATTTCCTCTTTGTTTCAGCCTTGTGGCAGCTCTGCACATAAAAGCCCGTGTCCCGTGCACACACTGCACTGAATTCCTGAAAATAAAGGACACAATAAAGTTGCTTCTTGTCAGAGCTCATGGAAGCTCTTGGTCTCTAACTCTGCATATCTTTGAACCATGTAAAGCAAACAGTAATTTTACATACAATGATATAATAATAAAATCCATCAGTTGAAAGAGGATATGACTTATCTGCTGCAAAGGTCATAAATGAGCATTTTAATGATGTGAAGTGTAACATCTGAGCTTGCAGGCATCAGAAGGAGCATTTAATTGATGAAGTATTTATGAAGTATCAAGCATCACTTACTGGAAATGCTTTAATTTATGACTGATATAAAATCCAACTTCCTAAATAGGTTAACAACAACAGCAATTCTGTGGGAGACACTGCTGCTTCCAGCCCCTCCCTGCAGGTTCAGCTGCAGAGTTTGCAGTCTGTTATTGCGTCTCTTCTGGTAGAAAATAAGAATTATATTCTGATCCTCTCTTGAATCTGAGTGGTGCCAAGGCTAACTAGAAAAGCAATTAATGAGCAGGTGATGTGCCATGAAGAGACCATCTCCCAAGGCAAGGTATTCACACACTGCCATGCTCCAAACCTCTGGGGAGACAGGGGTGAAGGCACTTACTTGGGCCACCAATTTCAGTTCTTCCCAATCACGGGCAGCAGCAGAGAACTTCCTAAAAGCCTCCAGCACCATCTGACTGCAGCTTTGAGGCTGTGGAGGGTGAGAGAACATCCATCCATCCATCCATCCATCCATCCATCCATCCATCCATCCATCCATCCATCCATCCATCCATCCATCCATCCATCCATCCCTGCCAGGCATCCTCAGCAAGATGAAGGGAAGCAGGATGGGAGATCCTGTGGGATGGCCCAGACAGCTGCAGGGATTTTGCCTGCCTGGTGCTGCTGCAGGCGAGTCCGGCTCCACTTGCTCAACATAAGTTTAATTTACTGCCGGTTAAAACCTACATGGGTTTTAACAAAGACAAAACACACCCCAGCACCTTTCCCCCAGGGCCTCCCCAGGGCCCAATGTCCCCCCCAGCCCTGTCACCTGGAGCCCTGCAGGGACAGGTCACCCTCAGCCCTCTCCTGTGCAGCTCCTTCTTCCCACGCTCTCACCAGCCCCAGCACACCTGCTCCAGCTCTGGGCTGCTTGGCAGCACCTGCCCCTTTGTGCTCTTCCCCCTTCTGCCCTGTACTTGCTTTTCCTCACTCCTGTACTTACCCAGAGGTTCTCACTTCCAGACAGCCCCACCTGAGGGGCTTGGCCAGGCTCAGCTGTTGCTCCTTGGCACAGATGTAATCATCTGGAACAGACCCTGGGCAGCCCCTGCCTGAAAAAGTTGATTTCCCAACTGCTCCCTCTCTCTAAATTACCCAGGAATGAACCTCTGGATTCTGAAGAAATCCTTCTACACTCCCCCGACTCTGTGAGGAAGGGGTGGACATTCACTGGTGTGCCAGCACTCCCGCCAAAACAGAGGCTCACCTACAAATCTCAGAAGTACCAATCTGCATAAAATTCACGTCATTTTGGCTTGAACTTGGATATGGGTGTACCCAAATGGAATAACGATAGGATGCAAGGCTTCTGTAATACTTGAATACAGTTTGAGATAAAGATGTGAGTGGTGTGCTCATGGCAAAAGGCAACAGTGGGTAAAGTTACACAAGAAAGATGAGTGGGAAGAAAAAATCAAAATAAATGGGAGAGTGAGCAGAAGAGGAAACCTCCCCCTGTGGTCAGGCAGGACAACAGTATAAATAGAGGCACGGAGAGGGAGAACCTGAGAAGAAGGAAATGGAATTCAGCTTAGTTCTGATTTTTCTCCCTGAAGCTCTCTCAATTCCACTCACCTTGACTTGAGGGCAAGCACCAAGGAGGGACTCCAGCCCTCTGGGCTCCCTGTTTGTCATCAGCTCCACAACACTGTAAAAGGCACAGCTAATTTAGAATACAATTGTTTAATTTAATGGTTCAGTGTCTAACAAGTGCTGATTAACATGGTGTGAGAGCTGGCCACCAGCAGCAAGGGCATTGTTAATGAATTAATTCAATAAAGCTTAAAAGTGGCCTGATTTGTCAGTCTTCTAAGCAGTCCCATCACAGCAAGCCCGAATTCCTCCAGCCCACAGGCGGGAACCTGGTGAATCCGTTGGTGTTTGGAGGAAATTGGAGTCACATGTAGCACTTTGGCATCTTGACACACTGCCCTGGACATCCCATAAAGGACATGGACCCTTCCAAAAGCCTAATGGAAATTTCGGAATTTGAATTATTATAGAATCATAGAATCACTACGGTTGAAAAAGACCTTGGAGACCATTGAGTCCAATCAATGGACTGGTGCTGTAGGAGACATAATTGGTGTTCCTGTAGTAAACTGCAGCAGTGTGAAAGTGCTTTGACAGCCCAGGAGGGGGTAAGATGGAGTGTAGCATAGCTGAGCAAAGAAAGGGGGCAAAAACAGGTGAACGGAAGGTAAAAATGAAGTGGTATTTCCAAAACAAAACTTCCTCCAGTTTCAGAAATAATCCAAACACACAAATGACCAAAGGCTTCTTCTAGCTGGCTGAAAATCTGCACAGTCACAGTGTGCAATTTGTAAAAGTTACTGACAAACTGCAGAGCAATTATATAGTACTGAAAGCATTCAGATGTTAAATTTATCTCACTTGCTAAGGAGCAAAGCCTTGCAGGTAGTGGAAGAAGCAAGGCCCAGCAAAAGATCACACTTTCCCCTTGACTCAACATTTTATTGCACTGAAGGCCAAACTCTAGTTTAAATTCAGCTACCAAGTCTGGAGCAGGCAATAATGCCAATAAAGTTTGTGTCTGGAAACAGTTTGCCATTTCAGCACACTGAGTGTTCTTGCAGCTGCTGGCTGTTTGGAGAGGAACAAAGTTGTGTAATGGGAATAACCAGAAATCCTGGAAGCAAGAGCAATAAAATCAGGTAAAATTTTTTTTATAGCATAGTGCAAGAGAGAAAAAACAAAGGGAATGACTGAGGAGTTGAGACAAAGGAATAACTTGACTGGCTTAGATTGACTAAATCAGAATGGCTGGGGTGGCGTTCAGGTATTCAGACAGATTAATAAGTTAAAAAATTCTTGTTATAGAAGGGATAGGAAAGAATATACAAAATAGGAAAGAATGGGCCCATTTCTCAGTTATTTAAATGCTTCCAACTCCCTTCAGCCTATTCCTAGTATAACGTGTCCACGGAAAATGTCTCTGTCACCAATTGCATGGGCAGCATGCAATGGCAACCTGCCCCTTCCTCCCCCCGAACCTCAAATTCCCAGTCACTGGCAAATCCTGATCTGTATTTTGTGCAGCAGTTGGGGTGTTTTCTTTTGCGGTTGTCCTATGAATAGAGACATCCCCTGAAAATTCGTGCACATGCATTTTACCTAACTATTAATTTATTCTAACTGCCACAATGTTCATTTGTATTTTGAAATCAAGAGTTTCCCAGTTCCTTTTTGTTTGTCAAGAAGTCCTCTTTTCAAAAAAGAAAGGCTTCTGACAGCTTTTTATCCTTTTTGTTTTATTTTTACATCCAAACACATAGCAACCATCTCTTTTCTCTGAACTGCTGCCTCTTTGTGTTCTCTTCACAACCTATTTTCCCATCAAAAAAGCTGTGGTCATTCCTTTGTTTGAATTAATTCTGAAAACAGAAGAAGTTGGGTTTTTTTTGCAAATACCATTTCATTTTTACCTTCCCTTCACCTGTTTTTCCCCCTTTCCTTGTTCAACTATTCTACACTCCATCTTACTCCCTCCTCTCCAGCAGCAAAGTAGAAAATGTTGTTTATAATAAGCTAGGTAATGAACCTGACCTCTAAGGAGATGTGCCTGACCCCCTTCTGACTTTTAGTGGTTTGCCCGGGGTGGGAAAAGTTGGTCACCTGGGAACCTGTGCTCTGAAATGATTTAGTAAGCACAGTAATGCAGCAGAGGGAAAGAAAATTAGAGCTAAAGCTGACTGACTATTCAATTATTAATCCTATTCATAAAGAATTTAACCTCTGTTTTGTTTAGCAAATAGTTTGGAAACTTGTCCATTCCTTCTCTATGCAAAGTGTTTGCTATTTGAAAGGTCTGGAAAGCGTTTTTCAGATTGAATGTTTGTCCATGCTTTCTTCCTTCACCATTAGCATTTGGTGCAGCATGGTGTGCATACACTTGGTTCAGGCATCAGTCAAGACACCATGGCTGGAAAATTTTAAATGGAACTGTATCAGTGGGGGCAAAGGCAAGACACCAAAAATTTTGTCACAATCGTTTTTGCAAATTGCCAGCCATGGAGAAAAATACCAGCTGACTGAATTCACCCACATTTTACACAGGTACTACAGAGGGATTTGTCTACTTTTCAATATATATTGGGGTTCAGAACTTCCTGTGAGCCCACTCCTAAGGACTCACAGAGTCATTAAAGTTGAAAGCGGCAAGGGGGAATCTCCAGAACAGCCTCCAGCTCACAACTCTGTCAGCACTACATTCAGATTGACAGCTCAGGATCATACAACATCCGGTCATGTCTTGAAAACCTCCTGAGACAGGGTGCTCACAGCCCCCTTGGGTCCCTTCTCCTCTGCCAGACTCACTACCCTGTAGTTGCTTTTACCATTTTTTGAATCAGAATCTTCTCCTTTTCAATTTATAACCATTGCTGCTTAGCGCAAACCAAACCAAACCAGATTTTCTTAGCATCGCGGAACCACAGGGTGGGTCAGGCTGGAAGGGATCACAGTGGGTCATCTGGTCCCACCTCCCTGCTCCAGCAGGGCCATCGCAAAGCATGTGGCACAAGATTGTGTCCAGATGGGTCTGGAAGATCTCCAGTGAGGGAGACTCCACAGCCTCTCTGGGCAACCTCATCTTTGAACCTGATCTCATATGGGTGTTAAGGAACTGGGCCTCTTGAAAAATCTGGTTTGTGATTTTGCTCTTTACAGACAATTTAAGACACTGAGTCAGTTAAGCCTCACTTAAAACCATTTAGATATGGGATGCATTCAAATTCCTCTCCATTCTGGCAGTTTTGAGAAGCTAATTTTACAAAGATCAAACAAGGGAGAAGACCTCACATAATGGTGAGTTTTTGCAGAATATTTCTCATTACTTTATTTCCTGACCCTAAGACAGAACCCAGCACCTGCCTGTTGCTGTGACTGCTCCCCACAAGTATGCACAAATCCACACATCCACAAGCTTTTCCATAGAGACAATAAAAAATGAGCAGCATAAAGGAAGAGCAAGTAAATGACTTACATGATACAATTAACCTCTTTGTGGGAGTAGAGATAATCAACTGCATAAATTAATTTAAGGAATTATTGACTAGTCAATAGCTCTATAAAAAGGGATTTGGTTTGTCTGAGAATGTATCAGCAAAGCTCTGCTGCTCCAAAACAACGAAGTGAAACAGTGGGTGACAAAAACCAACGTGGCCACACCAAAGCAGAGAAAACTATACCTTGAAGCCCAGGAGTTCAGAAAAATACAAAGCCCCTGATACTCACTACATAAAAATAGAAAAAAATCAGTGTCATTCAGACGAGAGAACAGAATAACAATCTTAAAGCATGGACAAATTGCTCCTGAGTTGTGTATAGTGAGCGATTATCTTAAACTGCAGCATGACTCTGATTTTTTTTTTTTCTCTTGAACTCAGATAATTAGCTTTTATCCTGGAACATGAGAGGCATCTTGTCTCATGGTCTTGCCCCCCTTGTTAACGATCTTTAGCTAATTACTAGTTGGGAAAGTAGAAGCTGACAATGTACTCAGAGACCAATTGACACAGAAGTCATCTGCATGACTGAGAAAATAAGCCCAGGCCTGTAAATCATCCCCTTGCAGCGGTGCTCCAGCAGCAATCAAGGTAAACAATTACACTTTGCAAAACAACAGCTACTTTGCTCCTCCTTCTGTCAGGAAGCTCTATTTTATCTGCCTGGTACTAAACCTCCTAGCTCAGCTTATTTCAGCGCAGAGTGGACCCTCACTGCTGCCCCCAGCATCTGTGCAGAGCCACACCTGTGTTCGGTTGCATGCTCTGAAAAGCTGTGTTAAAGCCATAATTTTTTTTTTTTCACTATTGAGTGTACTGCTTTCCCCAGAAAAATGTCTTATGACAGCATTCCTATTAAGAGCAATTCTCAGCATTTACCTGTTTAATCTATTTCCATTTCTTACTCTTATTCTCACTCGCGGACACTTTTGTCCTCCTGTATTTTAAAATACTGACCAAATAACCTGCTAGTGACAAGGCATTCTAACAATATGGTACTGTACGTCCAGAGCAAGATAAAAGTTATGAGGAAAACTGAATGGCAAAAGACATTCTCAGCCGACTAATTCATTTAGAAAGCAAAATGTGGACATCTTTTATAGCAAATGATAGTGATAAAGATCCTTCTGGACTGTAGTCTCTAAAAGCTGATTTCCACAAATGCTGCTTCCATAAGTACTGTCATACAGTTATACCCAAAAGTCAAACTCGGCTGCTGCACACTCTGCAGCTCATTTAACAGTACACAGTGAAACTCTAATCACCAGTTTGCCAAAATGGAGCAAAACACTGGTGCAGAAAGTGGCTTCACAGAATCTGCCTCCAGGCACCAAAATCAGGAAGTTGGATAAGTGGGTAGCTAAATCATTAACTCAGGTAGGATGGAAAACAAGGCTCCTCTCTACTGATGAAAGGAACCTCACGGTCCTGGAGCTTTCCCCTTCCCACTTGGACACTGGGCATCAAAGCAGTCTCAGAAAATTTCTGAACTCTGGGGAGTGGAATAGCCACAATATCCTCTGCTCTTCCTTCAAGCAGTATGGCCACTAAAAAAACCAAACCAAAACAACAAAACAAGGAAAGAAAAACAAACAAACAAAACTAAACAAAAAACCCCCAACACCGAAATTACAAGTTTTTCACCCAAGGACCTGCTACTTTCACCCCTGAGGCAACACTAAGGTAACCAAAAGATGCAGAAAGGTGGAAATTAGTGTCTGACTGCTTGTCATAAATATTCCCAGGCATTTTGTGTGCAGTTTTGCAACCCTTTGTGGAAGTGGTGCCTGTTTATTTTACCAGTACTGCTGTCAAGTTGCTGTCCCTCCTCATTCTGGAAATGCAAAGTGGAGTGCCTTGTGGGACTTACAGCTGCTTGGGCAGCCTGAGCTTCATCCTGTGCGTGTGCTCATCACCAGAAATACAGAACCTGTAATTTCAAACACTTACCAAAGAAAAGAGTGGATCAAAGAAAAAGTGGGGAAAGAAAATGTATTTTAAATAGCAGGTACCAATTTTTATTGCCTGTTTTGTTTCAAGCCTATCAGACTTTTTTCTGTCTAAGCTGTACATATATTTAACAAACAGCTATGTCAGACTGTTTATTGTTAATAAACAGTGTAAAAAGATGTCAGGCCCCATATATCATGGTGGACAAAAATGAGCTAAGTAGTTGTGGCATCAAATGTAGGTTTTAAGGCTGTCTCGATTTCTCCTAATCCAAATTAATTTCTAAATTTTATAAAGCCAAAATCGTACCTCAGCTAAATCCTACCGGAGTGCTGTTTCTAAGCAAACAGTTTCTTTTCCCAGAACACTGGCTCGATAAAGCTGAGACTCAGTCAACCTTATCCAGTAAAACTGCAGCATATTTGAGTGGTGCATGTTGTAGTCAGTGGGACCTGAACAATAATAATGTGTATTCCCAAGCATGGCCAACAGTGATTTAATACTTTGAATAAAGCACAGTAAAAGTATTAATCAGAGATCTGTAAAACTTTCATGTCACATGATCACAATTGATCAAACCTTTTGCCACCTGGCATAGTCCTGGGAAGAATTTACAGGCTCTTGCACAAACACTCCTTTTTTCAAGCCTGTTCTGAAACCATCACTAGAGCAAAATCTCGTGCTGGGGAGAGCTGGATAGGAAGAGGCTTCCCAGATGTCAGCATCTCTTAGTAAAACTGGCCTAAGGCCATTAATAAGAGCAATTCCTGCATGGCAGGAGGCACATAAAATTCTAGTACCTGCCTTACTCTGGGAAACAACTCCTGATGAGGAAGAACAAGAGCAATTATACCTTCAAGAAGTCCCTGTTATTGCTGATATGATAAAAGCTGCCTTATTTTCTCCAAAGAAGTTGTAAATAGCCAAGAAAAATGGACAGAAACATTAAAATTTTCCTTTAGAAAATGCCCTAAATTTGAGAAATACCATGTTATTCATTTGCTTTAACTCACAGTGCAAATCCATTAGTCTGAACTTCTCAGGACACAATGAGAGACTCAAACAAGAGCAATTTGCTTTCTATTTTGTAAACTATCTGGCTTTTAAGTTAACAGGTCATTTATGAGCATACTTTATGCAGAGAGCCACAGATGGAGGAACTTGTTCAGCTATGTCATTCTAATAAATTTAAAAATAAAATGTTCCTAATTTTCATGGCTTCTCTGTTCAGCTCAGCTCAAGGTAATAGAAACTACACTATCTCTGGTATTTGACCTTCTAATTGCTCTGTTAAAAACCGGATTGATATTGATCTCACGAATGATAGTCTGACAAAGGCATAACAGCTTTTCTGTCAATCTTTATAAGAGAAGACAACATAAGAACATTTTGTTCTCCAGAACAAAAATTACAGATTCTGAATGAGAAGAAAAAAAATCTATAGTTAGCATTACTGAAAAACTCAAAACTATTCTGCTAGCTTTTTAGCTAAGAATACTTTCATTGCTTGTGAAACTGGAAAGAACATATCTAAAATACAAAGTTAAGATGATCTGCATGCTTCCTGTAGTCAAATTTTTTGAGGGATGAAAGTAATACCTTTTTCATCATTATCATTTTTCATAGTACAGGTGAATAGATTTTAAATCTGAGTCACTAAGCTTTTGCCGTGGGTTCTCAAGGGAGGAGGCACAGAGTTAGATACAAAAAAAAGGTGAGAGAGAGGTGGGGTCAAAAGCCCTGCTGTGACTGACTGCTGTGATTTACTTCATCTCCCTCTACACAGTTCTCCTGTGATCTTGATTCACCACTCACCAGTTGTTTTATTGTGATCATTAGAGTCGCACTTATCAAAGCCAGACTTGGGTTTTAACTAGAGAGAAATGGCTAATTCAGTGATCCAGGGGAGAAACTATAAAAAGAAAAGGTTTTCCTTCCAGGTTATGTAATGAAGGATTGCAGACAGAGACAGTCGACATGATAAGGACATCTGAAAAGTGTTAAAAGCCTGCTTACAACAATGTATTGATGGCATCCCAGTCAGCGATGGTCCCTGAAAGGAAGGAATTCATACCTGGACTTCAAATTCTATCTTTGTACAATTATTTCACAGTTGCTTAGGTGGCATTTCTGCCAGAAGTGTTATCCTGAATACAGTTTGCTGCTAATGCTTCCAGGAAACCAAATTTCACACTCATTTGCCCAGTAATTTTTCAGTGGGCTGGCGTAGGTCCTCTTCAAGGAATGCCCTGAATCCAGGCCTTGCCGAGGCTGGGGGGTTGGGAGGGGTTATCCCAGCTATTGCGGAATGGTGACATGGCCACACAAAAATCTGAGGAGTTAGGCAAAGCCCCGACTCACTGAACTCCTCTGCACTGAAGGTTCACGAGTAATTTTCAGCAAAACTACCCTGTATCCCAGTTTATGGTTTGTTTCATACACTTTCCCCAACCTAAAGACAACGTCCTCTGCAAAATACATCCTTTATATATGACAGAGGTTTTAACTGGTGCTGCAAGTGACATTATCCACATTCATTCATGCACTCTCTATTAGTCAGGCTCACAGTGTTCCAGGCGGAAATTTTCCTTTTTTCCTCTCCTGGTTTTTTTTTTTGTGTGTTTTGGTTTTTTTTGTTTGCTTGTTTGTTTGTTTTTGGGTTTTTTGGGGTTTTTTTAAGTCTTGTTGAATGGGGAAAAGGTGGAAGAAAGACATGAAAAATTCTGCAGATTGTGATGGAAACAATTTTTTTTCCTTTCCATAAGAGGGACCCTTCCATTTCTATGGATAGATCTTCACTCAGCTGTGAAGTGTTTGAGGTTTTAACCGTGAACTGAATAAGTAACCCAGGAAATAATGAGGTTGTTTAGTTAGATGATGCATGTGTAGTACCTGGTCTTTAATTTACAGATTTTTCATTTTTTTTTCATTTTCTAGCTGCCCAAAAAGACACATTTAGTGGTGAATGTAAAGCATTGGTGCCATTGACCTTCAACCTGCTATTAGGTAGATCTAATTCTCAGTATTGCAATTATCTACATGATATGGACAAGCATATATTAAGCTTCTATGTGAAAGCATTCCCAACGTTTAGTATTTTTCTCTCAAAGAGAAATGTGTCTTTCCAAGACTCTTATATACCAAAATATAATTTAACTGCTCAATATTATTTCCAGCAGAAGAAGTGATTCTCAAATGTTTACAGATTATTTGGTTATGAAATAGAAGTTTTTCTTTGCTATCCAAATTTTAATCCTGGGGAAGTGTGCACAGTATTCCTAAGGGATTGTGCCTCTGCGGTGTTCTCCAAGAGCACAAAAGAAAATAAATAGTCATTAGAATGGCTATTTATAAAGAAAGTCAAAACTATTTCTGACAGAATAATCTGCATTGTATTCTAGCTGCTAGGACGGTTTAACTGTACCACAGGAAAAACACAGAAGAAAATCTCATCACAAGGGCAGATTTATGTCATTCTTGGGAAAAAAAATTATGCCTTTGCAATGCTATGGTTATTTTTAATCTAAAGCTACTTTAGAGTTTCATTCAACTTGTGTGAGCTTGATTTAGGAGTGCAGCTCCAGGTCAAAGAAGACTAACAGTATCCAAGCAACAAATGATTAAATAAATTATACTTTTCAAGTTGTCTTACAGAAGAAGAAGGTGTACCTAGCAAAAGTGAAAATAAGGGCGGGAGTGGGGGGGAAACACGACAGCTCAACCCAAAATCTAGATATATCACATTCTATCTAAACATATAGTGTATTTCTGAAGAAACTTTGAAAGCTGAAAGCACAGCCTGTCAGCAATGCACCACATTGCCTCCACCATTTTTCTGTGAGGAAGATTATTTGCACACACCTGAGGTGATGTGATTCTCCTTCTTCTTAGACCTCGTCCTGCTGAATGTTTTGCCATGGGGAAGAAAAACAGAAAGAAAGCATCAGTTATGGATTACTTTGATCGCTCTGGAGTGATTCTCCATTACAATCCTAGGGAAAAGGATGAAGTTAATGTATTTTTGTGACTCAGGACACCATAAGATTAGACCTTCAGAATCATCAAAGCCGTAGCTGAACTTTACGTATTTAATGCCACTGATTCTTGTCATTGTTTCTTCTTTTTTTGTTTTGTTTTGTTTTGTTTTTCACAGATATTTTGCAAAGGTTTTGATGGTCCAGAACACCAAGTTTTCCAAAGTATTCAGAGCAGGTAAAGGGTTCATCAGGAGAGCTTAAAGGTACTGCACAGCATGATCTGGAGTGAAAAGGGTACGGAGTTCTCATTATTCAAATTCTAATATCGCTTGTTGAAGTTGTCATTACATCTTCATCTTCTTATCTGCCCTGTGGCATACATATAGCAATGCATCTGCTGAGTATACCAACCTGTTTCTTGACATTCTGCACATCCAAAAAAACATTAAACCAAAGTAGAATTTTATTTGTATAATTGAATATATTTTTATTTTAGCTTTTGTCTCACCTGAATTCTGTAAGGGAGAAGACTTCTTAATCTCAGAAGTGCCCTTCTACAGGAACTTTCTTTTTCTCTGAATATGACTTCATTCCTATTTGAAATGAAATTTTTTTTTAAATTTCCAGTGATCTGAAAATTCCACAGATAATTTCTGATGGAAATACCAGCACAAAACACTTCAGTTTCTGCAGCTGTATACTTTCTTAGATTCTATAAGCATAGAAAGATCAGAAATCCTTCATAAGGTAAGAAAATAGTTTACATTGAATCAAGAAATAAGCAATTATATGGGAAAAAAAACCCATAAGAGGGTGAAATTAACTGTTACTTCAGTTCTGTGTCTCTTGAGTTAAACTGGGTACCCTAACCTTTGAATTAAATGCTACAGGAAGAAAAAGAAGATTCATAAGATTCATAAACACAGATTCTCCCTACCCCGTCTTCCAGCTTTTTTTTTTTTTTTTTTTTTTTTAGAACACAGATCCCTTGCAAACCCATCCACGGAACTGAAACAGCCCTGCTTTTGCACAGCTGGTCTGTTGAGTGCAACCACTACCAGCTCCACACACACACACTCACACTTTTCACTCCTCATTCAGCCAGTTTACTGGAGTTGAAGGCACTTCACAAGATAATTTTGGGCACTCCTGTTTTCTTGGCAAATCTAGAGGGGGGAAAAAAGTGCTCGGATGAATGGGCATGGCAAAAGTTTAAGAAGATGCATGCATGGAGTTTAGAAACAGCACCTGTTTGCAATAAAAAGAAAGTGCAAGGCAAAACCAGTTCGTGTTTATAACATCATGCAGAACCTAGGAATTAAGCCCAAGGAAGAAAAGCCACACACCTGATCCCTGAAGTCATCAGGGAAGAAGGACAAAGGCAGATCAGTGTGAGAAGCAAAGAACATTTTCCTTTGAGACCAACCAGGTGCTCATAAAATACCTGCATTAGGTATCACTGCCTGTTCTTTCAGCACAGTAATATCTAAGCATGGCTGTGCTGATGCCTAGGGAGAAATCCTTCCTTATGCCCACTTGTACTGCCGAAATCTTAAATCCCCTGCAACTTGCAGGAGAGCAAGGGAACTGCTGCACTTTTGTCATTTAAGTTGCGTGCTCCAGAAAGGACCCTCTGCTGGTTTGACACCAGTTATCTCTGTGACTGGGAGCTGATATTCTCACCCGAATGAGACAGTACAGAAAACTCTGACAGTTTTGTAGTGTGATTTGTGATTTACTGTGATTTGAGCTTCTTACTCCCCCCCCACCCCACCCCCCGCTTTCAAAAAGTAAATCCAGCCCTGTTTTTTTTCATCATGGTATACCATGCAGGGTCTACAGCCTTGGCTAAAAATGTAAATTAATATTATTATTTTCTTCAATCAGAATAAGCTGTCTTATAGATAAAATGACCTTCTGAGGGCGACTGTTAGTTACACTATTTATTAGAGTGTAATTTAACTATAAAGAGCATTGCAGTAAAAACTGGCATTTTCTCTCATGTCATGGTGCCAACTCACAGTGTATTGGCAAATAGCTTAATAGAAATCAGATTCTTCTAATCAGCATAATTTTATCCTTTTGCAATAGGCAAGAGGAGTACTCGGAATGTAAGAGTACTTGGAATGTAAAAGTACTCTGTTTAATAACATGTAGGTATTTGCAATCCTTGGATATTGCAGGTATTCTCTCATATGCAATTTACAGCATGGTATCACAAAATTGTACATAATTAGGCAAAGTGTAACCATCTTCCCACTACCATAAAAATCCCTCAAAGCTGTATTTTAACTGACACCCTCATTTTTCAAGGGTTCCTGTAAATAATAGCTGTTCACTTCAGACACCACATATTTAGGGGTCAGGGGAGAATTTCGTGCACCTCTCTGCCAATCTTCCACATAAATTTTGAGCAATATTTCTTGTCTGTGAGCCCTCCCAGCTGACAATGAACAGTTTAATCCCTCCTGCCAATATACTGCTGCTCACAAACAAGGAATAAAGTATTACCTCTTCCCTCTTACAGGAAAGAAGATTTTTGGGTTTTTTTCTCCCATTCTTTTCCACTTTCCTGCAAATCTCTGGACGAAGTTTTTTCAGCAGCTTCTCAATTTTTTTTGTGTGACCTTAATCAGTTTCTTTAAGGAAACTGTAACTTACTTATCACTGGACAAAAATGTTACATATTAGGCAAGTATTATCCAGAGGATTTTGCCTGTGAGCAGAGGGACATCAAATTTTAGTGTGAGCTGTGTGTTCTACTCCCTTGAAAATACAGTACTACACACAAGTTAAAGAAAATGCAAACTTCACGGTCAAAATGGATGTGGAATTCTGTCACAGAGCCAGCTGCCTTCAAGAGACAGAATTCCTGGCTGTACGCAGACACATTTCATGATACCAGTAAAGATCAAATGATGCAAAGCTGGCCAGGCTTGCACGGTTTCAAAGGAAATTTAAGCAGAGCCTAAAAGATGTTTGCTCAAAGTTTTTGCAACAGAACCATAATTTTAATAAGTGATATTTCCCTACATTAGGCAATATCTCTGTATCTGAAATGTCCTATAACAGAATAAAATGCTCCACACAGGAGACTAACTAAAGCTATTGTTAGAGTTAGGGGAGTACAATGCAAAAAAGGTTTCTTCTATTCTTTGCATCACTCAAAAGGTATGTTTCCTTCTCTTGTTTTGTGAAACTGGTGTTGTGATAAGGGTATAGAACTTTGGCAGGAAAAAAACCCAACAACCATCCGTTCCAGCTGGTCCTCAGAGATCAGAGGGGCTGGGAGCAGCTGGGCTTCATTTCTCTTTACAGTCAATTTGGCACTATCAGCCTGGTCACGTTCAGTAGGAACTTTCTTGATCACAGACTCACAAATAGTGCAGTTTACCAGCTTTTGATGCCCTGGCCGAGATCATAAAGAACCCACACAATCCAGAATCACAAACTTCACAAAAATTCATGGATCAGTTCATTGAAACAACAGAGGGCAGATTCAGAACTACCGGCGAGAGGTGCACTGGCTACAGAGCGTCAGGGTGCAGTAACGGAGATCTATTAGAGGGATGTAAATAATATAATATATATAGAGTATATTTTATTTATATATATATATATAAAATATATGATCTATTTATATATACAGATATATAAATAAATAAATGTATATATAATATAATTGATCTATAGACAGAGATATATATATATGTATTCCCATGTCCTCTCCAGCTGGAGGTGCAGAACTTACCCAAAGGAGGCCCTTCAGGAAAAGAGGAACCATGGACCGATCCCAAGCGAGCAGAGATGTTTCCCACTCTCCTTTTTTGCCACCAACACCCCCCTTCTTTTAAACTATAATTTTTGCCCTTCCCAAAGGGGTGGAACGGTCGCCTGTTATAGGGTGGGATGTTGGTGACCGTGGTCATACGTGTAAGGCATGTTTTCTTTTTTTCTTCATTTGCATTCTCCGGGGGGTGAAAACTAATATGTAAATGAGAGCCTCAGTTGGTTTTGGTCAGAATTTATAGTTGATACAAAAGGTAAAATAAACACTTGAGTCCTCCTCCACCCTCTGAGGCAGCAGTAGAGGCTCTCTGACCTTCAACAGAGAGTTTTTTCGTTATCTCCTTAACAAACCAGATTTATAACAAGGCTTCTTTCTCACAGTGAAGGGGGAGTGAGGCCAGTGGCTGGTGCAGAGATGCAGATGTTCTCCTGCGCCTCACTGAAACAACATCAGCTGAGAGGATTCGCTTCACTCCAGATATATTTGTCTTCAGGCCTTGCCTGAGCCAGGTGCAAGATAAGCACAGGGCCCAGCTCATGTTATTCTTCATCAATTCTTCACCAACTTAAGGCAACTCTGAGGCAAATCTGAAAATTTACAACAATCTGCCAGCTATTATGTAGCACAGACATTCAAGATTACTTGTTTAAGTAATTTTTTTACTTAATTACTTGATTACATTCAAGCTTACTTAAAGATTTTTACCCTTAAAGTAAGTATTTTTCAAAGTAGGGATAGACTTATAAAATGTTTATGCCAAGGAAGGACAATTTGCACAGTATAAAACAGTTCTAAGTTTTTAGGCTAAAGATATCAAAAGAGGCTCAGAGCATTAAAGGAAGCCAGTCACTTGAAAGTGCAATAATAATTAACAGTTCTACAGGAAACTTATCAAACCTATATTACTAAAATCATTTAGGAACATGTCAAAGTAACAGATTTTAAAGCATAGTTATTCTTGTTTATGCCTCAGAAAAGGCAGACAGCTTAGATCAATGTGAGATAATGTGTTGATAGGTAGCAATCAATCCTATTTTCTAGGATTCAACAAAAAACAGGATTATCATAGTTCTAGCTATGCAACCTATAGTGTCTTCATAGATTGTCAAAACACAAGACATCCAAATACTCATACTGGAAATACAGCTACATTTCTATTTTTCTTTTTAAAAGGGTTTTCAGAGGTGTGGCTTTCATTAGGAATATGCAGGACATGGACTGAAGGAGGTGCAAAGTATCTCCCACTGAGATTTAAGAAGGAAAGCACCTTTTACACCAGTCTCATCACTAAATTAATGTGAGAAAAGAATACACAATTAGAAGAAAACAGAGTGCTCTTGAATGAAAAGGGGCGCGGAAAGAGATTTTAGGAACTAAAATTGGTACCTTGGTGGTGTCAGGAAGGTCTGTTCACTTGACATTCTGCAGACCCCTGTCACGAGACTGGCACCCCACCCAGTGCCTGTGTGAACTCAGCACAGGAGGAATCAGAAAAAAATAGCTACTTAGGCAGAAAAGACTTGTGGCTGCACAGAAACACAGGTATGACAACAAGAACCTATATCCTTTTCAATTTGATGAACTGCATGCAAATGTAATTCTTAGTCCTAGGAAAAACTGTGGTGTGAAAATGCAGCTGACTTTCTCCGGCCTCCCTTGTTACTCATCCAAAAAAAAAAAAAAAGGAGACAGAGGTCTCAAAAACGCTGCAATTTGCAAGTGGTCTGCAATGGGCAATGAGCTGTAAGAACCTGACTGACTCCTCTAGCAAGGGGAGCAGGGGGAGACCATAAGAGACACCTCTCATGAGAGACACTGCAGAGGTTCACACCTGTGGCCTTGATCCTCAGGAAGCCAGCTTTCCCTAATATCACTATTTGCTCTTAAAGCAGCTCCTATCCTTTTTTTTTCCCTATAAACAGGGAGTACTGAGGAAGTCAAGGACTGATTATCTGCAGGCACACCAGCTGCAGAAAACAATCTCCTATCTGCAGTTAGCTGTTTTCAGCTTCCCATGAAGATGCTGCAGGACACTAGCCCGTGCAGTTCTCGTTTCCCAGACAAAGGAGAGTAGCATAGGACTCCTTTCCTAGTCCTGTGCAGAGGGAAAAACAAAGCATTTTCTTCCCACAAAACAGCTCAAACTCTTGAGTTTTGTTACCTGATGAAAGCTGCCTTTCAAATATGTGCTATTCAAACTTCTCCAGAGAATCACAAGAGAGAAGAAAAGGGAAAGAAGGAAAATGGAACAGGAAAAAAGCCAAAACAATAAAATAAAAAAAAATTAAGAAAGACTACTCCTTATGCTGGAGAAAAGGGGACGATCAAAACCACAGGAATCACAGAAGTTCAATATAAAAACCTAAGAACTGACAAGAGAAATATTTTGCTATCTAAAACCTTGTGCTTATGCCCTGAACAAGTCATACTTTTAATTCAAATTCCTGAGTGTCCACCTGAATATTTGCTGTTTCAGCCAGATGCTTCTAACTACCTGTTGAGGGTGGAATGCCTGCCTCCTCACTAACATTGTGCCTAAGTAACTGCAAGCCAACCAAACTTATGTGAAGAAAAGTTTTGTGGGTTTCTTTTTATTAATTTAACAAAAAGGATTCTAATTCTTGCATTTAGAACATACCCATTTCTGCTTCCATCGAGGTTATTTTATCATAGATACAAACTGAAGTACAGAAAATTCCATTTTTAAATTTTAAGGAAAAAAAAATAGTAAACTACACTTTTATTACAAGGAGAGTGGACAAACACTGGAACAGGGTTTGTAGCCTTTCCATCCTTGGAGATGTTCAAAACCCAGCCAGACACGACTCTGAGCAATCTGCTCCTCCTCTGTCTGGTGAATGGGACTGAGCAGGTGATCTGCAGAGCTGCCTTCCCACCTCAATTATTCTGTGATATAGGGAAAGGAAAGAATGTACCAGAAAGGGAAAGAGATTCTGAAATAGATGCAGCTGCACACAAACAAACCCCCTTGTTTCAGAAGGAAAAAAGAACAGCAGTAAAATGCAGTGTATTTTGCAACCATCTGGTGCTTTCTGAGGTTTTTTGTGTGCTGCCTGTCTTGTTTGCTATTCCCTGTGAAGAGTTCAACAGTTTGATGTACAAGATGAGCAGATCTACTTTCCACAGGGTGGGCTATGTGAAGGAAAGTCAAGTAAGAGTATAGAAAAAGACTAAAAGGCTAGAAAAAGAAAATAAAAGTGTTTGTAAAAATACTAAGTTTTACTAGTGGTAAATGTGCATAATTGTGGTCATCAGGTCGAAGTTCTTTCCCACTGACCTGTTTCAGGTATCTTTCTACACTCTAACATATGGTAATCTGTTTGCTGGTTTGTTTTCAGCTAGGCTTGTATGCTACAAGAATTTAAGTAATTGCCACAGGAAAACAATTCTTTTAAAGTGACAAATAATGTTCAGTCTGGGCTGGCGAAAATTTTAATGCAATAACTTTCTAGAAGTAAAAGACTTGTGTTCTTGCTTCCTGAGTGTTCCCCGTGGTTTTTGTGTGCTTTTGAGGAAGTGACACCTTCTAAACTGACCTCTCACATCACAGGGACCGCTTCTAGCAGCCACCTTTCTCACAAATGAATTTTCTCCTGGTAAAGACACTTAGAGACTAAACACAAGGTGACTTCTGTTAGCCAAGGCCAGTTGTACAGCTGATGCAGGTGACAGGATGACACCTGGGAGGGTGTCATCCTGATGGTTTCTGGCCATCCCATCCTCTGTCCTCCTTTTATTTTCCCAAGATCAGCTGGGTTACTCCAGTACTTCAGTCTCGAATCGCCATCTGTTAACAGCATCCACACGAATGCCTCTGGGAAATTCATAGTGTTAGACTCGGTTACCCTGGAAATGTCCTTCAGTTTCACACTAAATGAGGAGCTGTAAAAGCTCAGCCACAGTACTGGAAAGTTTAAAAGGCAAAACAATGTAGGACCTCTGTAGTCCAGCAGAAGGAATATTTAGGCTTTGCAAACATCTGTCTTTTCCTGAAGTTTTTCCTTAATGGCCTCTCAGAAAGACTACGTTCTCTCACTACTCAGAAAATCATTCTTTAAGAAGACATTAAGAGGAAAGGGAGATAATCTGGTCCTAGTTAATTAGAAATTCTCCTGGCTACATTAAGGATAGGTTTGTGTACATTTGTATGAATACCTAAGTATTCTAGGGAGGTGTAGGAACTTAGGTCTGCTTAAAATTAATGATCCTGGAAGGAGACTAAGAAGTTATTTAAACCAGGATGGGCAACACAGTGAGAGGTGTAAGTGCTAGCGTTAAAAAAAAAAAAAAAAAAAAGAAGACTTTGAATAGCAATATTCGCAAGTGAAGACATAAGCTTGTCCTGACCTGCCAAGAATATGGTGTGGTCTCCCTACTGTGCTCTAGAGGAAGTATGAGGGGGGTTACTTAGCAGTAACACAGAAGCAAAGAGGCCACTGAGATCTACAGGACTTCAGTACTATCCACTGGGGTGTTACCTGTGCAGATGAGTACATAAACCTGTGATTAAAACCTTTCAGCTTTCTTTTATTTTAAATCTAGCTAGGAAAAACAAAACAAAACAAAACAACCTTAGTCCTGAGCTATCTCTGTTCTCCCAGCTAGCAAACGCAAATTTTATGTTTGACCTGAGCAACATCCTGGCTAGCTAGTGGGGAATTTTCAGTGAGTTATGAGCACAATTAAAAGCTCATCTCGAATACTGTGATGACTTTTAGTTTTATGACTGCTACGTCGTAAAGATATATAAGACCCATCATTACCTGTAATATCTGAGCCATAAAGACTTCTGTATGTGCAAACTGAAGATTTTGGAGCCTCTTAGTTCTTAACTGATCTGGTTGGGAAAATAAAACACAGGGGGTCCAAGCATGAGAAAGCAGCTACATAATACTCAACTTAAAATTGTAAGTTTTTCTTTCAGGATGAGAATGTCTAAGGGGAATTAAACCTCAGGAATGACTAGAAGACAGTGAGCGTACCAGAGTCCGTAAATAACAGTAGAAGTTAAGATAGCAGGAGACATCCTCGGTAAGAGCTGTAAGTGCAGTATTTCACCATAACTGGGACAGAGAGAAGTGGCAATTGTTCTTGTCACTTTCTTCTTCTTCAGCCTTTCCTTTTTTGAACATGTCAAGAACAAAAATCCCATTTTGACCAATACAATTGTGTCCCCCATACAGTAAAGAAGCTGTGAACTTTAGGTGCAGAAGGATACCTCTAACCAAGTCTGTCAAAAACCTCTGTCTCGAGGGTAGCTGTTGTTGAGTGCTGCCGATTCAGGACAGGAAAAGTACATGGGCCACTTCAGTCTGTGGAGAAACACTGAAAGACAAAGCTCAGCAAGGAGAAGTGTCTGTGTGGGCAGTAATTCAGCAGAAACAAGCAGTCTGCAGCCCCAGGAGCAGGGACACTGAGGGAGCTTGGGGTGCTGCCCTGAGAGAGGCAGGAAACAGGGTGGAGCAGCACCGAGGTGTTGTGGTCATGCTCTGTTTAAAACAATGCAGTCAGTGGGAGCTAAGCCAAGGAAGGGCCCAAACAGTGACCAAAAGCTGAACTTTGCTTCATTAACTCAAAAATACATATTGCTTTTCATGCTCTGTGTACTCCAATGTAGTAAAACCTGTAAATGCTTTACACATATGTCTAAAGTTGCTCAAACCCCACCTGATCATGAAATGACACCAACTTTACCTTACCCTCAAAGAAAACAATACAAATGTAACTTAAGGGAAGAGGGATGTCACCCTTCTGTCCTGGGACAACTGACAGCCTGTATCCATCTCTCCCCATAAGGATGCCTGTCAGGTAAACTTTAGTCCGTGGTAACCAGTGTGCTCATGAATAGTAATTTCTGAATCCCATTCTGTCATAGCAATCAATAAACTACACTATTCACGAGTCTGTGATCATGAGTGTTCCCAGATGGTCTAAAACACACTGTGAATCTGTGATTGTGAAAGTTCATGCTGAAAATGAGCAGATTTATTGTGTCAAATTGGTTACTCTATTCTGTGACTGCATCATAAAGGTCCTGCAAGGACTTGGAAGACAGATAACATGCAAACTAAGAAGGGCAAGGTCTAGTCAGCCCTGGGCCCAGTAATCTGTGGATAATCTGGAAAGCAAGTGGGTCTCCCTTTCCTAAATTTTTACATGGCATGGCCTCATCATGCCTTACACTACAAATAGCAGAGCCCCTCGCTCTGTGTCACATTAATTTCTTCCTGCCAGCTGCAAGAGACAGATTCCTTCTGGAAACAGCACAAACTGCAGATCCATCTCAAAACGTTCTGTCACAGACTTTGCAGGTACTGCTCCTTTACTGAGGGCCACGTGAGAACACAGAGAGGGCATTCACTGGCTCACTTCGCTCTCCTTCAATGACTTTGAAGATACTGTAGTAAAGAAACACAAGCATCTCATAAAGTGGAATTCCAATGCCAATTTCCAAGTTTAGAAACATTTCTCTGGTTACCCCTTCACTGACTTCACCTTATTCTCTACTGAGCAGGAAGGAAATTTTTTTTAAGTGGATGTTCCTGATTTTAAAAGGGTGAATACATCAGTGATCTGCCACATCGGTTTTATCTTTCAGCAAACTTTTTTTAAAAGTTCCATGTATCTTTGAACAATAGTATCATGGGAGACAGTCTTTCTCTCCTCTCCTTGTTATCCGTAAGTTTCTGGAGAAACATGCAGCAATCGATATCTATCTCTACTGGGCAATATAAATTCTGTTAAGCTTGCCTGAATCAATCATCCATAAAGCCTGATTTAATTTGTCTCAAACTTCTTACAACAGAGAAAGTAGTCTCAATATTAATTCAGTTCTGGGTAGAGAAGAGCAGAAATCAGGGTACAAAATCCCCTTTTTTCTTTTTTTCTGTACAGCATGCTGTCAATATGTGTCAGGGCTATCAAAAGGAAAACAAATTTTCTGTCTCTCCTTGGAAGTTATTGCTTCCATTAAGCCACTATCTAACTTCAGGCAGAAGATTGAGACACACAACAGAAAATGAGACTGAGAACAAAGAGGTACAGCTATCAGAAAAGGTAGGGGTGACTCCTATTGCATACGCTTTTCATCGAATACTCCAAGGATCCTGTTGTGACACTGAATCTCTGAGGCTGATGGGAGCATGGCTATTCTTTCTAGGAAACAAGAGGCAGCATGAGCGACCTACTTCTAGAGAGGTCCAGCAAAGAAGTATCCCACCTGGAACTGCAGTTCGGTGAAACTCAAACTTCAGAAAATAGTCCCTGTGCTGAACAGCCCTCACTGATAAGCACCAAGTAACATAGAAGGATGCACAAATATTTAAAATTTATCTTGTTGATTTCAGCTTCAGTTCTTCCATCAAACCTGGGTATCTTTCCATGCCCAAATATGCTACCTTGGGCAAATATTAGTGCTCCATCAATTGATCTCTTGCAGTGCATTTTAACGGGAAACTAATGCAATAGATCAGGTTCATTTCACACCAGGCACTGATGGAAAGCTGATGGGTAGAATTATGCACTTCCAAAATACTATCCAAAGGATGAGACCAATTACACATATTAATATTCCATTTTTGTATCCTTATTGTCTTTGATGCAGAGGGGATCACAGCTTCTGCCAGACATGGAAGCAAAGGTTTCTGAAACTGAAGTGATGGAAAGTTCTGGAGAGGGTGTTGAGAATAAGCAAAGACCACCAAATCAGCTGCATCTGTAAGCAGGGATGCAGATCCAGAGGCAAACATGGGCCAGAAAGCTGCTGTCAGTTTTGACACCCTGCTAGTAACACCAGAGGAACACCAAGGAGTGATGAGGGTCTGAGTGAGTATTTTGTATTAACTCTTCAGGAACCATGAGTGAGCGCCTGGGATAAATCAGTTTGATGCTGACTGGGTCTGCAAGTCATTTGATATTGGATTATGCAACATCTGCAAAGCACCAATATCCTTCTCCCTGGTGTGTATAACTGAGACAGCAACTCTTCACTGGAATAAAGCAGAACTAAAATTCTACTTCTTTCTTGTTCAAATGGTTGACTTTGGAAGCAAATACCCAGGGAAAGGTTAGAAGGTCATCAAAGTTAAGAAGTGTTTTGCAGATGTAGTGAAGGTGCTGCTGCTAAGCATGTATTCTTGACAACAAACTGGTACACTAAATATTTAAGTTAGAATGTGACCTGCATTTGATGAAATTAAGTGGAATCATTAATTAAGATCCCATATCTTACCTCAGCTGTTCTGGACAGAAAGATGCTGTTTCTCCTCCAACTCATCCAGCAAAACTCCAGACTGACCCACTGGGGACACAACAAATCATACCCTGAAATACAGGTTTTAGTGGCACCAACCAATATTTCAGCACAAGTTAATTTCTGATCACCAGGGAGCCATTAGGACATGTTTGCAGTGAGGCATTCTTTAAAATTCTATCAATTCCTGCAGCTCTCACTTTTTGGTGACCAGCCTTTATATTTAGGTTATCTGCTGCTTCACAGGAATCACTGCATCTGTGCCCTTGTGCCAACAAGGGAGTTTACAAAAGCTTGCTTCACCCTCATAAGGATGGAAATGATGGGTACTAGGGTTATCAGAATCTTCCTCCATCTCATCATTATCATCACCATGACAGATGTCTCCATGCCATATTTCAGGGTCTGCACTCTTTTCCACTTTTTGGCTTTCTTTAGTCAAAACCAAGAATGGCAACAGGTCCAGTAAGAGGCCTAATTTTTCCTGCAGCTGTTTTTCTCAGTTTTCAGCTGCAGACAATACCTTTTTAAGTTCCCGGTTTTTAGGTTTTGGGTTTCAGTCATGAGGGGATCTACTCATGTTCTGAGCTTTTCTTAATACTCCCTTTCAAAAGTCAATAAAGTTTTCAATACTTCCTTTTTGGATTTCAAAGCAGTGTGTTCTAAATCTGGAATTTTGGAGGGAGACAGTACACTTTGATTTTCTTTTGTGCACAAAATAAATTAGTCTGTAATACTGTGCAAACAATTCTTTTGTCATTACATTTTTTAACTTTTTGCAAACTTCTACAGTTTCTATCTACTATACCACTTTGTGCTCATTTTCCCCAAATTTTTGGGCTCTTTCTATTGCCTCTCGGAATTATGCACTGTTATATTTTTGCAGCAGTTCATCCATGGCAATCCTGCTGACTACACATTTTTTTTCTATTGCATTAGAGGATGAAATATGGCAGAAAATAAACCCGATTGCATTCCAGCTGGTACTCAGAGATCAGAGTGGCTGGGTATGGCTGGGCTTTGTTTCTGATTATGACCAACTTGGCACTGTAAGTCTGGTTTCATTCAGTAAGGACTCGCACAATTGCTGATTCGTGAGTAGTGTGGTTTATTGAAGCAACAGATTATGCAGGTTCAGAATTGCTGCTGTTAAATGCACTTACTGTGTCAGTACTAAATATACTGAGGCCAATGACTAACTAAACTCTGTTCACTAAGCTTAACTTCACCCCTGATTAAGCTTAGTTTCACCTGGGTGTTCTCTGATGCTGTCAGAGGCACAAATCATAGGAAAGAGTCATAAAAGATAAAGTTTCAGGTAATGCCATTCCATGATCAGGTGGAGTTTGAGTGACTTCAGTCACATCTCTGAAGCATGTGCAGGTTTTCCTTCATTAACATATGACAGGGAAGCAAATGCCACCAGGTTGGAAAAACAAGGTGTATTTTCAAGTTAATAAAGCAAAGTTCAGCTTTCAGGCACCAGTTGGGCCCTTCCTTTGGCTTAGTTCCCATTAGTTCCATTGTTTTAAACAGAGCATGACCACAACACCTCAGTGCTGCTCCATCCTTTGTTTCCTGCCTCTCTCAGGGGAGCAGCCCAAGCTCCCTCAGTGTCTCTGCAGTTTGTTTCTGCTGAACAATTGTTCACACAGACATGTCTCCTTGCTGAGCTTTTCGAGCCCACCAGAGTTCCATGGTGAAAACTAAAGAAGTTGGGAGGAGCACAAGAGAAACCTTCCCCCCACCCAGCTTCACCAATTTCCCGAGCAAGAAACCATGGAAGGTTTTCAAACACTCTTGAAGTTCAAACCTCATGGTTCAAGCTTAACTAGAACAGGTAATAATTTCAGGAGTTCTTAGATCTGCCTGTATATGGACTGGACTTGGATAATGGAGTGGCTGACACTCTTTGTTTGCTAATGGAAGGTTTTCCAAATTTGCCATAAGAAATAATTTCTGTCCCACCACTTCCATCCCACTGCCAAGGTCTAGTTTGATCAATTAAAGAAATTTGTCAGTAGCAAGCTGAATACAATGCCTTTGACATCTTTGGAGAAGGAGTAGGAAGAAGGTGGCCAGATACCATCAACTAACAGCATTTTCAGACTTGATAATGCAAAATGTTAATCATGCTCCTTCTATGTAGAGCATCAGGAATAGTCAGAAGAACCAAATATAAATTCTTTTCTTAGCTTGTGTAAGTGACTGGCTCATGACTAGTTCAGTACATCTAGAAATTATCTAGGATATAAATCAATATTTTTATGCAAGCCTTGTTTTCCTTGCCTGCAGCCTTAGCTCTTGTGCTCTGCAAGCAGTAGCCCTGGTAGAGACACTGATGAAGCTGCAGATACCTTCGTGACAGCAGGATTGATACAGAGACAAAAAGGTGGGAGGGAAAAGTTGGAGTACGGAGTACGGAGTACGGTGCTTCAGCATGGAGTGCACAAGTTTCTGCAGTTCAAGGAACATCACATATGCAGTTTTTAGATTTGCTTCCTCTATACTAAAACTTCTTCATTATAAAAATATTCATGTGTGTGTGTGTGTGTGTGTGTGTGAGCTAACACCTATTTATATCCTGCCTAGATAAACAGGCTAAATCTGTGCTCTCAGTCAACACAACACTAAGCACCCAAAACGAGATTAGTCTAACCTTTCTGTTGCAAATGATTTATTGATCTTTTGGAACAGATCCCATAACTTGCCTTAAAGCATGCTAATTTTGAAATGTTCTGGATAACAGTCTTTCTTCAGAGTAAATACCCATTACATTCCCAAATGGCTGCTACAACAGCAGCTTTAAAGAGAGCTTCTTGAGGAAAGGCTGTAGATCTTCAAAAAAGCACCCAAGCTTCTGCTGGCTCCTGCATTAACAGGGATGACCATCTCTAGACAATGTGTCTCATTGTCTCAGCCCACTGTTCAAGAAACTGGTAGCTTTAGGCTATTTCTGTTACCTTGTCTGTTTGAAATCAAAAATGTCCACTACTAAGAAGAGCAACCTCCTCCCCCACCCCACATCCAACACCAGGATAAGGACTGGGGAGAAAAAAAGTAAAACTTGTGGCAGAAAAGCGAATGGTATTTCTACCTCTGCTTTCTCACTTGCTTGCAATTGCAGCCAACTTGGCAACGTGTATGAAGAAGTTTGACAAAATTCCCTTTGTTCCTCGTTTATTTTCCTCCAAGCCTTCTGTGAACCCTTCGTATGGTACAGTGTATTCAAGGCTTGAGAGAGAGAATATAACCATTTGAGTTCTGAGGTGCTTTTCCAGCAGGAAGAGTGAGCTCCTGGGGCTCCTATAACCCATTCTGGGAGAGGGTCTGCATCTCCCCTCCATAAGGAGTATGTCTTTCAAGGAACAAAGTTCTGAGTGGAATGACTGGCCGGTCTGACGACTGCCTCTTTCCGGTTTTCTTTGAAAAAGTGTTTTGCGTTGTAAACTGAAGTTGTCTTTCATTCCACTGTTTGAACCTTTGCTTATTTCTGATTTCTTTTCACTTGTAGTTTTTTGCTGTTTGACCTTATCCTTTATGCCCTTAGAAAAAACAAGGTTAATGTGATGCCTTTCAGTTAATACTTCTGTTATGCTGCCACAGACTCAGTGCCTGTCTTCTGCAAAGTCAGTCTTCCCTCTGGATGTAGGAGCCTCCTATGATTGCTTGGTACAAAGTATATCTGTGCTGAGAACAACTCTTTTCTCAAACATCCATCCATAATGGATTATGTGATGTTCCACTTTCAGCTTCTAACAGGAGCTATCCTAGCTGAGCACAGAAATGTTAACTTGGCTGTTTTAAGAGGCTGCTGACTGCTTAAACAGAAACTCCTCTCGGGCAGCTTCTGTGTCATCACTGGCTGTCAAAAAGGGTCGGCTGTTCTTGCCCTATATTGTTCCTATCTGCATATATACGTATAATATCCCCGAGACTAAATTGTACCACTAAAGTAAAAGAAGTAATGGGACAAAGAACAGTGATACCCTACTGCATGCCTGTCTCCAACAGGTGTTTGCTATGACAGATCCTATGACTGAACACAGAAACCCTGCCCCAAGTTTGGCTCTTTCTCTTTTGCCACCTCTGTCTTTATGGCAATGCTCATAGCTGGAGCATGTCTAAACAACACTGAAAAAACAAACACGTTGCTGTTGCAAAAGCTGCACACAAAATGCTTTTCTTTTTTTAACTGAAATCATATCTTGAAAATGGTTGGCACTCATCCTTTTCTGATTCTTTTAAGTGCAGTGTGGTGTATCCTTGAAAATGTTCTCATCTACTGATAACTGCATGGGAGCATCTAGCCCTGTAATAAAGAATATCAGAAATTAGTATGTTAGGAATTCTTCTTGAAGGTTTGTTTTGGTTTGTTGGTTTTTTTGTTGGTTGTGTTTTTTGCTGTTGTTGGTGGGTTTTTTTGTGTGAGTGTTTTTTGTTGTTTCTTTGGTTTTGGGGGGGGTTTGGTTTTTTTTTTACACAACTTTGCTCCAATATTGCTATCTAGTGTTTCACCCAGGTTTGAATCATTACATAGTACAGCTCAGGGGGGCCACACATTCCTTAGGTAACAGTGAAGTTTGCACTATCAGATATGGGCTATGAAGTGTCAGAATGTTAATTTATTCCCTCTCCATGTATGGAAGTTATTCTGGTTTTAATCAGAAGATCATCATTTTTGTATGAACTCTTCTCTGTCGGCTTCTGTGCAATCACTAGCTGACTTTCCAAAATTAGGAGTAGTGGCAGTGTTACATAAAGATAAATGCAGAGTCACTTTCATTTGCTGCAGAGGTCAGCACTACAGGTTATCATCAAACTGTAAGACAAATGGATCCAATGGGAAAAAAAAACCTGTCAAATTTGTATTGGGTTTTCCTTTTTTGGGGTTTTTGTAGGCTTGTTTGTTTGCTTTGTGAACTGATGGATGTTGCCTTACATTTTGGGTCATAACCTTGATTGACCAAGAATCTGGTTTTAAAACTCTCCAGTTTGATCCTGTTATGCCTCACCTCTATAATGAAGATAATAAAATTTGAATGTGTTGACCATCCTGGAAGCTAAACATTTCTGTATTTCATGATACCCAGACTACTCTGACAAACCATCATAAAGCAGTCTAAGGGAATCAAGTCTATTTTCAGAAAGAGGTTATAAAAGATGTAAAATAAAATAAATGGCTTTCCATAGATTCCAAGTCCTTAAGCTCCTCATCCCAGTCCACACCCTCCTGTGAAGAGAGATCTCCAGATGCAGCTTTGTGCTCACCACTCCCTCAAGCAATTCTGCCTTTTGAATGCCTGAGGAAAGTCTTTTCCACTGTGGCCTGGAGCCTTTCAGAGCATGTGTTTAGGTACTGAGGGAGACCCAGAAGAGATTTATGAAGCTTTGCATTGCCTGTGGGGCAAGTTCAGAGGTTATCTGATTTCACCCCACAACTCAGCCCCAATCCATTCACTCCCTCCATGCCATGGGGGCAGGGAAGGCCAGGGTCGAGAATTGGAAGGGTGAAAGTGAGAAAAATCATGGGCTGAGATAAAAGCAGTTAAATAAGTACAGCAAAAGCTGTGAGCACAAGCAAAGCGAGGCAAGGAACTCATTCACCACTTTGTATGGACAGGCAGAGTTTCAGTCATCACCAGGAAAGCAGGGTTCTGGTAACAGGGACTTGGGAAGACAAACACTGCCTCTCTGAATGTAAACCCCTTCCTTCTCCTCCCCACAGCTCCCCATGCTGAGCATGATGCCGTCTGGAATACCTCTTTGTTCAGCTGGGATCAGCTGTCCCAGCTGTGTCCCCCCAGCTCCCTGTCCACCCCCAGCCTCCTGGCTGAAGGGACAATGTGCCGAACAGCAAAGGCCCCGGCTTTGTGTAAACACTGCTTGGCAATAACCAAAACATCCCTGTGTTTTCAACACGGTGTTCAGCACAAATCCAAAACACAGCCCACACCAGCCCCTGGGAAGAAAACGAACATGATTCCAGATAAAACCACTGCAGGGAACCTGCATCTCTAACAGCATGGATTTAGGGAGCAGGAAGCAGCTGAAAGTGTCTACCTGCCAGGGTGCAAATGCTGGGGGTAACTTCACTCCTCTCCCTTCAACACCAGGCTCAGCTGTTCCTGTTATGCTCTGTAAAGCCATGGAAAGTAACAGTGTGCTTCAGTAAAACCACCAGCTGCTCAAAACCAACTATCAGTATCTATTAATATGCAAGACCTGGAGTGGGGTCTTTCTTCAGACACTTTTCCAAATAAAAGTTGTATTCCTGATTTCTGTACAGGGATTAGTAGCATGGGTTGTCCTTTATTCCGGCTCTAAAAGGAAGGAAAGACCAAAGTCAGAGAGAAATGAACAGATTTTATTTTTCTCAAATGAGAAACAAAAAAATCCAATCTTTTTACTTGTTGAAATCTATAAGTAAAGTTTACCATTATTTTTGTGGACATCTCCATTCTTCTTTATATCTGATATCTGTCCATGAATACTCTGATTTGAAATTCACAGCACCTTTGCAAAATTACACATTCTGGTACTTTCAATTGGGCCATCACATTCTCAGAAGTAATTCAATGCCACAGAAATTTAGATACTTGCTAACATTCTAGAATACTAACTGCTTCTGGAAACTTACAGAATTTTCTGTCTTTACTAAAGGAAATGGAAACTGGTTAAAGTTCACGTTGTCTGGCACGTGCTGTGTTAATTCTAACACATAACATCAAAAATCCCTTATGTGTTCTTTGTTTAGATGTTCTTCCCTGTGCCTAAACAGTGCCACACACAGTAGGATTTTGGTTGTGATAACAGTATCTCACAGCTATCACATAGTGTACATATCAGTCTTGAAGTTATTATTTCGTCCCAAGAGCAGTCAAAGTCCAGAATTCATACTGCATTTAAGAAGGCATTTGGAGCAGAATTGCTCCAAACAATGGGCTGGGAAAGTGAGGAGCCAGACCTTCAAAAGCACATAGCCTCCAACAACTACAGAATTATTTTCTGAAAACACCTAATCTTTAAATAGCTGCAGTTCACAAGAGTTGTGCTCAAACAATGCAGAATGTTTTTGGAACATTAGGGAAAACAATTGAAGTACAGCAAACACCACAGTTCATGAAGCACCAAAACACAAGCCTGGGGAAATCAAGACTTGTGGTGAAAAATAAGGGGTTTTTTTGGAGACAGAAAAAAAAAATAAGAAAAAAGGAAGAAAAAAGCATAACCCACCCAATGTTACAAGGTCCATTCAAATTAACACGTTGTGGAGTATTAAAAATATGCAACACATGCTTCTTACAAGTGGCATGTTCCGAGTGACTCATGCCTGCATTTCCCAGAGCTTTACTTAATCAAGCATATACTTGCAAATCTATTGCTCTCAAATTCTTGCTCTCAGATCAAGAGCTAATGGCTTCAGTCCAACATATCTGTACTCTGGATAGGGATATTTCCTTACATGGACAGTCTTGTGGCCAAATGAATGAAACTGTGATGAATTCAGGTTTATGGAATATGTGCGCAGAAGTCGGGAAGATTTCTGTAAAGAAACAACGACTTGTACGTGATGCAGCCTTTGTAACAGTGAGGTGTGGACTCAGAGTGAGTGGATGGATGCTGGGGATTTCTGACAGCCCTGCTAAGGCTTCCAGAGCTCTCAGAGGGACTGGTCCCACTTTGTGGGGCTCTTGCTATCCTCTGCCCTCATTGGATTTTAAAATAATCAGCCAGCAGGATTAGAGCTAAATATGGGACCTGGTGAATATAGTTTCACCCCCTGCATTTCTCACCAGCCTAGGCAATAATTTTTTTCTGTAAGTACCTACTTATTACCAGACTTTAAATTCTAATGACATAAAGAACTTTCCTCCTCTTGTTATAAGGAAGTGAGTACTGGAGTTAAAAAAAAGCTGAAGTACGAAGCTGTATTTTTCAGCAAGTGTAATTTTGATCAGCTCCACTGGCCATGTGTTAATGGTGAATGGGGCACAAAGAAGTCTGTGTCTCATCATACCCCCTGCAGGTCCTTCATGGATTAGGTCTATCTGATGCTTAAACTCCACAAGGCCTCTAATAAGAACACTCTCAAGCTGCTGGGTCAGGATAACAGTACCTAGAAGTGATACAGAAAATGGTCCAGGGGCTTTTGAGCTCCTTCTAGTGAGGTCTGTTGCAGGAGCTGGTCTACTGATTTACACTCTTAACATGCACAAACACCTTGCACCAATTCAACTGGATAAAGTAAACACCCGAGGAATAATCTCTACGTCACTAGGACTTTGATTAGTTTAGGAGCATTTTATTTCAACCTAGATGAATTGCTTTCTTATGTGATTGCATAAAAAGAGTTAAAAACACCATTCAGCCTAAAATTAACTAACTGTAAGAAAAAGGGGAATTAAATACCAAAGTTCTATACTGTAGAAGAGATTTTAGTGTGCAGGAAGACCCTGGGTGGTGATTTCACGTGGTTCCAATGAAGGTATGGATTCCTCTCTTGCTGTTATTCTCCCTGCCCCAGGTACAGCAGCGTGTCTCACCCACTCCCTCACGTCAGCTGATCCTGTTGTAGCACATCCATCACTCTGGAAGCTGGCAGAGGACACAGCTTTCTGCTGGTATCTGTTGAGCACAAAGTCAGGTTTGCAAGCACAGTTTTCAAGGGAATTAGTGGAGTAAAACTGTACAAGAAGAAACTCTCCTGAGCTTTCCCCTGTGACAGGAGAGGAAATACACTCTTATCCCACCTACATTGTTGCACTTGAAGCTCCCTTTGCACCCAGTCTCAACATATCCTCCTGAAACTGCTCCCAGAAGTGCCACATAGCTATGCTGAGAGAAAAGGATGCAAATGTCTAAATATTTTATTTGCTCTTTTTAGTGGAATGAAATCGTAGCTCACCAAAAAA
>VZTI01004894.1:39921-84768 GCA_013397865.1 Struthidea cinerea
CACTTGGCCACTCTAAAAACAATTGCAGTTATACCCTTGCTACACCACAGACTTCCTAGGTTAAAATCCAGTTTTCCCTTTTCCAAGCCATCTATGATTATTGATCTTCTAGTATTATTTACTGGTTTTGGTCTGAAAATGGTGGTCCCTGGAAGAAGACCAACCGAGGAAAGAGGTGAAGGAAGAAACCTCTTTATTTGCTGCTGCAAATCTCTGAGACTTCTCTTAGAGCCCTTTAATGCTTCAGCTTTGTGATGAGAACTGATGTGGTGAATCAACACAACCTGAAAGAAAGGACTGCTCTTTCTCCCCTGGGGAGGTTTCACTTCCTGGTAATACTCAGAAATGTCTTATTTCAAATCCACGTCAGCAACAATCTACCTATTCTAACCTGGTCTTGGTCCCCTCACAGCAGGCGAGTCTGTCCTGACCTGATGTACTATTTTGGTCAGCTTTAGCTCTTACTCTCCGTAAGTATTTTTACTCTTCAGTTCTGAGGAGAGCAGCCAGGAACACACCAAACACTAGACCATGAACAAATTCAAGCCGTGCTAAACTGCCATTCTGGCATATCTCTAAGTGCCTGTCACCCTTTTCACAGGTGGTCAAGCCTGGCAATTACCTCAACAAGGACAGCACAGGAAACCGATGAAGAGCTGGATATCTGCAGGATCTCAGCTTATCAGGGACTAATTCAGCACAGCATGCTAAATAACTCCATTGACTAAACAGTGTGACATCAGAGATGATCTTGGCTCATGGCAAAGAAAAGAGAAAGGCAGAAAGAAGAAAAAGGAAGAGATGCTCAGAAATCACTAGGATAATTAAGCACGTTATACAGGCAAACAAAAATGATCCCAGTATTTTGAAGTGCACCTAGACACATTGCATATGCCAATTTATGGGTCATAAAGAGGAGAACACTTTCAAAACTGAATATGAAACCAGTGACCAAGTTTAAAGTGGGAAAAAGAGTTGCATGAAATAGCAGTAAATAAGTCTACTAGAACTCCTTGCAATTATTCTCATGCCATGTCTCGCTCCATTTCCTAGCTCATTAGAGGTATTTCCTACAAGAGACAGTTTTCACAGAAGTCTTTAGAAAACATCTGTTTGCCTCAAATGTCTTTTTCCCACAGAAATCTGCAATGATTCATGGGTTAACTTGCTTTTTCTCACTTCTGTGGAGAGATGTCATATGTAAGATTAAAGAATTTATGTTCTCCTTGCATTTTTGTCGAATTTAGAGCTATCTTAAGGTGTTGGGACAGAGAAGATTCTTGTCACCCTGGTATCTGCAGGCAGAAAAAGGGATGCAGCAAAGGCAACAAAACTCTGGCAAGATTTCACTCATTTCTGTGTACAGCAACAAGGTTTAAAATTCTTCAACTGACAGCCATACAGCAAAGATGCTGAGATGTTACATTTTTATCTTATGTCAAATTCTCTCATCTTTCACATGCATGTACAGCAGCAATTGTATTCTTTATTTCTAAGTCATTAACATTGTTCTATTTATGACAACACATATGTTGCTTATAGACCAAACCCTTAGCAAATGCAAACAAAAGTTTTGGAGCTACACAATGCAAAATCTATTACACATGTACGAGTAAAGTATGGTAAAATTATGCACTGAGGCACACCAATGTGTGTGCCCTCAATAATGTGAAGGCATTCATTGTCTTAAATGACTTAAATATTTTTAATTCGAATTTGTTTGAATTACATTTTTTTTTCAGTAAAAAGAAACACTCAAGTAAAAAAGAATGTTTGTTTTGGAATATTTTTAATAGCAGCAAAAGACTGGATTTATAAAATCAGAGAAGGATGGAGAAACCCTACAACACTGAACTTTAGGATTTATATAGAAAACAAAGAAACCAAGTCCTTCATGTTGTTACAAAAGCAGAGAGCTTTCCTTGCATTACTTTTGCAGCCTCCTAGATGAGTAAGCTTATAAACCTAATTTACGGTGCTCTGCAAATAACACATTTCAGCTTCTCCTGTTGAAGTGTTATATACCTGCTAGACCTGAGACTGAAAAAATAACTCAGTAGCCAGAAGGACTCTTCCATGAGAATTGAAAAACTAATTGGCAATTATACTTCTATTATCTGTTTGACCTATCCTTGTGGAATGGCCTTGCCCTGAGATATTTAGAAAATTTTGTTCCAGAGTTCTTCATATACCACTTAAGGCAGTCACTAATGATGTGTGACACCCTGGAGCCAACCCTGCTGAATCAGGCAAAAGAGGATTTTTACCAAGACTCCCACGTCCCAGGGGAGTGTGTACCTGTTATGCTGTGACACTTCTGCCTCTGCTTTAAAGGAGGTCACTTAAGCATCTCACTGTTCATTTAGATCAATGATGCAGTCACTGCTCATAACTGTACAGGGGATTGCTTGTCCAAATTCTGTATAAACCAGTTACCAAAATATTTCCATGTCTTAGTTTCAATAAAATTAAGAGTCAAGACATTTACTAGGAGGATTATTTCTTAGCAGTCAGACCCTAATGCTATCTGATATTGATATGTCAAATAAGTGAAAGGTCAGCCTGAGGTACCCAGCTCAAGGTCTGCAGCATTTGTAAAGATGAGAGGCACAGCAGAATGCCAGAGTCATGCTCTTAATATAATATCCTGGGCAAGCAAAATTTCTTGGCTAAATATTAAAACAAAAGGAAAAATGGGGATAGACAACATAATAATACTGTTTATATCATGAATATAGACAAAATGTGACTTTTTTTCAGCCTTAAGATACGATTTTGGTTGTGTTTTGCTAAACACACGTGTTCATTTCTGCCAGTGAAGATTTGGCTATGTACAACTTTTCCAAACAGGCAACCTCCATTTACTATTATTTACTGCAATTCAATAGCCATTTCAAGGTATCATCTGCAACAAGGGCTTTGTTAACACCCCTCCAGGTACACACAGCTGCTAAAGCAAGAAATCAAAAACGTGTGTTTGAGCAAGTAGGACAGAGCCCCCAGGGCAAAAAATCTCTCCAGCTCTGAGCCCTGTACTGAACCCACAGGCCACAGGTTTGTCTTATTAAAAGTTAAAATTGCCTGGCATTTTTCCAACCCTTCTCTGGCCAGAAGGCAACACAGCTGGCACCAGTGGTGATATGCTGTGCACACAGCTGTTCTCTTCCCAGGTCACCAGAGAAAGGCCCACTGTTAAACCAGTGATAACCTGCACTTGGGTGAGGCAGAGGATAAACAGAGCCAGGGAGAAACTCCTCACTGCCCTGGAAGAGTTACAAACATAGAGGATGCACTAATGCAGAGACTGACACATTAGCAGAGGTACTAGTATGGTGGGCACTAATTAAAAGGAAGGAGGCCTCCCTTTCTCAAATATTTAGGTGGTCTACAGTCCTCTTACATTCTTGACCCAGTCTGTCATGGAGGCACTCAACCACATCCATGAAACAATGAAGAAAGGAGTAGCACACAAAAAAAGAACTGCTTGTCCTGCAGTCGTGAGCAAAATGGAGCCCACGGCCTCTGCATTTCAAAGCCTGATACCAAATTAAGCTAAAAGAGTAAATGCAAGACAACAGTTGCAATCATGTACTCTTTCTCTAAGCCAAAGGTGCTAAAATATGGCCCCTGCACCCCACATTTTGATGGTGTTTTGTATACCAGACCCATAGGTGAGATAGGTGTGAGCACAGCGAGATTAGAACATGAGGAGCAGAAAGTGTAAAAGACTCTCCAGAAGCACATTGCATGCATTACCTTGCAGGAAAACCACAGAAGGAATTCATCTCCACAAGCAGTGGATTGAGAGAAGAATATCTTAATAACTGGGGGGAGGAATAAAAAAAAAACCCACAAGAGGGTGATGATGTTGATGATGATAATGTAATAACAACCACAATAATAATAACAGTTTTTAAAAATTAAATAAACAAACAAATAAATAAAGGGTGGGGAGAGAGAGACAAATAAAACCCAAGAGAAAAAATGGTGTATAATACAATTGCTCACTACCCACTAACCAGTGCCCAGACTATCTTCGAGCAGTGATCAGCAGTTCCTGGCCAACTCCCTCCAGTTTGTACCCTGAACATGACATTCTGTGGTGTGCAATATCCCTATGGCTGGTTCAGCTCTCCTGGACACTTTCCCTCCCAGCTTTTTGCGTATTTCTTCACTGGCAGAGCTGGGAAACTGAAAAGATTGTGAGTTACGGTGAACACTACTTAGCAACAACCAAAACATCAGGGTGTTATCAACATTATTCTGATATGAAATCCAACACCAGCATTGTACCAGATATTAATAAGAAAATTAACTCTTCCAGACAGAGCCATGACACCATCTATTCTGAATCACCATGGCACTGTTGATTTCAGTATGATTAATCTGGTGTTCATTGATGGTGGATTGGATTCGAAGAAGCAAACAAAGCAAGAAAAGCTTCATTCAGAAAGGGGGATTCAAAATTCACCGGAGAAATAACTTCTAATGAAGACATGGAAAAGTGGGGTGAAAATGCAGCACCCATTACACCAGCAATGTTCTCCACTGTCCCCAAAATACAAAATGGAGAAGGTCCATTTCCAGCTTTTGAAACAGGCACTAGTTTCCCTAAGAGAAAACCTAACACAGTGCTTACAAGAAAAGCCGTGGATTTGATCTATTGATTATTGGAACATCTGATAATGAAAGAAAGAAAGGAAGGAGGAAAAGAGTGGCAAAGGAGGCAAGGAGGGAGGGAGGGAGGGAGGAAGAGAGGAAGGAAGGAAGAGAGGAAGGAAGAGAGGAAGGGAGGGAGGGAGGAAGGGAGGGAGGGAGGAAGGGAGGAAGAGAAGTTGCTCACAGGCATTAACTGATGCCAAAGAAAGTTGATAAAGTTATTCTCTGTGCTTTGAAGCATAAGAATGACANGGAAGGAAGGAAGGAAGGAAGGAAGGAAGGAAGGGCCAGCATCAAGGTAAAGAAATGAGGGCCTTTGCAAATCAAAACCACTTTGCAACAAAGACATTTCTCAAACCAGACCAGAGTATCTACAAGAAAAGCTTGACTTTAACGTGTGCAAAGCCAACGCTGTTTGTGGAGACCGAAAACCAACCACGTTCAGATATCACACATTTTCTTATGGTTTTACAAGTACTTTCATGACCTGTGAGTTTGGTGGGTCTTGACCAGGGAAGCAGGAAAGGCTGTTATTTCAGGATGTACCTGAAAACTCTAGAAGAGGGAGAGCCTACCCATCTATACATAGTATGGGAAAATCTGTCTCACCAAGGATACCACTCTGAGTGCTGAGTTCTCCAGTGGGGAGGAAACCTTGTGCAAGCACAGAATATTAAGGAGAGCTCTGCTTCTGCACCAAAATCAGAGAAATAATCCCATAGGTAAAAGAGCCCTGTACCCTTCTCCCCTCCTCTCATTATGCAGATGGTGAAACATCTGACTGTCCACATAATGCTCAGACTCTTCAAGTGAAAAGGAAAGAATTAAGACAAAGAAGCCATCATGGAAAAACTCTATTTCTTCCGCTTCAAGGACTGTGATTTGAAATGAGTCATAGCTCTCTTCCACTGAGTGTATAGAGCAAGACAGCAATTTCACTGCCTGCATACAGAGTGAAAGACAACAGCCTGATCTCTTCTATCCATTTCTGTCCCAGCACAGGGAGAAAGGGTATAGACCTCTTTCCAGCACCACCAGCATCACCAGGAGAAGGATCAGCTGGGACTGACAGACACACTGAGTAGTCCATTGGACTCAGTGCCACTGCTGAACCCTCTACAGCTGGAGTACAGTGGGGTGAGGAGGAGAGCAACCAGCATCAGCAGTGTGAGTCCCATAGGCACTCCTCGGACCCCTGCTCAGCTGGCACCTCTCTACAGCATGACATTTGGCAGAGACGTCATGTACCCTTCCAGAGCACTCAGAGTGCGCTCCCTTCCTCACCCTCCTTTGGCTTTCAAGAGCCATTATGTAGCTTAAAGTGTTTTGTGAATGCAGCTTCCTTTCCATCTGCTGGTATTGCAAAAACATCACCACCACCACAAAATCCTCTCTCATGCAGATTGCAGCAGCAGCAGCAGCCAGCAACAGCTTCACCCTGTCAGAGCAAGGAGCATTTCAAAGATGCACCACAACAGTAGCAAAAGAAAACAGTTTGTGGGGGAGGAGAGCAGAAGGGAATAAAAACAAGGTTTTGATTGCCCCAAGGACAAAGATAAGCTGGGTTTACAGGAAAAACAAGCAGGTTGTTAGTAATAAAGGATTTTGAAATGCTAGGGGTTAAGTTCTCACGGTAAAGTCATAGCTTGAACTTTTACGTAATTGCACCCTTAATTTACTTAACTACTTGTAAAAATACTTTATGTATTCTTACATCTACTTCTGAGGTAACCAGTGCGTTGCAGATACTGAATGATACCTTGCAAACTTAGTCCCTTCTGACAAATTCTCTGTTCCTCTCCCTCTGTGAAGAGAGTTTTCATGAGAGATCCCCTCTTTGGTCTGTAAAGAGGGAATGTTGACATCTTCAAACCTTAGTAAGAGGGGAAAAAGACATTGTCTAAAAATGCCTTTGAAAAGAAGAATAAAAAGATATAACAAATTCTTTAGCAAGCTAAAGTAGTGCAAGTGAAAACAGATGTGGCTTGTGAGTATAAGCAACACAAAGGAGTCTTCATCCTCTGAAGTCTGTAAGGTGAATGCTGGATAAACTTGCTTCAAAGCAACAGAAATATGATGACACTGCAACCATTTCTATAAAAAATAAAAGACAAATTTCAACAGTTATTGCATTTTGCATTTGTGTTAGCTGGACAATTCTGTTCTACACATGATAGGCAGAGCATACCAGATGTCTAAGACAACTTTGGAAAGGTCAAGAGCAAATGACAAATGGTTTATGTTTCAATTCTTAACATCTGGAAACTATAACTCAACAAACACGAATGCTGAAAGTCATTCTGTGTACCTTGAAAGGATTGCAGTTTGGTATATATCTGTGAGCAACTTCATCATTTACTCAGCACTCTGTTATTTTGTTCATAACTTTAAAATAATCTTCAGTCTCTAGGCTGATTCTGTAAAACCTATTTGTCACCATCTCAATACTGCAGCAGAAATGACATCTTGGAGCCTCATTTGCCTCAATCCCAGGAAACGTGCTGCAGGTTTCAGCAAAGCAGAGGTGGGGCAGACTTGAGAGCTGTGACACCTGCTGGCAAAGGATGCTGCAGGTCCAAGTGACGCTGGATGCCACACAGGCTCCTGAAGTGCCCTGTCACACGGTGTTGACTCCACATTCAGATGACCTATTGCCCCATGACAAAGGAAGATTTCTCAGCAGTTTTTAATCCTGTGCTGTTTTCACCAGGAAAATTGTCATTGATTTTAACCACTGGACCAAAAGTAACATAAATATTACCTGGAGCAGAGTGAAGCTGTTTGATATGGAAATCCTTGTGGCCAGTTAGGCTTTGGGGTGCGAGTTTCTCAAGCAATTTCAAGCCGAGGCTGCTCTGCAGATTCTCTGCAGAATTTCCTTGTCAGTGTCATTACTCTTCATTACTTTGAAGGCAGATTAGACAAAATCCAGCTCATCTGTTATCTCACCCTTTTGCTGGTATGAGATTAATGGCTGTGATAATACCCTACAGTGCAAGTCAAAGTAAGGAATTTTGGAGAGTTCATTGTCTTCCATAAATCCACGTATTGCTGGTTTTTGTACCGAATGCAAAGGTTGAGCACAGCCTGGATGAAGTTAGAGTGTCCTTGGGGACCCATCCATCCTCAGCTTTCAGCTGAGTAGGTGGAACCAGCTGGAGATCAGTAGGTGAGTACCAGGTGCCTCCCCAAATTGCTGGAGTATGGAGGTGTAAGACCTTTGGTGAGGGAAGAAGAGGGCGGGAGAAAGGTTTCATTTTCAGCTCTGACCAGGTCACACCTCACAAGCTGGAGATCCAGGTGTGGTCAAGCATGCAAACTGCCTGTCTTTGTCCTGCACAAAGAGGTCAGTAAGATTCAGGATAGCAGAGCACTTTGGCACCCAGTCAGACTGAATTTTAATCCAGTTTCAAAGCAATGCTTTGTAGAATTATTTGGAAGACCTCTCCAAGGGAAACTGATCAGGAGGTCTGACTCCTCCTCCTCACCTGTGGCACTCCAAAGAACATTCAGGCTTATATTATCATTAAGACCTAGACAGAAAAATAGTTGTTACTTTAATCACTGTGCTGAAGAAACACATATGGCAGTCATACATTGTGTTTTCACATAGTGCTTTGTTCTTTGTTCTTGTCTAAACATGGTAAAGTGGTCAGAAAAATGAGTTGCTGCCTGAAAAGCAGTTGAATTTGAATTATCACACCATTTTGCCATGTCTTCCAAATACAGTATGCAGCTTATACAAATTAAACACAAAGAGTCTCAAATATCTAAGCACCATGCATCTGCCACCAAAACAACAACGGCAAAAAGAAAGACAAATAGAGAAGGATTTAGGATGATGGGCCTTACTAAATATAGTCTGTCAGAATACAAACAAATTCTATAAAGAGTGCATCAGTTGCAACCTCAGAATTGATAGCACCATCTAGCAAGAAAGTTCAAACTATTAATGCTAATTCCTTTTTTTTTAGTTGTGTTTTCTCATCATTTTCAAATAGCAAAAGTGATATTATTCCTTTATTCTCAGCCCCTGACCTCAACCCTTTTATCATATTTTAAGAGGCTAAACCACAAAGCATACATAAAATGGAGGTCATTATTCCCAGCAGCAGCTCTGGCAAAGGCAGGTTACAACGTGCTCAGTCTGGATTTATCCATTTATTCAATTAGACAGGTAAACAGACTATGAAAATTCTATTATACATGCCCACTCTAGTGATATGCTGTATTAGCTCTTTTGACATCTGCATAAAACAAACAGTTTCTACTCATTAGAGCCCTGGGGAAGGCTCATTTATGATTATTATGGGTTGTTTTTTATGTTTTTTATGCTCCCACACAGAAGGAAATAAATGTGTTAGATTTGTACCCTTCCAGTCCCGTGGGACCCCTGGCTTACACGTGTGATGAAGGTCCTGTCAATGTGGACTGGTAGAACTAATCTTACAAGATATAAGATTATATCTTTTGAAACTGAAAAAAATAGAGGGTTTTGTTTTTTTGGTTTTTTTTTCAAAAAACAGCAGCTGTTGTGAAGTGAAGGAAAGCACAGGAAGTTAGGTACAGGAAGGCAGATACCTTGTGCATCATGCATTTTAATAGCCATTGAGTTAAATGTGTTTGCACGTGTAAATTCAAGGTATCACAGAAAGACGATAATTAGTCTCCTAATTAGTTCCTATGACATCTCAGGCCAGTAGCTATGGTTAAAAAATCACACCCCAGGCAGTTTTCCTTATTTGCTCTCAATTAAGTGCAGCATTCAATAGCCTACTGATTTCAGAGCCCTTGTACTGCTTCAGTCCTGAATTTGGGAAATAACAGTTACTACATTTTTCGGGCATGCCCCATATCTTCTTGCTTGCACACAGGTGCTTCGCTCTACAAAAGTGTCATCAGAATGAAACCATGAACCACTACCAAATCTGGTGTCTCAAAGCATCACTGAAACTCGGGAAGGAAATAAGAACCCTCTAACACTGTATTTGAAGTGATGGAGAATCAGGCATTGCCAGGGGTCATTGTGTGGGGTAGATGTTCCTGATCTTTGCTGATAGTCGCTGATGTTTTGTTGATGGTTGTTATCTTTTTGGGTATCTTTTTGGGCTATTCCCCATCTGTTGAGATGTTGAGCTCATCTCCATTGAGTGGTGCAACATCCCCTAAAAAAAACTTTTAAAATTCCTTTCCCCAAGGCAAAGGCAAACCAAGCCTGACTAGAGAAATAAAATAAAAAAAATTTAAAAGTTATATTATTCCCAAAAAAAGGACAAGATTTTAGTTCTATAATTAGGTCAGCTACTGCTGCATTTCATCCTGGCAAAGGTTTAGATGCCAGGGCAGGAGCGTCTTGGCTCCTGAGAGGCCTTTATTTTTTCTGAAGGTCACTGCCAGGGCTGCAGTTCTTCCAGCTGTACCTGCTGGAGTCTCTGACACAGCTGCTTTGGGAGCCGGTGGCTCCTAGACGTGACAGGACAGATCTGTGCCAGGAAAACTCCGTTTGTGTTTGCGCTGCCTTTGGGGTTAAACACTGGGCTTGCAGCAGTACCCTGCAATTCACTGCTTCAGAACTCAGGATTACTGTGAGCAGAGCCACAGCTGCTGCTTGCACTCAGAGAGCGTGGAAGAAACACCATTAATTGCAGGAATTCTTTAGCATCTTGCTAATATTATCAGCAGACCCTTTATGCTCCTTCCAAGATATCTTTTGGGAAAGCCCGAGCTCTTTTTTTTTGGTGAATGATTAGTGGCCTCCTTGTCTAGTAAACCCTGTCTCAGCAGAATTCACTCATAATTTCCTAAACTCAGGTAGACCATGGATATCTTTTAAGTTTTTTACAAGCCAATAAAGGGACAGATTCCTTTCATTATTATAGTACAGATTTATGGCACCTGATTCTCCAAAAAGTATACCTAGCATAAAAAGAGGGATGTGATATTGAGTTACTGATTTATGATAATAACAAAATACCCAGATTTATTTCTGTATAGTCCAACGCAAGCACAGTACTGTACTCATGAGACCAACCTCCTTTTTCTCTCTGAAGCATGGATCCACGGCCAGACCAGATCTTCATTTTCTCTTACGGCTTTCCACCTCATATGATGCCTTCATAACAACAGCTCTAAAGAGGGATTTTCACTTTTAAATGCACCTTTCAATTTTTGCTGATTTAACTCTCTCATCCAATGTTAGCTGCAGAGTCAGTGTGTGAACACTGCTTTGCTATCCCTGTTATTATCAGGCATTTTGCTAATGCATATCCAGAACTTGCTGTAGTCAAGTTCAGCTGGCAGAAAAATCAGAAATCAGACCAAAAGAAGCAAGAGAGTCCACTTTATTAAAATATCATTTTGAATTGAATTTTCTGTTATATTTCTTTCACTGTCACAATCAGAAAGAATTTTATCTGATTTTCTCGCACTTACTTCTTTGGACTTATGTTTTCACTATTTTTTAAATTTTATTTTATGTTTCCAGGGTAAAGTGTATCAATTAAACACCATTCTTCTCTTCATCCAAAGTATATTTGGGGCAGGAGAAGGTCTAACTGTTGAATTTTTAGCTGATGCTTCTTTCTTTCTTAAGTTGCTTAAGTTACTCGAACCCCTCCCACCTACCCACTATTTAAACTACGGAACAAACATTTACCTTTTATTAAAACTGCCAAGAAAAATGCTTGCTTTTCTTAAAAACATGAAGAGATTGATGGGATAAGTCAAATTTTTTGGGGTTTTTTGCTTTGTTTGATAATGAACCAGACAAACCAGAGTTTTGACTAAAGCTTCGTGGCTTTCAAGTATAAAAAAAGAAACAAACAAAACAAACAAACAAAACCAGAGGAAAATAGCTACAAAGCTATCAAAGGAAAAAGAAAAAATGCTACTACAGACCATCTGTAGATGAGCTACGGAAAAGAATGAGAGTTTGTTACTATTTCATTTTTGTGTCTCCCTTCCTCCTCAAACACAACTTTTAAAATCCCTGTACCTCTTGCCACAATGTCCCTTACTGTACTAACAAATGTATCTGCACAACCTCACAAAGAGAATAATTTATGAAAATGTGTTTCTCTGCTGCTCAGCTACTAAGTAACCCACTTCCTCAGTCTGAGTCCTAATAGCAAAGACTGGAATTAATGAATCCTGATCCTGAGCTCTATTTTACCTTCTAAGACCATGTCGTGCGGACACGGCTATGTCTGGATTTGTTGTAAACAGAGGGTTTGGTACTTCTAATTATGTAATTAGATTTGCTTTAGCCTCACTGGAGCTGAGGACAGTAACTCAGGAAGATAAGGCAATACTCGGGGTCCTGGCACATGGTAAAGCAGAGAACACAGACAACCAAGTGATCCTCTTCTGCAAACCATGACTGTGGTCGCTGGGAGGTGTCAGCTCAGGATTATGGGCTGCAGGAGAGACTGCTGGGTGCACACACCCTTAGAAAAAGGTGAGAACCTGTTATTATCCACCCAGGCCATTCTGTTCTGGGCTGCTTGATGGATCTGTACCCTTCCTGCAGCCCGGCTGTGCCGCAGGCAGAGTCATGAGAAGCTGTAAGACGCACAGTAGGGAGGAAAGCATCAAAGAGTGATCCACAGAGTTACCATAAAATAACAAATCCATGCATTTCTGCTAACACAGGCGAGCAGGCAAATTGTTGGGAAATAATTTCAAGAAATTTAGCTCCATTTTTCTTTGTTTAGAAAGGAGAAATATCTTTGCAGCACCACACCAGTTGTTCCTTTGGTACTTAAATAAAAATATGATGATCCTAGGACTTTAAAAGATCCAAAAACATCTCTACAAAAATAAAAGCAGAGGATTGTAATTGTTAGTAGTAAATAAATGGAATTGTCATTTTTCCATTTAGCTGCCTATGCTAAGGAGACCATCCACATAAAAATGTCCTTCCAGAACTTTCCATGATGATTTATACACTTTTCTGAGACTGCAGAAGATCTCTGCTTAGGGAAAGAGACCACTCATTTCACTATCTCTAGACATTACCAAGTTCCTAGCTGTATTCCAGGTACTCCCCAGGTGCTGTACATTTGTCACCACAAAGCTAATTTCTTGTTGTATCTAGGAGTAAATATCCATGAGCTTCTCCCTTCTTGGAAGTGTAGGAAAGGCTGCTTAACTCCTGGAAAGGAACACAAAAGATCATTGTTTTTAAGGAGGTTGACAAGAGATAAGATTCCTCTTTTTCACACACTATGTCCTATTTAACAAAATAGAAGAACGATCCTTTAGGTCTGCCTTTAGAAGAAGATGAAAGTAGAAAAGATCTGATTTAACTAATAGAAGATCAAATGTTTCCTCTGTCAGCGTGGTACAAATCTGGAGTTCTTGTGAAATGAGAGCTTTTGCCTGGAAATTTCACAGAGAAAATTCAGCTTATCAAAAAGCAGAGCAGAAACGATTTCTGACACCTTGTCTCTTCACTGTCACTATCAAGTTAAATGAGAAAACGGAACAATTGTAAATTTAAAGAAATCCAAAATCTGAAATTTTTTACCTAGTTGAACCAATACACTCTTCTACTGAAAGAGAAGCCCTACAGCTCATGTTCTCCACTCCTAGATTAACAGTTAATAATTAAGAAAAAAAAAAAGAAAGAAAAGGTTCAGCAAAAACAGGAGCCTCTCCAGCACCCTATGTGTCCTGAAGTATTGTAGGGGAAGGAATTTTCCTCTCCCCATATAGTGTAAACCATGATAGAGTTGCTTTACTCTCTGCTGCGAGAGACTTTTTTTTTTTTTTTTTGACGAGGGAGTTGCAAACAGAAGAAAAGCAACATTTTCCCCACGTTTTTCTCTATTTATACCTAAAGTCCCACCATGTTGTACATGAAAATACCAATACATCTGTACTGTAAACTCCACACTCAGGAATATTCTCTGAATTTCTTATGTTTGATTCATGAAAAGATAAACATAGAATCAGAGAAAAAGTAGGGCTGGAAGGGATTTCAGAGAAGTCATCCGATTACAACCCTTTGCCCTAAGCCAAGAACACCTTTCAGGGTTTTAAAATACATATATTAACTGTGATCTATTAAACCAGACTTGTAAACTACCAAAAGGGAAAAGTAAAGTTTTTTCTGCATGAAAATACTGCAGATAATGCAGGGCAGGGAAGAGCACAGCTGCCAAACGATTGAATACTTTTTACTTTGACAGGTCTTCGGTGAAGAAACACAAGAATATAAAAAGCGTGATGGATACAAACTGCTGTTTACAGGCTGTCTTGCCTACTGACCTCATTGTAAACATCAGCAAATTACTAATGAAAAAGGAAATAATTGAATTTTAAAGCTATATCTATCATGCTTATCGGCCTACATTTTCATTACATTATTACTTCTTCAGAACACCTCTTCTATGTGTTTCTGGCTACCTGAACACCCACTTAATACAAGAAAATATTCCTAAGCATGTAACTGATACGCTCTCTCTCCAAAAAGCTAGAAGATTTCTTAAAATGCATGACTTTCAGAAGGACAGAGTCTATGGATCTGTACACTCAGCTTCTACTTCCCCGATCCCTAAATTCCTGCAGGAGAGGATTACTATTTCCAGATCGTCCCTTCTCCCTCTCTCCTGAGGAATAATTTGGTAATTTTAGACTCTGCCTAAGTATCTACAAGGTATTACTATTATTTCTCCTTGAAGCATCCAGAAAAATATATTTCTTAACTTCCCTAGGTATCTCGTTTTATTGATCACCTATCCTTAGTGTAAAAAGTTTTACCCAACCTCTCACCAGATCTTTTTTTTTCTTTTAAGCTGGAAGTTTCTTTTAACTTTCCCCAAGTAGAGGTCATGCAGAATGGTTTATTGCTGTTCCTTATGTGAGTATTTTAGTTCTAAAAAACAGCTACTCTTCATTTCCCTTCAGCCTCATATTGCTAAGGTGAACACAGCTAATTCATTCAACCTTCCCTCACAGGCCCTGTTCCATAAATCTGTCCTCACTCCTTGTGTTCCCTCCTCCAGTGCGCAAAAAACATTCCTGCACTCCTCTGCCTACACTAGGACACAGAGCCTGGCCCTGGCCCCACTGGTGCCCAGGCATTATTTCCTTCTACATCCAACGTTTGATCTTCCTTTGAAGAGATATTTTAATTAAAAGTGCCTTCCCCTCCTCCTTCCTCCCCAACAGCACAGCTGATGCAGACTCAGTCTGTGATCTCTGCATCTCTGTCACCCAACTTTTCTTTGTTCACTTTTTTTTAAAATAAACTTAAAATAGTACATTGCATTTACTCTTACTGGATTTCATCTTGCTGATACCATGCACTTTCTGCAATTTATCAAAATGATATTTAATTTTAAACCCATTACCCATCATGCTCGCAGCCCTTCCCAGCCCCACGCCATCTGGATTAGCACAACATTTCCACGTTATCATTTCAGTCATTAAACAAGACATTATCTCTCTGCTACAATTGACCCTCAGGACATCACTTACAACATCTTTTCAGAATAAGACAGCAAATAGGTTCACAGGCCCTAATTCTGCATCATGTTCCACTATGCAGTTTATGTGAGGGTCCCACAGCACTGTGTCAGGAATTGATCACATTTTCTGTTTCTCTTGCACCCAGAAAACCGTGTACCTTGTCAGGAAAAGCTTTAGATTAGACCTGGTATTATCATTTATGGGGCAATTTGATGGCTTCAGCCACAGCCCATGGAATTCTGCAGAGAATTTTGGAGTGAGCAAACTGCAGTTACTGGTTTGGTCTCTGGAGTGGTTTTGGTTTATTTGGTTCTTTGTGCTTCCTGTATGCTCAACTCCTGTTTTTTTCTGCAGTTGAATTCAGAAAACTGAGACACTCTTCATACCTGGCACTCAAAAGGAAAGCTCACGACAAAACTTCAGACAGGTCCCCAGGAGCAGGAATTTGAGTCCTTATGGGACATCTCTCTTCCTCCTACCTCTTCAAAATCTTACTGCTGCTGTCAATACCAACCTGTAGTTCATGTTGTTGCTACGCTGAGTTCAGCTGCCACTTCTCTACCTTCTGTTCACACATCCTTCCCACTGGAGGGTAATGTGAGCCTCAGCCACCTGCATGTGAGTGTACACATAGCCATACGTGCAGGCTCAGAGAGGGAAGACAAATTTGAGAGGGAGGAAATGATCAAAGGTATCAGCTTCCTGAGTTATACCACTGACAGTAAAATTTACCTTCCAGCCATTGCACCAGCAACACTCTCAGGCTTCTAAATTCTCCTAGCAATTCTCCCAGGACTAGGATTAAAAAAGCCACAGCACCTGAATAATGATGTCCTGATCTCCCACCACCAAAATCAGCAAACAAAGTGTCTGGAGTACATTGTGTGGGTTGATACTGTCACTTTCAGAAACAGGTCGCCAAACACTCATCCTGCAGCCTCTCTGTGTTGCACAAAGTGCAGGACAAAAAGGGAAATAAATGCCCAATCCAAAACCAAGCAGGACTCAGTGATCTTTTACACAGTGAGTGCTCCTGCACGACAGGCGCATGAAGACACTTGGTCTCTATCCCGCAGCTGCCTGAAAATTTTCTGTTCATCCCTGTCTTCTCCTGGTCCTCTTCATTCCAGCGCAGCCCCCAGACTCAGCAGTCTGTCACAGAAGTGTGTATCTGCACCTCCCTGTGGCTCCCATCACTTTGATCCAATTACACTTTGGTGCATAGATAAGAAGCATCAGCAGGAATTGGCTTCTAATTCTGTCACTTGTGACATGAACTGCTATTTACTGCATTGTGTGCAGCAAGCAGCCTTGCTTTGCTGCAGCTCCTTTTTGTGTCGATCTAGGACAAGCTTTATCAACAGAACAACTACATTCCTGTTCTCTGGCCTTTCTTTATGATCTGAAAGAAAATTGGCACTTGATATGTCTAAAATAAGTTCCATAATGGCAGCAAAACTGCCATTCACATTCAGTGTGCTGAAAATATCAGATAAATGGCAGGCTTGGCTCATGTTAACAAGCTTTGCACTTCTTGTGTTCGTTTCATCTGTGACAAAATTCAGCACTTACAAACCATTAAGGCTGTATTGTGCAAGTCAGAAATGTAGACAGATATTCTGAGAGAATTTTAATCATGTAATCACTGTACAAGACAGTCAGATATTATACACTCAGATTTTTTATTTATTTTTTTTTTCTCCTCCTAACAAAACATGCACTCTGACAAAATAAAGTATTCTAAGAGACCAGCTTCTATTTATGCTCATCAAAACAGCTGTTTTGAAGGTGGCAGGATTGATGCTGCTGTCAGGGACCACACCGAGCCAAAAGGTCATATCCTAAAGCAGAGAGGAAAAGATGTGTTACAATGGGATGTTTTCAAGCTCCACAAATTTACAAATGATGCCAGAGGCCTTTAGAGCAGCAGGAGCCTGCACAAGCTGTCACTGGGTAAGTCACTCTTTAATTGATGATATTCAGAACAAAACCTGCCTGAAGGGAACATGGCCATTGTCCCCTCTTGCATTTATTGTTCCTGGTTACCTGGTCAGTGTGGTGATAGGAAGTACCAGCACCTCCTTCCCGTGGACCTGGGGAATGGGGCAGCAATTCAACATTTCAGGGCACTTCACAGGAGAACAACAAAGCAGAACCCCCAAACCATTTCATGGAGTAAAAGTACAGGGAAAGCAACAGAGGGGCAGCTGCAGGAGGTCAGGAGGAGCTACACACAAGGTTGCTCAGCACATGTCAGCCTCCCAGCTGCCTTCCTTTGTATGAACTCTTCAGTTCTTTAACGCTGCACCCACAAAAACCATGGGAAAGGAGAGAGGGGTGCAAGGTGAGTAGAAAAATGCCCTGTCTCCTTCCATCCAGCTTCGGTCCTATGAAATTTTACCTTTACAAAGAGTGAGGCTTCATCTCTGTTCTAATCTGTCTGTCACCTTACAGGAAACATGGAGGTGACATCCTTGGGTGCACGATGAAAGGATGAAAATTAAAGAAGAAAGGGTCATGGCTTCCTGCTGGTTTCACTTGTGCCTCTTCAAGTTTTCTGTGGGTTTCCGGACCTGCCAGTTCAAGATGGAGTTATTTCTGAAGATTTGATTTCTGAAAGACAAAAATAAGAGGAACACCTTTTTCATGGTAGCCATATTTGAAATTCAAAGCAAACAGAAAGTACTTTTAGGCTTGGTGAAATGTAAGACAAAAAGAGAGAATATTTCACATTGTCTGAATTTTCATGCTTCAGAAACTGGAAAGACTAGACCCTCTCTGAAAAAGCAAAATCAAAAAGCTCTCAAAATCCACAACTAAAACTGTCAATAAGAAAAAAAAAAAAAGGCAACACTGGAAAGCTCACAAATTAGGCTAGTTTTCATATCCTTTTCATTTCAATGAAAAAAATGTAAGTAAGCGTCAGAAAATTCTTGATTTACAGAGCTCTCAATCTCCTGCCCCAAAGAAAGGAGCCCTGATACTAAAACAGTCTCAGAGAATAGGTAACTCTTGCAGCAACTCTTGGAGGTAACTCCAAACAGTTAAAAGGCCAGCCACTGTATCTGTTTTGAGAGCAGAGCTCCTCAGAAAGGCTTTCTAGCAAAGCTTTGGCTGTTTGCTGAGCCAAAATATGCGGCTTTAACAACCTGGCATCTGCAACAAAAGCAAGAGCCACCTTGTGCTATCAAAATGACATTTACGAGACAAATTCCTGCTAGGCATCAGACAGACAGAAAACCAGGACTGGACCCTGGTTCTGGTGGTGAGTTTATTTGGTTTCAGGGCTATGGGTGCTTTTCTTCCTGAGGTATGAGTATTTATCAACCTTAGCTGACCAGTCATTACAACATCCTAATACTTTGACAGGCAAATATTATGAGACTGAAATATTACAGGTGAAGCAGAAGTGATGAGAAATTCCTTTTCTGCTATGATTTTGGAAGTTGTCTCTGGTTCCTGGGTTGACATGAGCATTAAGACAGAGACATATTCTGTCTGCCATGGGAGTGTATTTTTTTATTCCTGTCGAAGCACTGCAGCATTTCTTTATAGGACTGCTTTTAGCCAATGGCATGGGTTATAGCAGGTGTTCGTTTCATCTTCATTTTCTTTAAACCGGATGATTTTTTACCATAAGGGTTCCTAAGAAGTCTGCTCACATTATGACAAATGTCAGTGAACATCCATGAGTCACTGCTCATTTGCTCAGGCCAGTGGCCTCTGGCTGTCTCAGCTCCTGACATATTAGCCACATGAAAATATATGTTCCCGTTCTTAGTGCATTTCTAGGAACACATCTCTGCCTGACTCTTGTGGTTAACAATCCCACATCTCATTCAGTAGCTTCAAGAAAATCATGGGAATTGCAGAAGGAAATTTTTTCTTGTGGAAGAAAGATTCCACCCTCCTACTTTAGTCCAGGAAAAAGCCCAAAGAAAGACAAATCTAGCCAAGATCTACAAAAAACTTATCTGAAATTAACAGTATAACCTTTTTTTTTCTGTGTCTATAGCCAAAAGGATAAGAAAATAAAGGCAGTAAATCTGTATATTAACTTACAATTTCATTCAAGAGACTGGGGGCTCTGAAACAAGGGAAACACGCTGCATCATAGTTTTTAATTTTCATGTTGCCTGAAAATCCTGTCTTAAGAATCAGGTTGAAAGAATACATGAAGTTCTAACTTGCATGCAAAGGCGTGTTGTAAATTCACAGCCCAGCTTTTCCACTTAAGTCAGGCATGTGCAGGGCATTTATTTAAATAGACTCTAAAAAATGAGATGCTTCTATTGTGTCTTTGCCTCAGCATGAAATCTGAATGAAGTGGCACATCAGTGGTCAGAAGTTGGTAAACTTAACCAAAGCATCTGCCCTGAAAAGCTTCCAGCAAATACGGTCAGAAAACTCCCTAAACCACCATGGCCTTAGCTTCACCAGAAGAGCACTCAATCACACTCTTTGCTTTCCTTGACTCTTCAGCGTCTTCAATTTGCAGGTCAAAAAGACATACGGTCACACTCTTCTTGGTTTCCTTCAAATAACACCCGTCTCTGTCTTGTGACCAGCCTGGCATTTGACCTTTCACAACATGGAAAAGGTGACAAATAACTTTCACCATTTTCTCTCTGAATGTCAGAATTTTGTGTTTTCTGTTTCATTCTTTCATGTATTGCCATCACGCTTTGTTTCACCTGATCATGACTGAGTGTATACTGAGTTGCTCTTTTCCCATTTGATTTGCAATGAACGCAGAAGAGTTTTCTTCAGTCCAAGTATACTTGATATATTAGGTATAGGAAAGCATTTTAAAGCGTAAGAAAGGCATTTGATTCTAAAAATAGATGTCCCAGAGAACCAGGATTTATTGTTTAATTTTGTTTCACTAAGTTCACCATAAAGAAAATAGGGGCGGAAATAGCAGACACAAAATTTAAGTCTAAATCTGGATGAGAATTGAGGTTCCTCTGTAACTTTTGCTGTGATTTCTGATTTCTAAGTAAAACTCTGACACAAATGCTGTCACCATATGCTTCCAATTGCTCATACTAAGCTGGACCCAGAATTACCCACACAGGCATGATGTGCAACATTTCCTCCAGTTTAGAGACTGCCACAGAACTTCAAACAAGTTGTATGTAATTTGCATTAGAATATATTTCCCAAGCAGATCCTGGATTTACCTGCCCCCATGAATGGAGATGTTTGATTATCAGTGGCTTCATACCAAGCAAGCAGAGCTGCAGAACCCCCTTTCCTACCAGCCTGGATCAAGTGCTGGAGCAGGATCATGACAGGGAAGATGTGGAAACAAACGAGGTTCCCTGCCACACCACAGAACTACACAGTTCTCGTTTCCAAATCCTTACAGCTGCCCAAGGGAGAGTCAAGACCCTAAAGGAAGTCATGAGATCTCAGCACCGTGGCAATCTTTTTTGTAGTCAGAAGAAAAGACAGACCTGTCTGGTTAAAATATTGTATAGGAATTAGATTTCACATGTACATTTACTGCTTAATTGTGAGGAATTCACTTATTTTCTAAACATGATGTCCTCAGCTATCTCAGACACCAGGAACAAATATGTAACTGGTTATTTTGTGTCCCACTTGTTTAGATTTTACAAAAACTGATCAGCATAATGGTATGCTATTCAAGCAAGGAGGAAAAGTAATGCACCTTTTTATTTTAATAGTAAAGCTTGTTTGTCCCTGGATCTGTGCAAGATGCAAACAATATTGAATTATTGCACATTCAAATATACACTTTTTTCTGGGAGAGAAAATGGAATTATTAGGTTAGCGTCATTATTCAAGAATGAAAAAGAAACAAGAAAAGTAAAACTGGAATTATAGGCAAATTTTCAAAGTTACTGTTGTTTTAGTATTGCAGAGTGTCATTAAGAAGAGAAGTCAGGTTTTTCCTGGTGGGGATGGTGTGCCAGCTGTATGAGGCATCAGTTAAACGAGAGCAATGTGGCAGTCACCTGCAGTCTTTTATTCCATGTTTTCTTTAACCTGCTGCTGGTGTTAACAGGGTTGTAAGATCTGAAATATCTCCTTGCTTTCCCATTCAGGGGTCTGCATAGAGCTGCTAGGAATATTCTCAGACAGCTCCTCACTAATGCCAGTTTTGATCCTTTTGTTTCCTTTGCTTGGCCTGCCCAGGTCTACTGATCACCCAGGACTTAGGGAAGCTCTACCATCAGAGAGAACTTCCAGCATGCGGCCCTTCCTGCTCTTCTGTGCTGCGTGGTACGTACAATTTGAACCACAGACTCTAAGAATCCCAGACAGTCAGAGAATCCCAGAGTCACTGAGGCTGGAAAAGACCTTTCAGATCACTGAGTCCAACTGTTAACGCAGCAACGCCAAGCCCACCACTAAACCAGGTCCCCAAGGGCCACATCTACTCGTCTTTTAAATCCCCCCAGGATATTTAAAGCCCTCCCCAGGACTCCATTCATTTTGGTGTCACCTTCTCCAGCATCAGAGATGGGGTTTTTGCAGTTCAGCTCTTCATTCTTCTCACCTGCAGCCTCTTCCTTACACTTGGCAGAGCACAAGGCTGCAGCACTAACAAGGACTGATGTTTGCACGTGGTTCTGCCTTTCTCATCTCAAAAATCCTTCCTTGGAGTGCTTCAGAGAAAGTATCTTATGAAAGAGAATCATTCTACATACTCTTAAACCTTGTTAGCAAGCCCACTGCTTGCTAAGAGCTGAACAGGCACAAATGTTTGACATTAAAAAGCTGCATTTGAGGACAGCATAGATTTTTCTTTTGTGTGCTAGTTTTCGTCTGCTTTGCAAATTAACATCCTGGGCAATTGTCCCTAGGCAAGGACAGGAATATTTAGTAGCAATGTTACTGAGCCTCGAGTACCTGGTATGGCTTAAAATACATTTGGCTGGCTATTTGCTGTCTTGTCCAACCAGCAGGTCAGGAAAAATTGCAGTGAATCATCACAGAAGTCAATGTAATCTTATTCTTTAATGTCCTTGCCTGTTTAACTGAGGACTAACTAAGGCATTTCAGTCCTTTGCTATAAAAATATGTGGAATTGTCCCATCACATTCCAAGAAAATTGTAGTTGTTTTCATTGCATCTCCATCCTCAAACTAATATGAGACCTTTCATAAACTGTTACAATTCACTAACTTCATACATTCTGAATACTCTGTTTTTTGGAGGCATAATCTGGGTCCAGGCAGCACTGATTGATCATAGAGGGCTCCTGCAGCCAGAGCTTTCAACATGCAGCCCCCTGCCCACCTTCGTGAGGTGATGAGAGAAACCCTTTGTTCAGCCCAAGAAGCCGCCCTGTTCTCACAGTGCTCTCAAGTAACACAGGGCAGGAAACGTGTGCCAGGGAGAAAGTACAGAAGTGGAGCATCTCCTGAAAAGTAAACATATGGCACCAGGCAGTGCTGGAAGATTAGGAGGGAGGCAAACAGAACCCATTGTGATAACTTACTGCTGATTTTTAATACAGGAACTGCTAATCTTACAAGATATTTTGACCTCTGAAACAAGTTCCTCCTAATCTGAGTATGTTATAGTAGCCATTATTACCATATTAGTAATACTTTCAAATCCCTTTTCTTATCATTGTTTAAACATCTGAATCCTCTTGAATATCAAGCAAAGCACAAAATATCCAGCATCCCCCATGAGATACCCATACTGTGGGTTAGAACAGACCCAAAAACCCAAAACAATTGTAGGGGAGAAATTATGAGCCTGTATTTATAACCACATTCTAACCAACTCAAGGAAGAATAAATGTCAGTAGGGAAACAACAACAAAACGTCTCAAAGGATAGAGGGCAAACCTTGAGCTCATGTAAACTGCAGCTTCATTAAAGTCAATGTATCCAGGCCTGTGTACACCAGCAGAAAATATGGCTCTGGATCTCTGCTTCTTCTGGTGGGGACCATATGGCAAACCTTCACATGACTGAGCTCTCTTCACAAATGAACGCCTGTGTCGAGCTGACTTTATACACGAGTTTCCTGTTTGTGACTTGAGTAACACCCATGAATAATTCACGATGGAAAATTACAGATTTAGAGTGCTTTTCCACGCTTTTACCACCAGGCTTGTGCTCAGCACACTCAGGCTTCTAGAGACTTTAGTAGGCAAGGCAACATACTTCTCGTGGAAGAAGTAATAGCTTGGGTAACACCTGATGTCTGCAATGCCTTTCTCACATAATTCCTTGAATTATGGCAACACAGTAAAGGACAAAAGACTGAGAATGAAGACAACAATTCCAGACCATTAAATCTACTGTGGGGGCAACTTGATTTACACGCAGTTTTTAGCATGGTGAATGCAACATGTTATCATCCTCTAAATTATCTGAGAGATGTTTTTCACCTGCTGTCTCACATTCAAGATCACTTGTGGCACAGGGCAAACCTCAGCACCGCCCAGAGGGCTTCCCCTTTGCAACAGAATCACTTATTTCACTCAGTTAATCACAGCAGACAGAGCAATTCTCAGTGCACAGGCTTTTAAAAAAAAAGCACGAGAGCCCTCCCTGCATCTCCAGTTGCAGAGCATGCCATTCCCCTGGTGTCCATCCCTTTCACACTGCTAGAAGAGGGAATCAATCAACCCCATCTCTGGCTACGAAGAGTACACATGCTTACTCTGAATTTTTAATTGCAGCCATTTTGGTGCTTGTCTGTGTGCAAAAAAAATCTAGATTTGTCAATGTGCTATATAATGGGAAAGTCTTAATCTTATTTTTTTTTTCCTTTTTTTCCCTTTAGTTTTGCTTTTGGTTTTGTCATTTTTTGTTTGGTTGGTTTTGGTTTTGTTTGTTTGTTTGGGGTTTTTTCTGCTTGGTTGTATGTGGTTTTAGGGGTTTTCTGGGGTATGAGTTGGGTTTTTTTGGATGGCTTGGTTTGTGGTTTTGGGTCTGGGGTTTCTTTTGGTTTGGTTTTTTTGTGGTTTTTGGTTTTTGGGGGGTTTTTTTGTTTCATTTCTTTTTTTTTTCTTAATTTTGTCCCCCCTAAGATGCTGGCCTTTTCAGCAAAGATCCAATTCTTCAAAATCAATTACGAATTTTGGACTCTCCATTTTAGTGCGTCTCACATCAGATACATCAATATTACCTCTTTTCTGAAATAGCTCAGTATTCAGACTTGGAAAATTGGACCTTCAGGATAACCAGTCACTAATCCTCAGTTCTTATTTTACTGCCTAGCCCCTCAGCCACAGATCTCTTTCTCGATGAGAGAGAGAGACTGGATTTGTTTCTTCAATGACATATTCATTTACTCATCAAAGGAAAAAAAGTGGTGAATCAAGACACAAGGAAAAAAAACCAAGAAGCAGAAATGAGCCATGAGTCAGACTTGAGTCTGCAAGGAATGACTGTCTGGACTTAGGGCTCTACTAAATCCAACCCATCACAGATTGATGAAGAACACCCTCATCTATTGCCTACAGGAATTTTCTAAAAGGATTTCAATCCAAAATTCAGTTTTGAGAAGGAGATGGAAGTTGGTGAGTCATAAGGTTGTAATACATCAGCTTTGGCTGTGTATTTGCAGGATGATCCTACTTTCTCTTGCTGTGGATTAATGAAAGGAACTGAACTGTCCTTGGCAACAGCTAAGTCACCTTTTTCACCCAAGATCTTTAAAACTTACCATCTGCTTCGCATTATTTAGACAAATTAAACTAACATAAACTAGTAAAAAAAAACCCAAAAAAAACAACAACAAAAAAACCCCTTTCAGAGCTTGTTTTATGTCTGGCTCTGTATAATGGAGAGCCTGGAACATGATCCATCATGAAAATCAAAAGCGTCTGCCTGAGTCCAACCTTCAGGGAAGAGCTGATGCTCAGAAATCACCGTCCTTTCCCTCCATTTGCCAATGTTCCATGAGGCAAAATATCAGAGAGAAAAACAGATTACATGAGACACATGGATATTAGAAAAACTCTGTGCAGTAGCCGTTAGGATTTCATCCCCCAAAACAGACCTGGGAAATCACCACCTGTCAGATCATCCCCAGAGGAAGCAGTAGAGAGCTGACAGTGTGTTTGAAGCAGATGATCTGAGTATTAATAGACAGACTCCTCCTGCAGTGCCAAATCCAGACCCAATGTGGAGGAAAGAAGGGTGGGAAGAAGAATCTCAGATGAGACATAGAACAGGGCAGGGTGTGGAGGACTAAGGGCCTATGGAGGAAATGGAAAATACAGAAAAGTGGAAGATATTTAGGGTTTGTCCTGAAAGCAGGAATTGTTGCAAGAACAAGGAAGGAATTAACTTTCTTCAGAATTCTCAAGAAGAAAGAAAATTTCAGTGATTACCTCCAAAGGCACTATAACAGCTTATGGACCAAAACTCATGGTGAATATTATATTCTTAAAACACTTTCTGATTCTCTTTGAAGACCCTAGTCTCTCTCAGACACCATCATTATGACAGTTCTTCAAAAAGTTAATGCCAATGATAACTGTTTTAGAAGAGCTTCATGTTTATGAAATCCAGTAAAGCACAATTAAATGATCCCCACAACACTTTGTTTGCATCTGTTTGCAAGTGAGTGGTTCAGGTAACCTAAAGAAGGACCAGCAAGGGATCAGCAATAATAGGTTCAATATAGTTTCCAAAAGCACAACAAATTTTGATGGCGAGGTTGACTCTGTTACTTACTATATAAAAAGCACACAAAGAAAAATTGGAAGGAAAGCAATCTGCAGTGATTTATGTGGATGCAATGCCACAAGAACTTAGTATCAGAAGACCCAGAAAAAATTAGGTCTTCAGGTAATTACCACAGACCATGCTAAGTACCTATTTTTCACTATGAATGTCTTAAGCAGCAAACTGCACCTCTAAAACAAGTTCAGTTCTTCCCACAAAAGTGTTTCAGTCAACAGATTAGAAAGACTCCATGCAAAGAAGCACAAACTAGCTTCCCTTATTCAGAAAGTTATATTCAGAAGGAAGTTCTGTTCAGAATCTCTTGTATCTGTTACAGACAAATAAAATTAGTTCATTAGTTTCCATCACCTGATGGTTTATAGTATTGAATGAGCAGAAGCCAGAGCATTATGATGATTTCCACACCTGCAGATGGAAGAAATTACTACCTTTTGTCATCTCTGTTGGTAAAAGGAAATGGGAATGCATATCCCGTTCATTCACAATTCCCAAGAGAACTGAGCTCAGATAAAGGCCAAGTAGTTTGTTAAATCTCTATGCAAATTTCAGCATAATAAATTTCCAAACTCCCTTGTTTTGTTGTTTAGAAGAGAAAAATCCAGGAATCCTTGCATATTATTAAAAGAGAAATAAAAATCAACACAAATTACATGAGTGTCTCTTCAAAAGCTCGCCTCAGACTGGAAAAGAAATCCCACTTCATAACGCATCATCATTATGATTAAAGTAACTGAAATGATTTTAAAAGGTGATAAAAACCTATTCCCTGTATGGGGGAGCAGAAACAGGCCATGGTTCAAACCTCAAGGTTTTGAAAAGCCTTCCTCTGAACACCTTTCCCTCTGGGGTGGGATAAAAGGATGATTGAAGTCCACAGGACTATTCGTTTTCCAACTTATGACAAGGATAAGCACCTGAGTGAGCTGCAGCTTCGCGTCCTAGCCATGATGAAATCAGCTTTGATGATACTTCTTGCCTATGAAATAGATATAATCCTGTCTGTTTCAAGCCTTGTAAGGGCTAAATTTACTCAAATAACAAAGGTGAACCCAACTTTCAGGAAAAGCTAAACTTATACAAGGCGTATATTTAGAAGACTTCTGACTCCAGTACTGAGCAAGGCTAATCTACCCATCAAACATTAACTCTACCAGCAGTGCTTGTGCAGGTGGTTAGAGAAGGACTAAAGCACATAGGTTGGACAGAAGTAGGATATAAGACAAATCTAATGAGTTCAGGTTAAAAAAAAAAAAACACCACAACAAAAAAACCCAAACAAAAAAACAACTAAACAAAAACCAAACCAAACCAAACCAAAACAAAGAAGAAACCCCAAACAAACAAAAAACCCCCTAACCAATCAGAACATGTCTTGGGGATTTGCAAGTCTTCCGTTTTTCTCTTGGAAGTGGAATGGTTTTGCTCTCCTTTCACTCCTCTAGCTCCAGGAGCTAAAACCCTTGGTCTTCACACAGTCACTGTGCCCTTCACCAGTACTTGTTTCCTTCCTAAAGCCAGAGAATACATCTGCTGCTCATTCCTTGTCACTAGAGCCAAACACCTCAGCTAAAAAAAGGCAGTCGGGGTGGTCTACATAAAATTGCTTTGCATTTCATAGCCTTCTGTTGCCCTCAAGTATTTACTGTCCTCAAGCTTGGGATAAAAAACATCAGTATTCCAGCCTTCTTAACTGGAAATATCTTCACCTTTTTTTCTCACTCTCATTTCTTTGTATTTCATTTCCTTTTTGATTACAAGCTTCTGTTTTCTCACTATTTCACCTTGATTCTTGAACTTGTGGTAGGGATTCCCTTTTTAGATTAGGTGCTGAATGTTATCCCTCAGCTACACTGACACTAACCTGAAGAGAGAAAAGTTAAATTACCAGGTCTGGAATATGAAAAGGTAGGAAAAAGTATTATAATATCAGTCCACTACAAACCTTTCATAACTGGGTAATCCTTCCACAAAGTGTCATAAATAAAATAGGAAGCATTTTAGTAAAAAAACAAACATAACCCCCCCCAACTAAAATCCTAACCCTTCTTTGTACTAAATCCCAGAAGCTCAGATGTTTTAAAATATTTCTCCATTATGAAATTCCAGACATTAATATCCGCATTCTTCATCTGGATGTCTGAAAGCTGACTTTTAAGTAAAAATCTTTTAACAGTTGGAAGAGGTTCTATCCATTCCAGAAGCTGAAAAGATGAGAAATTCTCTCAGGGTTCATGTACTTAACAGTAAATTCAAAGTTCTGCCTCGTCACACTGCCAGGTGTGTAAACTCTGATTTTAATCTCTAGGCTCAAGGTTTTGTGGTCCTACGACAAACGCTAAACACATAAAGTAAGTGCAACCTGCAATGTTAGCATGTGCATCTCTTTTGTTGCTACTAAAGCACGAACCTTATAAATCATACTGCTGCAGAGTCATCATTCCTCTAATTAATTTGCCTATTAAATAGGCCTGCTCCTATTAAATAACCCAATATCCACTGTTCCCTCTCTGCAGTGAAGGAAAATATCTTTGTCACACCAATACTAACACACGTCTGTCATTGGTCATTGTCATGAAAATGAGGGGGAAAAATGTCTACTGCAGACACTAGAAAACTGTTACTGAGAATCTCATTTCAGTCCTAGCAATCATGCATAGGTCTCTTGGGACGTAAGAGCTGCATAAGCAACTCAAGGCACCTCTGGGAATTTGATCCTCAGTTCCTTGAATGACCCAGCACAAGGAATACTCCCTCAAGCAGTTTCTACTTGAAAATAACAAGAAGTGGGAGAAATACATTCAAGACACGCAATTTTTCCATTGGTTCCTATGCTGTGAAGATAATTAAATAAAAAGAGAAGCAGAGAGGCAAAGGAAAAGTACTGGGGTTTTAAAGAAGACTCTGAGACAGCATGGGGAAAATTGCTTAGATAAGCCTAACCATGTCCCAGAATAGGCTAGAAATAAATAATGTTTACATCAGGAATCCAATCTTTTGCCATTCTGTAAGTCAATAGGCTTGGGATTGATTTTGTTCATATATCTTTTATGGCTAACACAATGTGTTAGTAGGCTGCAAATATAACTTGTATGGTGTATTTCAGACACAGAAATGCTCCAGAACTTTTCAGGCGTACCTCACAGAGCTGCAAAAATCCACTGTGCACATACTCATATGTGCAACTTCACTTTCATGTCACTTGGAGTAGAATTACTAGCTCACTCAAGGTTTGCAGAGTGGCAGAAAATGGATGCATGAATTACAGACAGGACAGAAAAAGAAGCAGTCATGAGGGGTGACTACTGATGGCCCTTGGAGGGGGCAGAAATTTTTAAGGCAAAGTGCTGAAAGATTTCAGACTGTGGAGATGTAGACAGTAACAGAACAAGGCAAGACAGAGAAAGAAGCAAGGAAAGGACACACAACTGTCTGTCAAGCTCAGCTGCAGCAAGCCTCTACTGTGCTTTGACATACTTTCTTGTAAGTGAGAAAATAATTGCCCACCACCAGTCACAGAGTGCTACTGAGTTCATCAGAGTTGGGGTAGAAATAAGGCTGAAATGCCTGTGAAACCAGTGATTAATTCACTGATTGATTGATTGATTGATTGATTGACTCACTCATTCACTTGGGTTATATCACTGATCTTATTTCCACCACTGAATTGCAAAATCTGCAAGCCATGTTCACACATCCAGATGCAAAAAACTGTGAACACAGAAGAATTATAGAATAGTCTGGGCTAGAAGGGACCTTTAATGGCCATCTAGTCTGAGCCCTCTGCCATGGGCAAGCACATCTTCAAGAAGACCAGGTTGCTCAGACCGCTGTCCACCCTGACCTAGAAGGTTTCCAGGCATGGAATCAGCTCTCTGGGCAACTTGTGCCAGTATTTCTCCATTCTCTTTGTAAACGATCTACCCTCTCTTAGATCAAAAACATTAGTCCTTGTCCTGTCACTATAGGCGCTACTAAAAAGTCAGTCCCCACATTTCCTATAGGTCCTCTTAAAGTGTTGAAAGGCCTCAATGAAGCCTCTCTGGAACATTCTCTACTCCAGTAGGGCTTAGCAGAAGGAGATGAAGGCATAATGACCACCAGAGAGCAAAATCTTCTATTTTATTTCTGTGTGAAGAAAAACACACAGATTAGGGGATGAGTAAGATTTTTTACTCTTTTGGATTTGTGGGATTTTTCACACGACCTTTCTTTGAGCCACATGAGCATGTATCAACACATCAGGCTGATTCAATCAGACAGCTGTGCAATTACCAGGTACTCCATGGCCCTTCCTCAAGGAAGCCATTCCGATTAGGAAAGGGCTGACCTAAGAGCAGTTTTTCCTTTAATTGCCATCATGGGTTTGGTTCAAGGTCATCATGGTTTGCACCACTCACAAGCTCTCACCCTTTACAGTCTCTATCCCCATCACTGTGAGTTTTCAAATGAAATAGCAGTCCCCAGCAAAGAACCTCCCCCCAAAATGCCATCTGTTATCCATGACAGTAATGTCTGCTCCAGGAAAACCAGCCATCGTTTTGAAGTTGTTTGCTTCTAAAGTTTTTGAGAAACTTCTGAATCCCTAACAAAAGATTATTATCTTTTCTAAACTCCCAATCCTCACCTGGACATAAAAATATATCTCCACTTTATATATAACTGTTGACTATTTAGAAAGCTGCCCTTTATCTAAGACAAAGAAAAATGGCATTTAAAGCACTTCTAACTCATTTGGCTTTCTGTTCACTCATTAGCTGTACACATTTTTCACCTGTGTTTTTCATTATTCACAGTAAGTCTATTTTTACAAGAGTATTTTGACAACTTTTTAACAGCAAATGCTCACTGATTTTATGTCAGTCCTCTGCAGAATGTTCTACAGGATATGCTTCCCTGGCATGGTACCAGCAGAACTCAATATTTGCTCTTCCTTCTTAATTCAGTGTATTAATACCATTTGGAGGGTTCTAATATTTAAAACTACCCAGACCTCAGGAGGTGCCATGAATCTGTACAACCACATGGACCCCAGGAGAGCAATAGCAAATAAACCATCATGGACCCTCCCCACTTTGCCTGATTCTACCAGGACCCTGCTGCTGTTGCAAATTATGTGGTTTGATGACAAGGCCTTCAGCTGAGATAATTTAAAGTGTTCAGTGTGATTAAAGCATTACTACACTCATATGCTTATTCCTCCCACGACTGATGACTTCTTGCTGGAATTGTCAAAGGGAACCTGGTTTCTGCTGAATGCCTATTGGCTTTATATTCATAAACTCATTTAGGTCTAGTATTATATTAACATATGATTCATCTGTATCCAAGCTAACTTTAAACACACAGAATAAGCTCAATCATGCTCTTCACTTCCCTTAGCTCTTCAGACTCTTCAATTTGCAGGTCATGAAGACACAAGGGTCACACTCTCGGTTTTCTTCAAGGAACACTGTGGACAGCAATCTCTGGCTCATGACTGGTCTAGAATTTGACCTTTTTCCACACAGAAAATGCAATATGCAACTTGTTTTAAACATATAGTTCTGTCTTTGATTGAAATGCTGTCAACGTGACCATTGTCTTCACAACCTCAAGTTTTGTGGATTAACTCACGGAATACAAGCCTTGAAAACAGAACAAATCACACTGTTTTAAACAAAAATGTGATTTTTTTTTCCCCTAAAGGACTTATTTAAACCAGTCTGGAGCACTGCATAAAAGCATTAATACTTCAGTCTGAATAGTGCTTATTTTGGGTTATGATTGTTTCCGTGGGCATTTGGCACCACTGTAACTAACTAACAATTCCTATATTAGGCTAAAGAGATTCAACTTCTTCCTGTAGACAGGTTTAGCTCCCTGATAAACTTGCAGAGCTCCTTATCAGCTGTGGGTTGTTAGTAAGGCAGGGACAGCACACGTAGACAAATAATTCTGAGGGTTTTTAATTATTATTAGTCATCAGTGAATAATTCATGGCAGCCTTAGCGAATCTTGTTTCTTTTCTGTTCTGCAACCAGCTCATGCTTCTTTCTGGAACATTTGTTGTTCCCCTCCAAGAAATTGTCAGATGCAGTCTCAGCTTGTAGATCTATCAAAAACACCTTCCTGTAAGTAGCTCCTGGGCAAAATTCAAATTCATGATAGGTTTCATCAGGCACACAGGGCTCAGGACAACTTTCTTATTCTATTTGCAAAACTATGCAACTATTGCAAAACTATGACTGGATGACACGGATTTGAGTTAAAACTCACTCATTTAATTAACCAGGTGGGGATTTATTTGGGAGACTAAGGGAATGTCAGCTTCTTCCCACTCTGAGAACACAGGATACAATTGTGCAATTTCCAGCTAATCAATATAGTTTAGGACTCGGACCACATCTGAACTGATGAAATACTTACTTTTTAAAAATGTATTCAAACAAGTCCTGTGTCCTTACGGAATTTTCTCTTCTTAATTTGGTAGAATATCTGCAGAACAAAGCAAACCCAAGACAAATAAACTTATATGTGTAAGTAATTTTAGGGGACAAAATACACATAATTCACTCAGTTCAAGTACAAGAACTCTGTTACACACAACTGAATCCACTCTTGTAAACAAACCAGTAGGTTAATTAAAAAAACAAACAAAAAAATAAAGGTTTTCTCAAAACACTAGCTGCAGAAACCACCTGCTATTTTTGGTAGACTCAGATCATATCAATTTGTCATGAGGCTGTTGAATATTGGATTTCCTGTGCTCACTTTTCTCCACTCCAAAATACTTATGATTCCTTATTAGAGAGAGATTTAATCTAACTCACGTCAGATACTCCTTTTTTATTATTATTTGTTCAGTGGGTAAATTCCTGCTTTTGTCTTCTCCCTTAGTTCCACTCCTAGCCAAATCAAGTAGCTATGTACTTCCAGCTCACAGTTCCATAAGAGATATCCCTCATGGCTGGGGACTTTGGGACATTTAAGTAATGTGTGTGGCTATATTATACCTCTGCTATCATCCTTACATATTTATTCAGGTTTAGTTCATGAACAATTTGTGTGCGTGTGGGAAACAATTCAGTTTGCAATTAAAGATGCCTCCTCCACGGCAAAAATGCCTCTGAGGATCTAGAACATCTTTCCCATTCATATTGAAATTCAGCAGCTAAAATAATATCTTCCCAAGTGATGTTCCCAAGGAGTTTCCTGCTGCCTGCAGAAAAAGTCTGAGGTAGGAGACCCTGAGCACTTAAATCTGATCTGCATTCTGAACAGACTCCAAAATTTTTCTTTCTCTTCAGCCTTTGTCAGCTATAAAAATGCTTCTGCCATTAATTTAGGAGCCAATGCCCAGGTGGCCAGCTGTTAATGTCACTGACAGACTGCTCGCTCCTGCTGAGTGGTGCCTCACTCCACCCCTGCTCCCACAGAGGTCAGTTTGCTGCGGGCAAGCAGTGCACAAATTCAGCAGGATTTGGCCTTCGGTGGGAGTCTGAGTCTTTTTATCAAAACTGAGTAAAGGACTCTTCTGGTTTCCTGCCCAGTCAAAACTTCTATGTAATGTAGAAAGGGATAAAGTTTCTGCAGCACACATTAAAAATATGCTGGGGAAAGCAGCCTGGGTTATTCCTGCCTCAGGCAAAGACAAACCCATCTGTGGGATTGATTTTGCTCAATGACCTGGCTGCACTCGGTGAGTAACTGGGGGAGATGGGGAATTCTGGTGTGTGCCTGGGGTTTGATTCTGGGTGAGAACTGGCTTCCTGCACCAGCTGCACGTCCATCACCAGACCTGGCACCTCACAGCGTCCATCGCTGCCACTCCACATTTGGGGACCTGAGCCCAACCACGTTGATGAGGAATGGGCTGTGACGAAACTGGACAAGAGCTGCAGCAATGGAATCAGGGCTGGCTTCAGCACATGACCATCCCCAACCACACACCATCTCTCCTGCCCTGAACGACTTCTTACGACCTTCCCAAGGGCAAGGTCTAATCCACAGGGATCATCAAGGCCAACTCCTCAGTGAATCCCCCATGCAGGGATCAAACCTCCTGCCTTGGTGTTATCAGCGCCGTGAGCCAATCTCTACTCATTAGCTTCCTTCCTGAGTAATATAATTTTTACTTCTTGCTGTAGCAGCAGCCTCAGCCAGAAGCAAAAGCCTAAAAAGTGCAAGGGGGAGGGATAACTGTGTAAAATGTTTCCATCACGGAAGTGAAATGCTGGTTACATTGAGACCTACAGGCAGTTTTAAAATGCCCTTTGCAGGCATATTTTGAAACTTCTGTCCTTTTTTTCTGTAATTGTGGAGATGCAGGTGACTCGGAACTGCACTAATGGGATGTTTGCATTTATCTTTCCCACTGTGAGTCCCGGTTGCCTTTCCATGCTTCACTCTTCTTGTGATCCCCAATACTATCCCAAATCAGCCTTCTGCCAGTTCCACATGCTGGTGGGACCTGTTGGGTCACAACCTGGCCAAGAGAACCCCAGGTCTGGGGTTTTTGATACGTTCTGTGAGTCTCTCTGAAGGTACACACATCTTTAAATTAATTTTAAATTAAATTAAAAGCCAACTATGGTACAACTTAAATTGGAAAATATGGAGCAGCCTACTCTTGCCTCCTGTAATTTTGTCTTGGCACTGTACTGCAGCAAAAGTCCTGTTTTTTAATTTTAAAATCAAAATAACCAATACACTCATAACTTGCGTACTTGGGGAATATCACAGAAATGAGCACTGGTAGATTTGAAGGTTGTTGAAGATGAGAAGGATTTAACAATTACACCAAGTGAAGTAATAAAATACTGGGGGTTTTTTTACAGTGCTTTATTAAGTGTGCCTATGTCATTGTCATGCTAAAACTGCACACTGCTCTGGGCATAAAGGAGGATTTTTAAAATAATTGGAAAGCTGTATAAGTTCATTGCTGTGGCTGATAAGAGTTGTGACAGTGTTGCCTTAGCCTGAAAAGCTAAAAATTTCATCTAAGCTTCATATTGCATATATTTAAACCCATATGTTTGTCACTTTTTCAATGATTTACTGTGGTTTGGACTGATTTTCAGTTTGAAAATTACAAGTTGTTCCATTCGGTCTGCAATAGCTAGACTTTCCCTAATCAGAAATAATTGTGCTCAGTGTGAATTTTGCTTTGTGTAAATAGCATGAAATGTGCTACAAACACAAGTTTACTCAGGAATAACACCAAACTGGGGCCACTAAAAGAAAAAATAAGCCCTTGATTATCCTTTTACTATACAAACTCTGCACCTTCCTGTTAAATTTTCAGGCTGGAGCGGCAACATTTTAATTAGACAGCAGGTGAAATGGACTTGAGTAGGAATTAAGTACTCCAGGCATTTTTAAAATAAACTTGATGGACTTTTATAGGGGTGGTCCATAGAATAAGGAAGGATAGTTGTGAGAAAATCCATCAAAAGATCAGAAAGTTAATGGTGCATTGGGAAGTGTGAGACCTGGCATGACCTCACTGGTGCATAAGGGGTGGACACTGTGCTGCTTTCAATTATTAAAAAGCTCTCATCTCAGTCCAGGAGGTTTTGGGGGGGTTTTCCCTACCCTGACTCTCCTTCCCATCCTGCAGGGCAGGCAGTGAGCAAGCAGCTGTGTGGCATTTAGCTGCCAGCTGGGGTTAAAACACAGCGAGGACAGACTATAATTTTGCTTCTCTAGAAGCAAGAGAAGCAGCTCAGCTCAGGGTGCCAGTACTCTCTGGAATCTCTTTTTTCCTAGAGGCATGTAGCAGATTCCCACTCTCACTCTCAGCTCCGCTACAGAAGCTGCTCTCCTGTGGAAATGACCAGGAAAACTGCTTTCTTCTGGAGGCCTGGCATCTAAAATGTCCATGGTCTTATCAACCCAACCAACTTCTCACTTAAAAATCCTTTTAAAATACAGAAGACAAAAAGGTGAGCTAGCTGAAGAGCCTTATTTAATAATTATAGAATCACAGATTAGTTTGGGTTGGAAAGGACCTTTAAATGTCATGTAGTTCAATCTCCCTGCAGTGAGCAGGGACTGCTTTGTCTTCCTATTCAGTACCTCTAATAAAAAGCAAAAATGCAGGTTTTTTTCCCTAGCTCTTTATCAAGGGATAGGAATGCACAGGGCTTCGGACACACACAAGCAAAAAAAAGTAAGTTAAAAATGTTATGATTATGTCTCCATTTCTGATGCTTTGGGGGTTTTGCTGGAGATTCATATATTAGCCACTCCATCTATAAGAGTTACTGCTGACACTTAGTTCTTCTCCAGGTTAGCAAACAAGAGAGAAAAACCTTGACTTCCTTCGTCTTCACCACAGAGCTCTCAGGTGCTTAAAGCAACTTGTCAAGAGGATGTTGGCTTCAAGATTCTCTGGTGCTGCAGAAGTGGTGCTGTGTTTTCTCAGAGGTGTTTAGTTCCCAGTAACACCCATCTGCCTGCCTGTGGTGGGCCAGAAAAGTGCTGGGCTCTGTGTTTGACAGCAAGATAATGGAAACTCAGTAAGGACTCTAGGAGTGTATAACAGAGCTGGAAAGCACCACCACAGTTTCAAAGCCCAAGATTACATCATAAAGCCTGAGCTGTCTCTGTTCTTTCTTTTCACATGATATACCTATCATCTGCTATCCAGCACCACGTTAAAAATACCTGAGCTTGCTCCAAGAGAGCTCACTTGTACAACAGGAATAATCTGACACTGGGATTTGTGTGTGGGAATTCTGTGAGTGTGCTGTTAAAGGAGACTTGTGTTTCTCAAAACAGACTTTATAAAGATCAGGCTCCATTTTCATTGGGCAGATTGTGTAAATTCTTCAGTTCCTAGGCTGCTTCTGGAGTATGACAAAAACCATTTGTTATAAGTACGTGCCTGGTTGGACTGTTGCTTCTCCTGCACCACCTTACCAGGAGAGCATCCAGCATCACAGTATTTAAAGGCTCCCTGGAACAAAAGCCACATATCCAGTTCATTTATTTCCTCCTAAAACCACAACCTTGGGTGAATGCCATTCTCACTTGTACTTTATCTCATATGTCAGCATTTTACAGACATTTGCCTTCTGCCAGTGTAATCTCCTATGTGAGCCTAATCCTGCCAAACGTCAGAATAATTGAATAATTTGCCCTTCTAAGACATTTTCTTTGTCACATATGGAGTTTTTTTTAAAACCATTTTGAAGGGGATTTAGTTGTAATCTAGACCACAGCAGACAAAACAAGTTATTGGAGAGATCAGCAGCCTGCTCCTCAATATCACAACCACATAGGACTCAATCCACAGGTGTGGGCACCACACTTGGCTGAAGGCCAGAAAGGACACACTGGGTTCAAGGAGGTATTTCCTGCTGTTGGGAGGCTGGGAGGGAGCTCTGCATGAGGTCTGGATCCTCACAGGGACTCACATCTCTTTCAGGGTGGCACCGCTGGCAAGCTGCATTTTCTGCTGTGCAGCTCCAGAGGTGTGGGCATGCCTGCAGACTTTTAAGAATGAAGCTGACTCCTGCCCAAATCCATTTTGCTTGTACCAGAAATCCTCATTAAAGTCAGTAATTTGGGTAAGGTCACCCCAGCTGATTTGAGGAAGGGTTTACAAAGTCAGTTTCTCAAGCAGCAAACAGAAGGGTTAAGCCCAGGTTGCCTCTACGCTTCTCGGAGGAGATGAGGCAATTTGCCAATTTTGCAGCCCTCAGTAAACTTGACAGAATTGTTTAGCTGGACAAATTGGGTGAATTATTTCTTAAATACATGCTGTTGTGGCCTTTCCCTTAGCTTGCTTGTTCAATCTTTTCCTGGCTTTTTTTTCACCATTCTTATAATTCAACTTTGATAAGTGCCTGTGATTTCTTACTCTTCCCCCCTCCCCTTTTACCCCCACCTCTAAGCCAGAGGGAGCAGGAAGGGACAAACTGTGAGAAGCCTGTGATCTTGCTAGAGTGATGCAGCATTGGGGTGCCCTCCTAACCTTGTGAAAATTGAAGCCTTTCCCTGAAAGTTAAACAGTCTTTATTCATCTTTATTGAGTGTTTACACCAAGTGGCCTTTTGAAGCCAACAAAAGCAGTGCAAGGGTTGCACACAGCCTGTAATAATTTTATATTTGCCGCAGAATTCAGGGGGGGGGGGGGGGAGGGGTGCGCGAGATATAATGCAGAGGCACCACGATGCCAGCAAAGCAGTATTGACATTTCTTTTAAAACTGTGTTTGCTCTGTGAGGTGTTTGTCTGACCTCACTACTCAAATGACATTGATGCTGGTAACAATTTTGACACTGAATTCAAACTGATTTTTTTCTTTTTTCTCTTCCCACCTCCCTGAATTTTCACAAGCACTAAAACTGTCATCTTGGAATAAAGAAGCAAATACATACAGGGAAAGTTGCATTAAATCCTGCCTGGTCCTACAAAAGTCCATGGAATGGCATCCTGTTTTCATGAGGGATGTACTGAGCAGGGCCATGATAGGGGATCTCCTACTGGAACAAAAACTGGGGAAGCAATCTTTTTTTTGTGAGCCTGCCTGTTGAAAAAATGCAGATAAAAAGTCGAGGTATTCCCAGTAAAGACACACAATCACATGAGCACACCATGCCAGGAAGCAGTTCCATGCTCTGGGTCAGGGCGTGCCAGCTCAGGGAATGAGCAGTGGGGATGACTTTTCTTCTTCAACAGCTCACTGGGGATATTGGGATAGCACCTTTCTGGCATAATGCTAGTGCTTTTTTGGCAGGGCTCTGGGCAGATCTTTGCTGTTCCTTCAGGTCTCAAGCAGCCAGACAGTTCTTTCCTGTACAGTTGGTTCCACAAGAATTCAAGACCCAAGAGAGAGCCTTTACATCCAAGCAACTCCTGGATTCCCAGATCACCATTTGCCTAAGAGCAGGTTCTTCTAAAGGCTCTCTGTGCCACCCTTCATGATGCTGTAAACAGTGCTGTGACCAATCCTCTCTACTGGAATTGTTTCCATCACTGCCATACGAATAAACAAGGCAGAAGACATGACAGCATGGAATAGATTTAAAAATACAAACAACTACAGGCAGTGGAAAAAACTTCAGGTAGAGAATCAAGGTACTAAGCCAGATGCTTAGTAATCAACCAGGTCACTGCAGAGCTTCTCTTCCAGTTGTTCTTCTGCCCAGGATTAATGTATCTCCAAGATGAGAACAACAGGGAGTATTAAAAAGGACTGGCAAGGAGGAAAACATGACTAAGTGTCAAAACACATGGCACGAACAAAATATGCGGCTAGTGGGGATCTCATAAGGATTTTGCAGCTACTTGTTTAGAAAAATATACACTGCCACCTCAGACAGGGAGCAATAAAAACAGTTGCCTGGATCACTCACACTGACAGAGAGAACAGCGCTGTCACGTGCAGCTGAACCCTTCCTCCCTCATCCTGGCAGTGGAAACAGGACTCACAGAGTATATTTGTGTCTCCTTTAGGCACCTTTAGTCAGTCCCAGTGGTAGAAAGAAGCTGTGACTGAGTACTTGTGACATCTTTTTTTTCTTTTTTTTTTTTTTTTAATCTATAGGTACTTGGAATGTCTTGAGGTCTTCCTGTGGTAGCATTAGTTTTAGAGAGGAGACTGTCAAAGACAGAGGGGGTGGTGGGCTCTGTGCCACTTCCTGTCAATGTTACAAGGTCCCCTGCTGCTCTTCTATCGAAAAGGGACCACAGAGACCAAGTGGCTGTCTGCATGTTTTCCTCACTCACTCCTTGAGCATTCTCTGACAGGATCAGTCTGTCTGGATTTATATTGCCAAAAGAAACAAAGTGGAAGTTTTGTTCAGGTAGCAAGAACTGTCTCAGCCTCTCTTGTGAGGTACTAAAGTAGCACAAAGCCCTCACTGGTGAAAATCCATTTGACTACAAAGCAATTGTTTGGATTTGGCATCAGGCCTGCCCACAGAAGGCTATTTGCACGCATTAAGCATTAAGTTGTAAGAATTTTGGCAGAAAATAAACCCCCTTGCAGATCAGAGGGGCTGGGTTTGCCTGGACTTCAGTTCTGGTTAGAATTCAGCACCATCAGCCTGGTCATGTTCAGTAGAAACAGTTATGATCACAGATTCACAAATAGTGCAGTTTATTGAAAGAACAGAAATAACAGATTTGGAATTGCCATGGATGAATGCACCAGCTGTGAGAGAACTCTAATAAAAACTATAATACTGTGTTAACCTGGGTAATAGTAATCTTACACAGAAGCTCACCAAGAAGGTGTCCTCACCTGAGAGAAGAGAGATCAGAGTAACCAGTCATCTGTCTCCATCTGGTTTTTTGGGTCTTCCTCCTAACTAGGTGAAATTTCTCCTGATATCCAGCCCAAATTTAACCTCCTCCTCCCTCTTGCATATAGCAGGATCAAGGTGGAGCATTAAGTCATACAGTCATATATGTGCTAGCACATACTTCATTAAGCTTATTAGCATATGCAGGGATGTGAACTTTACATGACAGGCAAAACTCACTCTTTGGCTGTGCTGTCCTTCAAAGTTTCCATCGCGTGACCTCGTTCCGTTCTTCACACCTTACCTTCGCGGGACCTCCCCCCACAGCCAGCTCAGCCTTTCCTGATGTCAGCGATGCAGATCTCCATCTGCAAAGATAACACAGAACGAACACACTGTGTGCTGCAGATAATCAGCCTTGGCCCTTCCCCGACTCCTTCAGGGATCACCATCCCACAATAAGTCTGGAGCAGCCAGTGCACTGATGATCCACCACAGCAACGTGAAGGTTTTCAAACATAATACTCTACTTAACAGCCTTAATGCAGTTTCAGATATCTGAAAATGTTTGCAAATTTATTTTTTCTGGCTGATGAAAGAGTGTGGAGGACAGAAAGCAAGGAACATCCAGATGACTATTTTTTTTTTTTTCTTCAAATGGCAATTCAAATGAAAAACATAGCGTTTTGAAATCTTGGAAACTGCATTTAGATAAATTGGAGCATCTAAATAGAAACAAAATAGTCTATTCCTAGTAAATGAAAGAATTAACTTTCCCTGAACAGTTTATTTTTCCCTAACTCTCATTTTCTAACTATGGTTATGAAAAGGGCAGGGAGGGGGGGAAATCATTCCAGGCTGACCCAAAATAAATCTCACGCACTCCAAGGATAAAGAGATAGTGTGAGATGTCCTGCATCTCAGCTCGTGACTTGGGCCTTTTAGAAGACATGAGCAGCCAAAAAAGGGGCAGATGAACATGAATTTAAGCTATATCATGCAAGGCCTTGTGGTTTTTTTCAGCAAAGGGAGCTGAACGACACAGAGTTGGACGGAAGGACTGTGATAAACTATTTCCAAACAAGCCCAGTTGCTCAGAGGAAACAAGCTTTGTAGAAGGTCACTGTGATACACACAGGAGAAATGTTCTGCAGCCCAGAAAGCAAACAAACCAACTCTACTTCAAAGAAATGACAGTAGGCCAAGCAAGCGGAAAGAGCAGCAAGAGAAATACGAGTGATGATTTTAAACACATTTCCCTGCTGCATTTTTCATTGCTGAAGGGCTTTCACCAGCTCCAACTGTGACGCTCAGACACTGATCAAGGATGGATAAATTCTGTGGCCACAGTTCCCCAGCAATCAATGCCACCAGCACTGCTCTGCTCATGGTTACAGCGGGTGACAACCAGCTCAGAGGAGGTGCATCCACTTGCCTGGGTCTGCCTGGTCTTGTTTCTCTTGAATGACTAACACAGGAAAAGAGCAGAATGGACATTCCTATGGCAGCAACCACTGTCAGAAAGTGAAGAGGAGGGAGGAGTGTTGAAGGCAGCCAGTCCTTAGCAGGAAGATGAAAAAAGTCAACAAATCTGTCAAAAATTATATTCTGTATTTTATTCAGATCTGGAAGAGGGGCTGCAGTACTTCTAAAAAGCAGGGTGCAACTGATAGCAGTCTCCAAGTACTTTATTAGACTAAAACTATTGTGCTTTTTTTCACATGAATAGGTATGAAAATAAAGCAGAAAAATTAATGACACGACATTCAAAATATATAAACTTTTGTGGCATTTATATCCTTTCTCAGGGCACTTTCTGGAAATATTCCAGCCTCTCACAGAGCAGTATTTAAGGAGTACTTAATGTCTTCTTATAAACAAAGTCTGTGTTCAAGTACTTTGTTATATCAGGGACATTGCAGAGAATTTTACTAACAGAAATACTTGAGCAAAGAGTAAAAATAAACACAAATGTCAGAGAAGACAAATTCATATTTAATTGTTATAAATAATCAAGACAGTTTCAAGAGGTAGAGCCATTTGAATAAAAGGTATTACATTGTCATGGGAGTTTGACCACTCTGTAAAGTTCAGGTTTCTAACTGTGACCACTTGCTATGACTTGGTCAAAATTGAATCCAGAGCAGGAATTCTTTACAGCCATAATGCCCAGAGTACCACTGAGGACCAAAAAAATCAGATTGTAATTTGGTCATAGATCATCCACAAACAAAAAACAAACAAGCAAATAAAAACCCCAATAAAACAAAACAAAACCTAAACAAACTGAAAACTCACCAGAAAAATCACAAACTAACAAGAAAAAAGAAGTAGGTACTGAATGATTTCACTTTATTAATTGATTTCTAGTGTAGTTCTTGGAGCTCTTTCAATAATAAGGTTGATTACATTTTCTGAAGCACTTGCTTTTTTAAATTAGTGTCACCTGTGCCCAAAAGCCAGAGAAAGATTTGCTCCTATAATGAAGCTTTAAATGAATGACAATTTAGACACAGAAGAGTCACCATTTCTTATGAAAATAATTCCCATATCAAAACTAGTAATTATCTAACTACAGAGCAGAAAACTTATGTGCCTACCAGTTTTTTTTCCAACCCCGACAAACAGGATGCAGATCCTCTGGAGCTGTACAAATCTCAATTGATCTCTTTCTCACTACCTGAAAGGGAAGTCCTGTGGTTCAGGGAAAAGTTTCCTCTGCACTGTATGAGATTTACTATATCCAAAGCCAATTCTCTCAGCCAATAACTCCTTATTGCTAACAGAGGAGAATGGGAACACCTGTGTGAACACAATCCATTCCGTCAAAGAAAATGAGGAAAAGTGACAGGAGGACACCGGGCTGATCAGACAAGAAATAAAAATGTGATTACAAGACTAGAAGAAAAAAGGAAGAAGAAAAGGGGAAATAGGAATTTGTTGCTAACTATTGCACATATTATCAGCTCACCTCTACACACAAAAAATGATTCAGCCAGTCTTGGCCTACAGACCACCACTCTGCCATTTGTAGTTTTCCATGGGGGGACCAACTTAGAGAGAGCAGTGTGAGAGAAACACTGGCTCTGCAGGTCACAGGGAAGGTAACAGCAGGCCGATATGATGTCAGCATGCTGGGGATAAGGAAGTGATGGGGATTAGGACATAAGAGACAGGAACAGCAGTGTGGCTACCCAAGATCTTGGTAAGACCTCGCTTTGAAGACTGTGTACACCTCTGGTGACCCCTGCTCAAGAAAGATGAATTTAAAACAGAAAACACACAGTGCAGACCTGTTGAAAGGCAGTGACCTCTTCTTTTATGCAGCATGATGGGAAGCGTTTATTTCTATGCAGATTTTGTGCACACCAACGGAAGAAAAATAAAGGGAGCAAAACAAAGTTTTTTCAGCGAGGATGGTAAAACACTGTCAGAGATCGTCCAGAGATGTGGTGACTGCCCCATCCCTGGGAACAGTCAAGGTCAGGCTGGATGGGCTTTGAGCAACCTGATCTACTTGAAGATGTTCCACTTGTGGCAGGAGGGTGGGAGTAGATGGCCCTTAAAGGTGCTTTACAACCCCAGCCATTTTGTGATCCTATGATTTTCTTTTTCTTCATAAATACCTCTGAAGATAAAGCTCAAAGAAAGGGGAGAGAAGGTTAACATTCAGAGAAGAGCTTAAGTTAAAGCACTAGGTCAGAGTAAACTGCTGGAGGAGTTGCCAAAAGAGCTCTAAACACTCCAGGAGTGAATGTCTCAAACCATCCTTCCCTGCAGGACAGCAGGACACTGCACTGCGCTCAGGACTCAGGCAAACAGGGAAAGATGAGAAGAATCCCACGGGCAGAAAACACATTCAGGTGTACTCAAGTAGACAGCCTCCGCCTCGCCGCCCGGGAGACCCGTGAGATTATTTCCCCCTGATGGCCAGCGTGGCTGCGGAGAGGGATTTCTCTGGCATCCTGGCGACCCACGGAGCGTGTCAGTGCCCCAATCACAGTATTAGAGTCTCAGACCTGGGGACAGCACGGCTCCGACAGCCCAGGATTAAACCCAGCTACCAGAACTAAGGCAAGGACGAGGCTTTTCCCCCGATCCTTTCAGACGCGCACACAAACGCCCATCTCTGCTGTGCCTTGTTTTCTCTTAGGATAAGGGCGTTCTGTCCTAAAAGCCATGTTAGGCAGTGCCCCAGGTTTGCGGAATCAGGATCTCGGGTGCCACATGTCGGAAAACGGTTCCGTGTGAAGCAGCAGCGCATGGGAAGGCACCGGGCACAGCCAGCGCTGGTTTCCACAACAGGCGGCAGCGGGGGACGCGGCTCTCCGGCCATCCCAGGGGGGACCGAAGCCCCACCTTCGATTCGCAGCCCCCGGGACACGGAAAACTGTTCCGCTGCTCGGGCGCGGTGAGGGGGGTACCCCGCGGCGGCACGGGGTACAGGGCTCCGTCGGGGCTGTCCCGGGACGCTCCCCGGGGGTGCAAAAGGCACGGCCCCCCTCAAGCCCCTTCCTCCCCTGGGCGGCCCGCGGGGGCGAGTCCTGGCGGCCCGGGGAGGAGCCGAACGGGGCCGGCGCTCGCCGTCCCTCCCGGCGGGAGCGCAGCGCAGCCCAGCGACCGTCCGCAGCCGCACCGGCAACTTTGCCCGGCTCCGGAGCCGGCGGGGAGCGCTCCGAGGGCTGCGGGGGGACACGGGCAGGGGGCTGGCGCGGGGAGCCGGGCCGGGGTGGTTACAGGGCGGAGGCGCTGCGAGGCGCGGAGCAGGGCCGGGAGCGCGGAGCGGCGGCG
>VZTI01004894.1:90353-110050 GCA_013397865.1 Struthidea cinerea
GCTTTTTTTTTTTTTTTTTTTTTTAACAGCTTTCTAATTTGTAGAGATATATATATCAAATCACCCTGGGTGAGGAATTATGGGTCTTTTTGGAAATAGACAGGAATACCACTGTGAATACAGTGTCCTCAGAAGTCATACTGACCTGCGGGACACCAACTATGCATTGCACCAGTGAGGGCAGGCAGAAATTGCAGCAAAGGGGTGGAGATGTGGAAAAGCTTCTGCCCAACTAAATGCCCAGAGACACTTTTTTCTTTTCTCTTTGTAGCCAGAATGTCATTTTTGCAGAAAAATGGTTTTGATTGGCTGGGGGAAAAAGTTGTAATAATTCCATTTTCCAGGGAAAGAGTGCAACACATGTGTTTGGCTGCAGGCTCTGGTCACTCAAACTGTCTTTGCTAATCTGTCTTAGTCCAGATATTGGAAGCTTGTACTAGTTCCTGTGTGGATGAGGAATATGTGTTCAGTCTTTCCCTGTGGTCACCAACCCTCCTCACCTCACACTGAGTGTGGCACGTGCCTTTTGTTCACTTCAAGAGGGTTTATGAGAGGGGCCTTGAGAAGGAGTCAAGGGCAGAAATTGAGAGGATGTGCAAACAAATGCCCAGGTGCTTCTCTTTCAGCCAGAGACCTCAGTGATAGCTCCTCTATCAAAAATCTTTGCATGGAACAAAGAAAAGGGAAGAAAACCCCAAACTAGTCTCTTCTTTTGGAGTTAGAGAATTTAAGGAGGATTCAGTTAATCACAGCTGCAGAAAATCCCTTATCACTGTGCAGGAAAGTGGTGAGACTGTTTTTACGTGAGTTCTCTCCTCTGGATCCATAATTCTAAAGTCCCTTGGAGACAGAAAGAGCCAGAACTCCGCTGGGAGAGCGCTTGTTCAGAGCTGGCCAGTAACAAGGTTTTCTCATTCCTCATCCCGTGCTGATTCTCTGATGCGGAAAAGCTGAGTTAACATCAAATTCAGTACCATACATGATGTTTATTTTGGGTTTGGCTTTTTTTTTTTCTATTCTGGATATTCACAAAACAATGTCTTCCTTGCTGCTAGGTCTTTGATAACACACTGCACAAACTCCTGTCAGGGATGAGTGATTAAAACATGACAGCGTTAAATCATTGATTATTACTTTGCTGAAGGACAGGCATTATCAGAAGAAACATCAATGAGTACTTGGCTTAATCCACTAAGTAAAAATTATAATTTGGCCTAGAATAGACAAATTTAAAGACAACCTGCTGTCAGATTCTATATGAGAACATAAGTTACTGTACTGAACAGATTGTTAACAAAGAAAAGTTGGAGTATTCAATATAATTTCCCACAAGAATGTGTCCATGAAAGCCAGAGAAAGTACCCTGTCTTTCCACAAAAATGGAAGTAGAGCTATAGAAACTAGAAAACAACAAAGGATCTTGTGATGTGTTATTCAATTTATTGCTTGTGATTAAATTCAAAAACTACTTACAAAAGTTCTCATTTAGGGTATATTTGATAAATTGTTTACTATTTAAACCCATGAAATACTGAAAACACACAGTGTTAGGAGTTTAGGCTGTGCTGGATCTAGTTACAGTTTTAAGCCCTGAAATAAAATGTTTATCTCGTGTTCCATTATTTCCCTCTCTGGATTTCCAAGTAATTTTTAAATGTGAAAGAAAACCATGGCTAGAATTCATGCATTTATTGTAATCAGCAGAAAACTGGGAAAAGCAGTTTCTTTTAAAAACCTAAATTTGCCTTCCAACAAAGACTATAAACCCGTGTTTCTGTATGTCTTACTGAAGGGCTTTTAAAGAGTGGAAGTGTTGTCTTCTCAAATTGCTTGAATGAGAGAGTGCACCAGATCTCACTGCAATACAAATAGCTGTGCATTGCAGAGTTTGTTCTGAAGAGCTGAAAGCATCCAGAGAAAAGAGGAGGAAGAAAACAAGAAAAGGAAGCAAGAGAGCTGGAAACATCACATGTCAGTGACGCAGGGGGAGAGAAGGAGAAAATAAGCTGAATTGGGAAGAGAAAGAAGAGGAGCCCTTCCCTATCTATTTACTTTTTTGTGGTTCTAGCAGCACAAAACAAGGGAACTGAATTTTGTAGGAAAGCTCTGGACAAAGACCTGGGATCACCAAGCATAGGGAAGAATGGCTTGCCCAAACCAGGGTTGAAATCTCAGGGGTGTCTTAGTCCCTGGCTAAGGACAGTTACTTCCAGTGAGTAATGTTTGCCCAAAAAAGCATTTTGCCCCGTCAAAATGCACTGTCTTCCCTGCGGACTTCTCAGGAAACTGATGAGGCCAGCCTCTGGGAAGCAGTGACAGGAACAGGGATTATGTCAAAGGTAGTGGTTTATTGCTGTTGCCAGAGGGATGTCTTGCAAAGGGTGTGAGGCCTTGGTGTGGTTGGGTGTGATTAGTGGAAGCCTTTTTTCAAACTTGATGCTGAGAATTATAGTCAGAGTCCCTTGTGGTGCTGTGGGACCCAGGGTCAGACACCTTCTGGTTAGGATTTCAGAGCACCAGGTTACTGGGATGCACGTAGCATCATACTAGTAAGTACCCAGCAGGGATTTCCTAATAAATGGGAGCAGGTTCAGGCACAGGGACTTTAGGATTGGAGCTTTGGACATTAGCGACTATTCTTTACTTCTGGTCTGGCCCTGAAAGACTCCACATTTTCCCCAAAACCCTGTCAATCAGCCAAATTGGTTCTCACCACCACAGGGAAAGGATGTGCAGATGGTGGAAGTAGCAGGAGAACTGGGAGAAGGATTTGAGCTTGAGTAGGCAGCACTGATAGATGATTCATTTATTAAGGGAGTCACACTCAAGCAAAGCTGCTTGTTCAAGGGGCTCCTCATCAGCATGACTCAGAAGTTCTCTGCCTGGCCCCAAGTGCTTCGCAGCTGTCACAGCAAGCTGATAACATTGCTCTTGGTAATCATAGATAGCTCCATGAAGAACTGAGGCAGGCATACCACAGCCATTGTTACATTACATGCTGCCTTTGTGGGGTATTACAACCAAATTCTGTGTGCAGCTGGCCTTGAGACTTGGATTTGGCTGCAGACAGGGTTCCAGAGCATCTCCCTGTTCAGGCTTGATGTTTGCCACTCAGACCTGAGCTCTGTGTGTCATTCCCCCACAGTGTAGGTCCATACAGCCACTGATGAGCATCCTGCATCCCTGGAGCACAGGAATGCCCTGTTGGTACAAGCAGAGAGCAGGTGCCACCCCCATGCCAGGCAGCCACCCCTGTGCCTCTGCCAGCTTATCAGTGCCTTATCAGTGAGTGGGCAGATGATGCTGAACCTCTCGGATGCTCTCTGCTGCAGGAATGGTGAGCTGGGAGAGCCCTCAGAAGCCGACGGGAAGGTTTCCAGTTGGCAGCAGTTTGGAAAGGTCTGGTGTGCAGTGTTAGTGCTGGATAATTAACTTTTATCTGAAATGCTTCAGCCTGGGTGGCTGCAGGCTGCAGATGGGGGGGTGGAGGAGTGGAGGTGGGCACAGGTGCATCCTCAGCTGACACTAAACCACAGTAAATGGGGAAATTACTGTGATCATTCTATTCTTATTATTACACAGGAAAAATCGAATGTCGGGGAGCTCAGAAGAAGCAGGCACCATTTTTTCCTTTTCTTTCTACGGTATTTTTATTACTCTTTCTTCACCAGCTTTCATCTGTGATGATACTTTCCAAAGCCTGTTTTACAATGTGGAAAGTATTTGAAATGGATTATAAAAATCTATGAATGTGCTGCACAGGCATATTTTAAACTCTTAGTATTTCCCTGAAGGCATGCTATCCCACTTCCAGCTTCTTTAAGACTGTGAAGGAAATGATTGCCCATGCTGTTCATATGACATTTTACAAGACTTTCTAACTTAAGACAGAGTTAAAAGACAAGATAGATCTTCAAGCATCAACTGAGATTTTAAAAATGAAGTTTTGCATTTGTTGCAAAGAAAGAACTATTAGACATAGGAAATAATAACCAGAAAGAGCAGCTGAATTATGCACCAGCCTCTCTCAGTGATGCTACTGATAAAGCAGTTGCATTACACTCATTTTAATAGCATACTCACTCAAACTGGCTTAAAAAGATCTTTTTCTTTTGCAAATCAGATGAAAAGTCGGTATCATTGAGTTCACAGTTTGATAATTTTCCGGTGCTATTTTAGGTGAGAGCATAATTATTTATCACTTTCTGAGTGTGTAAGACTCACTCATATGTAACTGCTTTCTGTAGGACAGCAGTTGTTTTTAAGAATTTTCTGTACTCAATGTAAGTATCAAAACTGAGAAAAACAGATCTGACCTTTATTTGGAGCTGCCCTCCTTTGAGAGTGTACTGAAAGTGTTTTCGCTGTGATTTACGTTGTTTTAGCACACATTTAGTATGCTAATACCATAGTGCTGATTTTACCCCTACTTTGGAAGGGCAACAAGGTGAAGGGTGCATGTGCCTGGGTTTCCTCTGCTTAAATTTTTTGTGTGATAGGTGATAAACTGTAGAGCTCCGAGGGGACAAATAGATACCCACCAACAGCCTTGAGGCAAACACAGGTAAGTGGTTAAAGCAAAAAGCACTGGTATTTCTTGTTTAAGCGTCGAGGCATGCAAGTTTCAGATGTCTCATCTTCTATCCCTGGAAGTGTTGAAGGCCAGGTTGGATGGAGCTCTGAGCAACCTGGTTGGGTGGAAGGCGTCCCTGCCCATGGCAGAGGGTTGGAATGGGATGGTCTCTAAGGTCACTCCCCACCCAAGTCATTCTGTGATCTGTGAAACTGTCTGCTGCAGAGCTCATGATCAGGGAAATGGTAAAACATGGTAAACATCAGTGTTTCTTCCTCAGAGATTCTGGGGAGAGAAAAAAACACTTATTAATCACCTCTTTGGAAGTTCCTATCACAGTGTGTCAGTATAGAAGTGTCGCTGTTGGGGCGGTCAGACACACACACGGACAGTGCCTCTTTCAAGGGCCAAAAAGCCGTTTATTAAACAAAGCAGCCTCTTTTACACACCTTTTGTATGTTGTCATTCGTGTTACAGATTCACTGGCTGCTGAACTACTGCAATAGAGTCACTGGCTGTTGTTAACCACAATACACTGCCATTGGCTACCCATGGCATAAGCATGCAAGCATCCAGAAAAATAACAGGTTTGCTATATAACAAGGGATGTTTTGGTGCTTTTCTCCTTCTATTGTCTAACTTTCATGCTTCTGTTGATACTACATTCTCATGGGTAAAAGCTAATTGTTTTTCTTCCCACAGACTCTTCTCGCAGTCCTTCTCTAGCTGAAGTAACAGGCCTGAGCCTTAATTTTACAAAGGCAACAAGGCCTGCATTTTATAAGGTTTCACTTAAATGCCACATAGAAATAGCCTGGATAGGCTGGTGTGGTTAACAATACTCCTGTGGCATCTGATTAGGAATCTTGCATCAGCAGTGAACACAGGGAGGCCAAAATGATGATTATTCAGTCATCCTTATGATCATCTTTTTATACACATGAATTATTTACGTAGTACAGGGTGCTTACAAGCCTGTTAATTAAAACCTGCTTTTTCACTCCAGTTATACCCCTAAGATTTCTTCAGAGTATGTCATCCTTCTAATGACTTTTATTTCATATTCATTATGCCATAGTTTGTTTAACGCTATCTTCTGTTGTTTAAATGAAAAATCCCTTAGCGTGGAATACCCTTGGGAAAGGATTCCTTCACACTGAGAGCTTGTTTTAAGAGAGAGAGATGGGTGGTGGGTCTGTTTTGGATACTGATGCCCCAAATCACCAGGAATGCTCAAATATTTTCTCAGATGCTCTGTTATCTATCTACTCTTCCATTCTCAGTGTGGCATGCTCATTTCATCATTTCTGTATCTTGCCCATTGGTCTTTGTTCTGAGGTCCTGTCTTCCCCTGTAGGATACTACAGATCCTGAACTTACAGAGTCTATAAACTGCAGAAAAAGGCTGCAAGGCTCTATTGTGATACAAATGATCAGCAACATAAATTGCTCATCACTCACTGTTCATCTGCACTGAAGAGCACCAAAAATAAGGCTCTTATTTATAAATAGCTCAGCCTGCTAGATTCCAGTGAAACACAGTTTCATATCTTCCCACCATTTTGACAGTGCATATAAATATGTAACATGCAGTTATGTGGAAGTGAGCTGTGCCACGATGTCCTCCTGGGGTGTTCACAACCCTTGCAGGTTTGTAAGTGGCAAATTTAGACCTGCGGTGGGATGCAGCAGTGCCACATGATTAGCAGAAGAAAGATGCTCTGTTTGACAGGGAATGGGAGCTTGCTGTCCAGCTCAAGCTGCCGTTGTATTCCTTCTCCCCAGAACTGTACTTTAAGAGCAAAATGAAGTGAGAATTCACAGTGAATAATACATCTGATAATCACAGACATTTTCTTTTTCTGCCTGAAAACCACCTGAAATTTCTGGAACAAGCCAGAACAAAGGAATGGCAGCATCCCAGAGCCTTCCAAAACATCTGTGAGAGTGCTTCCTTTTACTTCACTGGCTTTGCATAAGGACTAGTTTGAGATACAGTTTTGGTTGTTTAACGCAGCCCATGATTTTTCTTTTTTTCCACAGTCCAAAAAATACAGGCATTGGAGATATACGTGGAATCTGGACCTTGCCAATACTCCAAGTGCTTGCTTTTGCTGTGCATTTTCTACGAGCATTTCTCCTAGTGTAATTTGATTACTGAAATGTTCATGAAAAGGGAAGAATGTTCATGTTGAGGAGAACAAGAACAGCTGAAGCGAATTTTTTCGGTTGTGTGAGTGCCTGCATGCTGTTTCTGATGCAATTGACATCATTAAAAACAACCCAAAAAATGTACTCAGACTTCATTTAAGTGTGGTATTGTTTTGCTTTGAATGAGGAACTAGTCCAATAGGATCTGTGGTTTGTTGCTGTGATGCTAAAAATATATTCATAAGCAAACTTGAGACTTCTGTCAACTCTAACCTTTAATTTTAACTGAATTTGAGTTATTTTCACCAGAGAGTTCCCACTTTGCTTAAAAACCTGTAGAAAGCCATTCACTAACTATGATCGAGAATAATTCAGACAATTCATCTTTTTGTGGATCCATATTATGCCAGCACTATGAGAGCAACTGCATGTCTTCCGAGATTCACACAAAATTATTACAATTTTATTGGAGAATAATAAGCAGCAAAATGGCTTATTATTGTCAGTAAGAACAGGAGAAATGAGTCTGCAGTCTGACCACTGAACAGGGGACTCAAATGGGAAATTCAGGCCTCTTCAATACAGTTAAAACCACAGGAAAATACACTGGGCTGAGTACTGGAATAGCTGCTGGTCTACCAGTCCAGGCATGAAGAAGTCCAGATGTATTTCTGTGCTTTGTCAGAAGTCTCCTCTGGAAGACTGAAAGTTGCCAGGGGATGTCAGAATTACCTGTGACATGTTGCCTGTCTGTAAACAATGACTGCCCAACGTGACAGTGATGTGGCTGCCACTGAAAATGTTGTGTGGCGCTGCGGCATCCCTACTTTTCATGAGTTTTTGTCCTCAACACCTCTTTGCTTGGCCACCCCTGCCCTGGTTATACAGTCCACATGTGTGTCAATCAGTATGGTCACACGTGCATAAAATCCTCAGTCACTTGAAGAGGGCTCTCCAGAAGTTGCTCACCTTCCAGAAGAGCCAAGCAAACCTTTAACAGAAGATCCTGGTTCCTGTGAGTCTCCCTTTGTTGCTTTTATTCTCACTGCTGGCTCACTGTTTCACTCCAGTTTGCCAGGTACCTCACAGAGCACTTCTGGGGTATCAAAGCTTTATTGAAACAAAATTCAATTCAGCTTATAGTTTTTCACCTCCTTTAGTTCCATCCCAGGTCACTGAAGTGTGTGGAAGTATAATTCTGCACATTGCTGCAATAACTAATACATTCCCCATCCTTGGAAGTGTTCAAGGCCAGGCTGCACAGGGCTTTTAGCAAGCTGGTCTAGTGGAAGGTTTGGAATCAGGTGGTCCTTAAGGTCCCTTCCAAGCCTTCTAATCCCATTCTAGGATTCTGTAGGAGACTGACCAAGACTTGCATTCAAGTGCTAACATCGTGTAAACAATGAAAACGGAAATGTGGAAAGAAAAAAAGTCATGGTATTCCTGTTTCTTCAGGGAATATACTTCTTTTTTTGTGACTGTTTTTGCTGGAGGTTCTCTCTCCCTGAAGCAGCACTGTTTCCCGCAGAGAGAGACAGCAGTTTGTATGTTCTTGCCAAACTCTTCAGAGCGGTGATCTGTCATCCCTTCCTCTCAGGTTGTCTGGGGGAATTAGATACTCCTCTGCAACACTCCCCCTTGTTCAGAGCGTTAAAAAGAATCTCGGTGCCAGAAATAGTCAGTGCGAATTCCTCGTCCCCAGGCTTTGGTTCACCAGACTCTGCAGAGTCATCATGGATTATTTGCATGGGGATGGAGAGACGCAAACGTCTTGCAGAGATTAGTGAGACATGACGCTCCCGTATTTTGTGGAAGGCGCTTATCTGTGTTAAACTCCCGGGGCGCGCCTCATTTTCGCTGGTTCTTACCCTCTCCTTCAGGAGGATACAATCACCCACTCAAGGAGCAGAAATAGTGCATGACTAACTATGTCATGGAACAAATGATTAACACTAAGTAGTTTGTGCAAGCTGTTTGCAAACAATCCACGTGCCGACAATTACGCTGGAGCAATTTTGTGAATACCTAACTCAGTGTGTTTTGCATAACTCACGATTGGCTCCCAGATCATTAAATTCATAACTTCTGTCTCGTTTGCTAAATTCATGAATGTCATTATTTCTTCTAGCCTGTAGAACTGGTAGTGCTAGACTTGACTGTGTTAATTAGTCTTGGTTAACACTGGACTGGGAAAGCTGTCGGAAGGATGGTGGCTCTAATGACTGAGGAGCTGTTTAAGAGGAGTCACAGCTGCTGTATTTTTAGAGTTTCTAAGTTGCTTGTAAGTTAACTTACAAATTTATAGGTGCAGAGGAGGGCAGGCTACTCAGGCAAATCCATTAATACATCTGATGCTCTCAGATTTTCAGCGACACAACTAAAGACGCTGTTTGCCCCAGCCACACCCAGAAGACCCACAGACCCGACCACTGGCTGCCCAAGTGCATCAAAAGACTCGTAGAGTTCATTTCTGAGAGCTGAGAGCCTCTTTGTCAGCTGCAATAGCTCATTAACTGTCTTCAGGGTCAAAAAGCTGACCTGTAGAGAGTGTAGCATCCATAGGCATCATCCCAATGGATCAGGGAGGGGAGAGCTGAGCCACGAGGAAGAAAGATCTTGTATGTTTGTAGGAAGCTCAAGCACAGACAAGAGTTTATTGATTCGTTTGGATCAGAATGTTTGGGAGCCTTTTGGCTCACAGAAATGTGCAGCCCAAGCAGATCCTAAAGCTCTTAATAAATGAACTAAATATCCAACATGCTTGAGTAATTGGTGCTCTGCCGTGAGCGCAGTGGCTTTTCAGCTGTCACAAAGTTTTGCAAACCCTACATAATTCTAAGGAGGAGATACATTTATTTTTAAGGGAGATTATAAGATATTATTTTATAATAGGAGGATATGGAGGCAGTGGAAATTTCAAGGAATTGCAACAGAGAATATATAACCAGTATCAGAACTAGGTTTTGTAGGCCTTTCTCATAACTTCCATGCTGCAAAGCATTCTTCCCATCAGTAACATCCAGGCTAATAAATTATTGCTTTTACTTTCATTGTTTTCTCATAAACAAGGCCAACCTCTGTTAACCTGCCACAACAGTTTTTTTCCTTTTCCCCTCAAGGAACGTAAGGTAACAGTACACGTAAGTTTTTACATAAATAGGTAGGATGAAGAGCTTTGTTTACAAAGCAGTTAAAATTGGTATTTAGTTCTGTCTCAACAGTTTGTCCACCTGCTTCTCACTATTTTTTTTCTACAAGTGTGTTGAACTTCCCTACCATGAAGGCTCTTGCCTGGTAAGAGCAGTATGCTGAGTTATATATGGATGGACACATTGCTTAAAGCCTCAGTTAGCACTGCTCCACTGAATCTAAACATGATTCAAAGGAGGGATTATTATGTATGATTCATATTTCATTGTGATTTACAAATTCGGTGTGATCATTCTCGGTCTAAATGACCACAATAGGTGCAGAGTTAAACAAAACTCGTAGCAGCAATCGGTGCAAGTATTTGTGTGCAGTAAGGAGGTGAAGGTGTTGTGTATTTTCTGTCAGGCATTTAGATGAGCCCAGAAGACTGAGTCACAGCTAGGAGCTGTAAATGCTCACTTGATGATCTTGCACGTTTTAAATCCAAGAGTGAGACAGGGACGGGTGATGATTTTTGACACATTCTCCCAAACCTCCCCATAACACTGGCTGTAAACCACTTTCTGCCCTCTGCAGTACCTACTACAGCAAGGTCTCATTTCATGACTGTATCCAGGACTCTTTTGGAATACAGTGGAACATTAGTAACTTGCTTATCCCCTTAAAAGTAATGAGGAAATCACAGTACCAAAATGCCCGTAGACGTGGGGTCCTGATGAGGAGATTTTCAGTGGCACGTCGGAAGGACACACCAGTGCACCAGAGGAGTGTAATGGTGCAAATGCCCAAATTATGTAACAGCACGTAAAACAAATGGCTGTTACTTCCCATAATTTTTATATATTCAGGCAGTTGTGTCTAGCACAGCAAAGAAGTGGAGATTTGAGCCTTAGATTCTGCTTCTGGCAAAGCCTTGTTTATTCTCCAAGATGCATTACTTAACCTCCTTTTTTTAAAATTCCCTTTCCCCCCGCTCCTATCCCTGCCCGTGTAAAAGGCTGTGAAGTGTTTATCTTGCTGTAAGCCTTAAGATGGGTGAGAAGCCTGGTGGTGATGTGTCCCCCTGGGGCACTGTGGAGGGGGCTATCCCCATTTTACAGCGAGGTTTGCTCTCGGAGATGAGGCAGGGATCTCAAACTGGACTGCTCAGCTTCTGTAATCAACAGCCAGCCGGTGCCCCTTCTTCCTCCTCCTCCTCCTTCTCCTCCTCCTCCTCTCCCTGTGTGCCTGGTAACGGGGCTCTGTGCAGTCACACACTTTTGTGGGTCGTTGCTATAACGCTTTATTGGAAACTCAAATGCTTCTGCCTTTGGGGGCGGGGGGTGGGCGCCTCCTGATTATAGGATCTTGCCTGATTTTGTGGTTTGCATGCTCAGAAAAAGCAACTTCCAAACATGGCCAGGAGACTTCTACACGGCGGCTCGTCTTCCAGGTTTTTGTTTGTTTGTTAACGACAATGTGTTAAGTCAGTTTTGGGAATTAAAAGTGGGGAACAGTGGTTAAAACATTTGCAGTGGGTAGAAGCCACTAGGCTTCGGTGCATTTTCAAAAGTTTAGATTCCTGTCTTGTTTTGAAAGGTAGTAAATCTGCAGCTGAGGACCTAACAAACATCACACCTCCCAGTTTATTTGGGTTTGCCTCCTGCTGGGGAAAGGAGCATCACTGCCTGATTGGTGAAAGCTGTCCAGAGAGCTGAGGATGCCTGTGCAGGATGAGACCCTCTGACCCTGGCCAGCTCTGTGGGAAGAAAGAGGCATTTCAGGTCCACTCAGGACAGCACATTCCAGTGGCCCATCCCCTTTGTCAGCTCCCTGCATCCCATCACATGCAGACTGTATTTGTTTTTAAAAGAGATGTTTGGATTTTTCCCCCCCACCTCATCCCATGCCCTGAGAGCCAATTTGAACTCTTCTTTCTGATTTCCCATCTTTCTAATTAAATCCTTGGTGTATTAAATAAGAAACCTCAAGTGAAGCTGTTTAAATCCTGATCCTGATTTTAAGCCAAGCCACGTACACCCCAGAATTCACCTTAGAGCCATGTTTTTAATGCCTAGCCTCAGAAAGATGAACTACTAACTTAATCTACCCTGGCCTCATTTAATAGAGTTAAGAGATCAGGCTTTGCAAGCTTAATTCTTAGCTTTCTTTCATACAAAAAAATCAATATAGAACAAAATGCCCTTGTAGCTAAAATTAATCCTGTGAAACGCCTGGAGCAAGGCCCAGCAGAAGAGGATGTGATGATGAGCTGGTGCTGGCTTTCTGAGGAATGGGACATGGGTCAGCATTAATTTCCCCTGCTGTGTATTTCCATATACAGCTATCATTTTAGGGATGCTCCATGGATCTCTGCATGGGTGTTCCTGTGACAGGCAGAAGAAAAAGGAAACTGTAGAGAAGAAGAACGAAACTTCTTGGGGGCACAGCTGCTGAGGGTATGGGGAATGCAAATGCTCAGGAAGGGTCGAAAACACTTTCAAGCCATGCTGTAATTACACTGGAGAGTGAAGAACGGTGCTCCATCAGATTTTATTCCTTGCTGCAGGTGTCAACGGTGAATATAATCTAATTGGATTAAATGCTGTGTGCGTACACCAGGTACATCTCAGAAAGGGCAACAGCTGCTTTTGTAAAATGGGACCAGACTCTTTTTACCAACATAGCATGAATCAGTCTTCTCCATACCCTCTCTCCTTTTATTCTACATTTCCTTCCAGAATTAATTTCTTCTTGAACAAGAAGAAATTACTGTTTTGCTCGTGCCAGAGAAGTTAAGTCATACAGAAAGAGTACTCACAGCCTGTCGTGCCTCTGAAAAAGCAGCGTTTTCCAGCAATATGCTGCAGCATGTCCATCTGCTGATGGGAAGGTGGAAGCTGCTGTATCAGGGCAGAGATGGGAGTGCTGTTTCAAGGGCCCTTTATGCTGAGGAGCCTGGCAGGGGTGATGTGCCAAGGAGCCCAGTGTGGAGCAATGCTTAGCAATGTGCATCATAATTACAGCCCTGGTTGCCAAATTCTCTGTCAGCTCTTGTGCTGTGTTAGCAGAAGTCCTCAAGAGCAAGGCGTTGGAGCAAATATTGCCCTCAGTTAATGAGAGCTATAGAAACCCTTTCTATGTGTAAAGCCAGGATTTCATTGTTAGCCTAATCGAGGTCCTAGCGGTGTTAGCAGAGCACTGTTGTTGGTCCCAATGATGCAGGGAAATTATGCAAGTGCTACAGCTCATTCTCAGTAACAGCACAGCTCAAAATGTCATACTCAAGAGTCCCTGTGACTCTGGGATCATCCTCTGGGTTCCCAGATCTTCTTTAGAGAGACAGAGCACGTTGTGTCTGTGTGGTTTTGAGGGCTGGGGGTTGTGACTAGCAACTGATCTGTGTTCCAGGATTTCTAAAGGCAGGAGCATTATATTGAGGGTGGGAGTTTCTCCCGCTTTTGGTCTCTTCTGTATGTTTGTTAATGCTGTCTGCATGCATGTCTGCCTGCTCTATTTGCTTGCCCGTTCCTCATTTGTTTGCAGTTGTACCTTATGCCCACATTTGTGATATGTAGTACATTCTACACACTGGATTGTTGTTCTTTGCTCTGTGTAAATCCTGTTTTACTCAGATCTCAAGGTTGTAATCTCCTAGTGACCAGCAGCTGACTGAGTGGTGAGTGGTGATTTTTAGCCCTGGCACCTCGTGGTGCTGTTCTGTGCTGGCAATGTTAGGGTTTTTGCTGTTACCTTGTGATGCCACTTCTGGGGATCTTCAATATAACCCTGTTTGGGTTTTTTTTCATCAGCCTTCAAACTCTTGTTTCTTGATAATCACACTCATATTTTATTCCTGGTCACAGCTATATCTTTGATCTGGGGTTGTTAGTAATCACTCCAAAAGACTGATGAGAGTTCTTCCATTATCAGACAGACACACAGAGTGCCCTTGTTGTTGCTTAGATAGTTTTCTTCGAGTTAAACCAGCACCACTGGTGTGTTACTAGATACCTTTTCAACAACAGAGTCTTCCTCTATCACACCTCAGATGTGAGGAGCAAGGAGACAAATTTCAGCAAGCCCAAAGTTCTTGTACTGTCTGCTTCAACATGCTGCTGCTGCTGTTTTGGCTCTGCTGCTGCCAAAAGTTGAATTGCTTGAACCAAAAATTGGGGGGGAAAAGCCCCTCGCCTGTGCATTGCGTAAATAACACGTGGGAAAACTCAAGGCTGCCTGCTTCAGAACTGTTCTGGAATGGATCCCTTTGGACTCATAGTCAGGATGTACAAAGCACCAGTGCTTGTGAGGTGCTTCTCTGCACAGAAACACTCAAGACACCCCTAGACAGCCTGCTGAAGGCCTTTGATTCAGTAGAGTGCTGTTTCTCCTCTAGAGGAGGATTAAATCCTGCTAAACACCATTTTCCAGCTATCCAGGCCTATAGTGGCAATCAGAAAAAACCCCAGAAGATGCTCTTAGGGGAACAGCCGTGGTGTTTTGTATTCCTTACAGGTGTGGGAAGAGTTGCAGTGGGGCAGCTGCAGCAGCTCACACACCCAACAGCCTGGTCGAGGCCAGCCTTAAGGAAAGGTGTTTGTCTGGGAGGTGGCATTACAAAGAAGGTCTGGGGTAGAGCTATCCACCATCTCCTTGCTCCTTCTGGCAGGTCCTTGCCCACTTCACGTGTCCACTCTGACATCCGCACACAGCATCTCCTGGCAGCTTCTGCTCAAATGTTTGCAAGGGCTTTTTGGACATTGGTGACAGTCCTGTGGCACTGGGGAGTGAGTGCCACAGACATGGACACAGCCACCACTTTCTCCCATCCGCACTGTGTTGCCATTTTAATGGAATGTCATGGGGAAGTAGCACAGCTCCCCCTGGTCTACTTGCGTAAGTGACTATGTGCCTTTTTTTAAACTATAAAGGCAAATTCTAGGGAAGGAAAACAGTTCTCTCTCTTCCATCTGTATGAAATGTTCTTTAGCAAACTTTAAATGTTGGATTCTTTTTTTCCTGCTGGAGCAAAGAACACCTTGAAGTTTTTGAAGTAATATTACTTAGGATAATTTATAAGTGGCTATTCAGATAAATAATGGGTCCTACTTTCCAAGAGCAGCTGAAAGTTCATATTTTACATTGCCTCTTTGACCTTGTAGAGAGCTGTACATATTCAGATTAGTTTGGAGTATTTCTGTGTAGCATTAGAGAAAGGGACCTCGAGTCATGTCTGTCTGGTCTAATAAAAGAAATCATTTTCAAGACAAACTAAGTCAAGATTTAAATTAAGCTAACTCCTGTGGTATAGTGATTTTTAAATCAACAGTCAGTGCATTTTTAGGATTTGCATGTAAGCATTGCCTGGATGGATGCCAGGCTTCTTTTGCTGCAGGAACCCAGGACAGCTCTGGCTAGTCTAAGATAGCTTTTCTCTCTGAGCTTTTAAACCCTCTGCAAAAAAACCCCAGTCTTTAGTGTGGGGACCAACCCTGTTTCAAATTAGGGTCTTGGTCAAACAAGGGTGTATAAGGAGACAGATGGACAAGACAAGGAGAAGAGGAATTCATGACATCATCTTACTGGGTTTTGCTCCAAAGTGGGTCTGGGATTTTCTTCCCCGGAGAACCAGAAGTCTGCACAGCAGAAGCAGCATAGGGCTGAGGGCAGAGCAGGTTTTTTGCTGGAGTTGGAGCACACCTCCCCTCTGGAGCAGCCAGAGGGCTGGGCAGGGACTGGGGTGTGGTGCAGTGGGGGGACATCGGCAGCTGATCAGGAACGGGGGCAGGACTTCCCACAGCTTCTCAGCTGCCAGCACAAACTCTTTCTTGAAGTATTGCCATTTCAGCAGAAGCAGCAGACATTAAAAAAATAAAATAGCATTTTGTAGCACCTTTTCTCTTAGCATGAAGTAAGGAAGCAATAGGTGTGTCCACAGACTTTAAGGAACTAGGTTTTAGGCCTGAATTTTCTAATTTCAACTGTGGAAAAAACAGTCTTCCCAGTGTTTGAATCTGTGGCATCAGCTTGCTCACAGCTGCTGTTGAGCTCTGTTTGTAGAGCTGTGAGTCCCCACAGTGGCACTGCAAGCCAGGAGGGTTTTTTTCCTTCAGTGGAACTTTCTCTGGTGTAATTACACGATCTGTTTTCTCTTTTGTGTTTCTTATCAAAAATGTATATACTTACATATATATATAAGCACTGCCTTTGCTCCCAAGAGTCAGAGGGGAATAATATTTTCTGTGTGTTGTTTACTTTTACACAGTTAGCAAAGCAGCATTCACGTCTATGCTTTTAACTCTGCTAATGAAGCTATTATAATGTCAAATAAAATGTCACTGTGACTATGCCTAATTAGCATTACAAATTCGGTTGAAGAGATAAATGACCAGATCCTTCAGGGTGCAAGTCAGCCCAGCTCCAGGGGCTTGTGCTCACAAGATTTACAAGGATGGGTCTGCAGACGGATGAAATGGAGGCCTGGAAAATGCTGCATTAATGAAATGCAAACCGTGTTTCAGCTGTTAAATGAACCTGCTCTCTCAGGTGTCTCAGGCAATGGGAAAAACCTGTAAAAACTGCTCTGGCTGGGATAGAAAAAGCAAATCAGTTGTTACAGTCTCTGCTGATGGGCAGAAGAGGCACATCAGACCGTGTAAAGCTTAATATTCCATGAATGGCTTGGTCCAGAGCCCACTGAAAGTCAGTGGAAAGACTGTCGGCATCAGATCCAAAGGCAATTAGTCAGAAATTAAGGATTCGAGGCCTGTTCTTTACCGAGAAAACACTGAAGTCAGGTGGTCATGGCTGGTTTATAAAACAGGAGCTAGTGACGTCCAATAAAAAATTAAGCACTTGTGGACGTAGAAGATGTTTCTGCTAGTGACACTGTGTAAACACATTGCTAAAAACACATAACAATTAGCATTATTCAAATAAGGTTTAATTGTGTGTTTGTGTAGTTTGAAGAAAAGCTGATGGATATCATCTTCAATGGCAGCTTAAAGTCAAACTTAAAGAAATATAGATTGAATTTCTATATGAGCTTTAATTGTCATTTTAACTGACATAGTCAAACTCTACTAATTTCAAAGTGAGGTAAAGAAGGAGTTTGCCTGAGAGCTTTAATAAGGGTGGAGCAGAGTTCAGTACACAGGTGAAATCTCATTAATCTCTGTTCCATGATTACTACAAAGTTATGCACATCTAAATTATCATTTCAGTTGTCAGAAACCTTCACTATGAAATGCCACTGTCTCAGTAATTACTATTGATTGATTTAATAAATAATAAGTTCCTCATTAAAAAGCAGTAATTGTTGACTTTAAAGAAAGACAGCTCAATAAAAATTATGTAAAAGCATTAAGAACACTGTAATATCAAAGGCTGTCTGCTGAAAAGTGCCTTCTGTATATTTTTTTCAACTGCAACCTACATACAAATGGCAAATAAACCTTTCAAAATATAATTAGGAAGGCATTAAATCCAAACATCTGCAAACAAGCATTCCCTTCCCTCAGTCCCAGTACAAAGGGAACACTGATTACTCTTCCTCTCCAACACCTACAGGGGTGTTCTCATGGTGTGCAGAGAATTAGCTGAAACCGAAGCAGGAGTAACTCCTGGTGACTAAATTTTATGTATGCTATTGTGTGAGAAAAATTCTGAAGACAGGTTTGCAGCCCCAATAGAGAAAAGAGGCTCTGTTTGCTACTTTTTCAGGGCTGAATGTTTGTCTTTCAAGCACCTCAGCAGGGAATTTAGCAGCTAATAAATCACGGTGATGATATGTGCTGGTGTCAGTGCATCTGTGGGCTCCTGAAGGTGATGGCTGAAGCACAGATGGTCTCACACCGAGGAGCACTTTTACACGCAGGCTCAGTCCAAGTCAGGTTATCCCAAATAAAGCCTCTGTTCCGGGAGGAGCAGTGTCTCGGCACGAGAATAGACTGTTGGACCACACTGACACATCCAGGTGTGCTGCACATAAGACAGGGATCACAGTGCTGGAGCTCCTGAGGATTAATCCTGTGGGTGTGGTTCTGTAGGAGAGTCCAGCCCTGCACCTGAGAACTCCCAGTCAGGTGGAAACTGCCTTCACCTGCGTTGCTGAGTAAAAGTACGTCAATTTTTCTGGCCCTGAGGCAGAGTTTCACCTTCTCTGGCCTGTGTGTGCTTGGTGCTATGCTTGCTGTGGACCCAGGGTAATGCCCAGTGATCCTTGGGTGTGGATATTCATCAGTTCGGAGTGTTTTAATGCAGGAAGAACGGTGCTGTAGAAGGAGCAGAAGCTGCACATGTGCACTGGGTTTGGCATGAGGGCACAGAGGTCTTCAAAGATCTAAACCTGCTGGGTGAGGTGGAGAGCCAGTGGTCACACAATCTTACCCCTACTGGGATATTCCTGGATACTCCCCAAATGTGCTGGGACCCTAACAGCCAGTGCAGGGAATGAGAGAGTTTATTGTCAGGTGACAAAACTGGACCCAGGACAAACTAAGGAGTACAAATGCTCTAGCATGGTTTTTTATTTCCTGGGCTGTTTTATTCAACAGTATGGACACAGCTATTATTGCAAATGTCTGTCACTCTCTGGTTGTTTTTCTGCATCCAGCAGATTTCTTTTGTTGATCCCCGAGCCTATCCCATAATAGCCATCCCATTGGGATGTTTTCCTTCTGAAACACTGGAGGCGTTTGCTCCTCCTTGCACAGGTATGCTCAGGTTGTGTGCTGTCCTGTGTATGTTCTGTGTATACTGAACAACTAATTTCTTCTCACTCACATTAACACTCAAATTAACTAAAGCATGCAGAGTTTTGCTGATGGGAGGTGGGTCGTAGCATAAGAAATATTTGTACTTCTCCTTAATCTTGGACAAAGAGGATGAGGCAAATCATTTCTACTCCCATCTATTTGCAGTGAGAGAGAAACTGGAGTTAATGTACCTGATTATCTCATAACCTCAGAAAAAAAGTTTGTTGTGATTCAGTTTGCAGGGACTAGTTTATTCAAACCAGCTTCCCAAACCCACTATGCACAGTGCTTTATTCCCTCCTGAGCTAGTAATGTTTTTTAATTAGTAGGCAATGTTTTCCAGCCCAGAACTCAGAGATTCTGCACAGGTTAGCTCCTTGTGCACTGAGTAACTTGTCCTTTACCAAAGAGGCATCCCTCTTGTGTTTTGCTGGCAGTACATGATGTGCATCGATTGTGGATCCGTTTAATTAGATTGTTCTTGTGTCTGGGTAAAAACAATAAAAAGGCCACAGGTACCAAACCCAAGAGATAACAAAAAGAACTGAGAACATCTTTAATTACAGTATTCTTGTTATCAAGCTCTGAATTTAAACTATCTGGAAAACAGATGATGAGTTGATATAACTGCAAGTTAACGTGATGGGGGCTTGCTGCTTATAAACGGTGCATAGCTCTTCAGGGTTGGGGTTCTTTTTTTTTTGTCATTTCACCCCTTACATCTGTGTTGGAGAGCCCAAGATTTTATTTAGTAAAACTAGTGTAAATTGACCAATTATCGTATTATTCTGAATTCGGATTTGTAAGATCCATTCAAACTGGGGCCTATTATTAGCAGTAAAGTACTTTTTAAACAAAAATGACATTTTATATCAACTCTGAAAACGTTTGGTCCCTCACATAATACACATTTAGTACTGAGGATGTAAGAGAAGGATGAACAGACCTAAAGTGTTTAGTAATGTAATGGATAGAAAGATAAAATCCAGGTACCTGTGTAGGGTAAGATACAATTTCTGACATAAAGTCACAACGAAGATCTCACAGACCAAAAGATTCATTGGAACAGTGTCCTGGGTTGCAGTATA
>VZTI01004905.1:9618-25887 GCA_013397865.1 Struthidea cinerea
TTTTTTTCCTTTGTCCCTCTCAGGCTCAGTTTAAAGGCACAGAAAAGACTGGTGGGCATAGAGTAGCGATAGGGGATACACATCATAAAGTCACCGCAAGACAGCTGGTCAAGAAGGAATGGGCCCCAACTGCATAAAGCCTCTGCAGGGAAAGTTCATCTTATTGCCTGTCAGTAGGCCTCGAATGCCAGCTAAATTTACCTTTGAACCCCACCCAGACCTGTCCGTGACAACTTCTGCATCATCCTAATCAAACCACACTCCATGAAGATGGAGGTGACTGACTCTTTCCAAATCAAATCCAGGCAGTGTTCCCTTTCGCTTAGTGAGCTCCCACTCCTTCCAAACGGGGCAACATCTCCAAAAAAAAAAAAAAAAAAAAAAAACAAAGAAGGGAAAAAAAAAAAAAAAAAAAAAAAAAAAAAAAAAAAAAAAAAGCAGAGAAGGATATAGAAATAAAGGATAAAAGCAATATGGATAAGGAAGAATTGAGAGGAACAAAACGGCAGCAGACAACAAGGCACAAATATATGTCTTCAAATTCCAAGCTGCACGTTCTGACTGGACAGGAGCTCGCTCCTGAGCTCCTGATGCTCTGCTCAGTCTCTCTCTCTCTCGTAAACGTTTACCCATGTTCATTCGTGCGAGCACACCGAAGGGGCAGCCCACGCTGCCCTGGGAGAGCAGGCAAACACAGAGGACGCAGTGCCCTTCCAAAGCAGCACAGCAACAAGTGCTGCGTGACAGGAAGGGACTAATACAGTCTTGAACTACCTGGAGTAAGTCAAGGACAATGAGGAGAAAACTAAGGGAGCTCTAAATGCTGCCCTCAGCTCCCCGGTGGAGCAGATGGAGGCAGACTTCCCTCGGGGTAGGGTAGGGGATTAATTGTAGAAAAGGAATTTGTGGTTTGAGCATAAGGGGGAAAAAAACCCTCCAGTGGGGGCACGATGTCACTGTTACGTCCCAGGCGCATAAAGAAAACGACAGAGTCCAGGCTCATGAACAAGTGGAAGCCGAAGCTTTTTTGCTTTAATAATTTTTCTGACTACTTTTATAGGATAGATGGCAAAAGTGTGTTGAGTGGCAATAGGTAATTGGCTCCTCAGCCATCCACCCCTTGAGAGGATTGGCCAAGTCCTAAGATACCTATTCCAAAATATTTTCAAAGTCAAAGCCATAACAATCTTGCAAAACAACTTGCGAGTGCAAGAAGTTTATGGAACTGTGACCTTGTTTAAAATAGTTTACATAGGAAAGACAGTCTGCTCACAGAATATTGAGAAAAGGCTGAAGAATTTCTCTGCTTCTAGCTTTTTAGCACCTATAGCACAGGGACTCCAGGGTCACAGAGGAGTATCCAACCCTGGAAATACTCAAAACTCATCTGGATAGAGCCCAGAACAAGCCAGTCTACACTTGAAATTAGCTCTGCTCTGAGAAAGAGACTGAATTTCATTATCTTCAGAGATCACTTAGACTTTGTGACCTGACTGAGGTGCTTGGGACCCCTGATGGAGGGCTGGCCCCAGTATGTTCTATGTGCTGCATGCAAGTGGAGGTGGAGGGAACAAACTCCTTCTTTCAGGACAAGCAAAATGGTCTTTCCTGAATCACCATCAGGTCTGTACATCTCTCTCCTGTCTCTCTCTCCTCCTCCCCCTCTCTCATGCCCAAAGTAAGGAAATTAGTTTGTCTCTCAACATCTAGATGGTTTTTGTGCCCCCGGGGGGGGGATGAAATTCCAATGGATTACTCTAATTCTTTATCTGTCTCTAGCAGAAAGAAATGTTATTGCAATAAAGACCTGTACCCATTAGCCAAGATGCACAAGGTCACTTGAATGAAGTAAACCAGTGAGTGAGGGACAAAAACCTCTCTATTCTGCTGCTGCTGTTTCCTTGCTTGCAAATGAGTCAGCAAAGACAACCAATTATTTTTATGTGAAATCAATGACAATCTCCTAACAGGCAGAAAAAAAATTCACAAAAGAATATGAGACACTAACACAAATAAAGGATAAGAGAGATCCTGAGAACACAACTGATCCAAATCTCAGTTACACAAAGGACTTTTTAACTACCAAATGAACTGAAAGCTAGACTCAATGTCTACGATCAGCCAAGAGGGGCCCAGGTCTCGCCCTTGTGTTGCTGCAGACTGACTGCCACATCTTCAGCTGCTGCTGAATGTGCTGGAGCAATTTTCCTGGAACCCCAGATCTTTCAATGCCCACCAATGTAGTAGCAATTCTGGCAATCCCCAGATTTTCCAGAAATACAAAGTTGACACTGAAATAAAATGCTTTGTAACTATTTCTTTATCAGGAAAATCCCCAATGATATTCTAAAGGACAAAAATGAGGTAATCGTACTAATTCAGTGGCATCTTTCCTTCTCCCTCACATTCTCACTTCCAGTTAAGGGTTTCCTGAAAAATCTACAAATCCTGTAAGTTCAATGAAAAAACATAAAGGACTTTCCAGTCTATAAACCAATGTGGTTGTGGTCAGTTTATCTCCTTCTAGGCATCTTATACAGGAAGAGACATACAATATTAAAGGCAAAAGCTGAAAATTGAAACTTCAGGGAAGCAAGTTTTTGACACTACTTGCAATCAGCCTGAGCTGCTCACTGTTAAAGGATCAGTGAGGTCAACAGCTTTGGCAGACCTAAAAGGAGGATTAGCCATTCGTACAGGCACTAAGAATTTCCATGGTTCTGTCAGAAGAACCATGGAAATTCATTATCATATATAAATATAAATATATGATAAATGTTAATATCATTAGTATTTATAAAATATATTACTCCTTGTATTTCGGGTATGACACAGCCACTCGCTGCCAAGGGTTGAGAAGGAGTTCGACGGCCCTGAACACCAGAGACACTGAACTCATGGCCCAGCTTTTTCTCCTAATTCCAGTACCAGAACAAACCACCTTTCTGAAGGAAAAAACTTGTGAAGAAGTTTGTTTCTGTGAGAGTTGTACCCTGATGGGCTGTAAGAGGGCTTGGGAGTGTAAGCGACACCAACAGCAGCCAAAGGGGAAAAGGCACGTGCAAAGTACCCAAACGACTGTGTGCACTCAGACAGAGGAAGGTGACAATAAATTACCATTGACAAAGTCATTCTAACTTGCTTTCAAAAAAGGCAAGTTACAAAAGTGACAGGGAAACCTCCTCACCAAGGACACCAGAGAACCAGACTGTTGTTCACACCAAGAGACAGAGTAAGAGGCTTTCCAGAATAAACCAACAACAGACACCCCATGGGTGAACTGAATTAACATAATCTTCAAAATCCTTGGAATACATTAAAGACATCTAGGAGGTGACAAAAAGGAAAATGAAAATGAAAATCGAGCTGTAACAGAAGGAGACAAGCATTTATCACCCATATAGAACAGTAATGTGATGCCTTTCGAGTCAGGAGGAAAAGTAGAAAATACATTTTCCACAACTAGCAGCAAATGCCACCACACTGGCATGCATACAGCACAAAAAAAGGTAACTTCCATACTAAGCTGTCCAAAAAAGGGAATAAACCAAACAAACCTCATTCTTCTAACATCCAAGACCACTGACAAAATTCCCTAGACCTGCATCTGCCTGACAGTGGGGAGATTTCAGCACAAAGGCTGTCACATTCACTAACAGAAAAACAACCGCAAAAAAAAAAGAGCCATGGCAAAACAAGGCTTGTTTCTTAAGTCAGAACAGTGACATTAAATCTCCTCACTGAGGAAACACACTGCTTCTCAAATAAAATCACTTGCAATGGAATGAGACTCAAAGGGCTGGGCCCGGAGAGAAAGGTTCACACATTGTTCAGCATGACATGCACACACGCTGTCCTTGGATCTGACCCCGGTTTTGGTGTAATTGGCAATTTTGGGGGGTTCCAGCTGCTGAAGCCACCCACAAGAAGGGCCAGGAAGCCCTCTGGTCCATTCTGGGCTGGGGAGGAAATTAAATGAGAAACCCTTACATCACTTTGAGGTGATTCCCAAGTTACAGCTAAAATCATGCAAGAAAAAGTGGCATCCAGCTTAGCAAGAAATAACCAGCATGAGCAAACAAACTAAAAATGAACACCAGCAACATCAACTCCAGACACACTTCGGAGAGCCAAAGAATTCAAGGCAGGAGTCAGTTTGTCAATCTACACACCTCATTACTGATGTAAAACGTCAGTTTTTGCCAACAAATAATGGCATCTTTACTAAGGCAGAGAAAGCCCAGGAATTCACCATGAAAAATGTCCTTGCAGTACGATTTTACAGTGTTTGTGGCCTGGCCTGAAGCCCTGCTGAGTCTGCCAGCCCTTCCCTTTGGACAGAGCAGCTCCCTCTGTGCAGATCCCTGAGACAGAGGGGAGGGAGGGCAAACTTTCTATTTTTGGCCATTTACAAAGACGTTTACAAAGTACCTGATAAACACCTTCAGCATCGTGCTACAATTCACTTTATGTCTGTCACAGCTGCTGCCTGAGGCTCTGCCACAGCGCTGCTGGCTGAATCCAAACAGCCAGGGACTCCCCAGGATAGAGGGAAAGGGCAGAACCTGGCAACAGGACAGTGCTGGGTAGGTCAGAAAATGGAGGTAGGAAGAAAATCGATGACCCTGGAATTATATTCCATTACTCCATTTGAACCTAAAATCTGAGCTATGCTCTGATTTAATATATAAATATATCCTCCTACGAAATCAAATTATAGAATCATGGTCTTACAATCCCGGAGGGTTTGGGTTGGAAGGGATGTTAAAGACCAAAACCTTCCCACCATGCCAGGGGCAGGGACACCTTCCACTGTCCCAGGCTGCTCCAAGCCCCAGTGCCCAACCTGGCCTGGGACACTGCCAGGGATCCAGGGGCAGCCACAGCTGCTCTGGGCACCCTGTGCCAGGGCCTGCCCACCCTCCCAGGGAACAATTCCTTCCCAATATCCCATCCATCCCTGCCCTCTGGCACTGGGAAGCCATTCCCTTGTCCTGGCCCTCCATCCCTTTACTGTAAACAGTCTCTCTCCATCTTTTGTGCAGGCTCCCTTAAGGTATCTGATTATTATTTATACCTGAACACTCAAAAAAGATGGAAATCTACTGAAAATAAGTGCAAAATGGAATTTTATCATTGATTCCAAGACTTACAATAATCTCTTACCAGTAAGTTTGCTCACAAAAATATAAATAAAAAACACTGGCATGTATGTTAAACCCATATAAAAATGTTTCTATCTAAAAATTTAACTATTAAAATAATCTACCTATTATAGGATAGATACTTTATGCAAATAACTGCATGGATTAAATATTGAATTGAAATAATATTCAGAAGTTTCCAAATGTTTAAAAACAAGTTGCATAGAAATTTTCAATGCAATTCGCATATCTTCTCTCCAAATGCAGGCAGTATCAAACACACAGGAAATCATGCACTTTTAAAATTACCTAATTCCTAAAGATCTTTCTTCTCCAAGTCAAATAATTAGAGGCTGGCTAATCTTCAGAAACAAGAAATACTTCTAATCTTACATCCCACTACTTAGGGTAAAAACTGATAATGTTATGTACTTATATTCCTTTAGTTGTTTTTCTCAGAACAAAAGGATTTCATCATTCAATAAGGCGTATCAAAAAGCATATGGGAAGATCTGCAGTATAACACAAGATACACAAGAGGCTGAAGTGGCTGTAAGCAGTAAAAGGGAGATGCTATCTGGGGAAGGGGCAAAATAGGCAACTTACGGTGGGCTTCATCCCTTCTGATGTTAGATTAACTCAGTGTGGGGGTTCTACATCTGTATCAGTGTTTTGGAGACACTGTATAGTCAGTGGTATAGGTGGTTTGTTTTGTTTGGTTTGGTTTGTTATGTTTTGTTTTAAAAACCAAACCAAACAACAAAAAACATATCACCCTTGTAAGCTGATTCAAACCCTTGTCTGGGGTTTTTGCATGAACCAACAGGCAGAACCTGGCAGCATTATCACTTAAAGTCACTTATAAACTGTACCTTTAGATGGTGTTAACAGGAAAGTAGAAGAGGCTGGTCTATAGAATGCAGCCCCTGCACCACTCCACGTTCTACACAAGTCAGAATTTATCCTCAGTCACTGAGTTTGCACTAAAACAAAACCTTCCAAAGAGTTTGTTCCACAAATTTCCTTCCCTACAGTTACTGACTTATCAGCACAATGGAGCAGGCCCTTTATCAACTGTGTGATCACTTATAGGTTAATTATGAAGTAACCTAAAACGAAATCCTTTTAATTTCTTCGCATACAAGACACTTTCCTTTTTTGCTCAGCAAAGATTTATGAACTATTGCAAGAAAAATCATTATTATAGTAATTAGGAATCCTCTATGGATTAAAATCTCTGGAACACCCTGTAATCCTTTTGCGAGCTAAACAAGTTCTCATTGTGTTGCATTTGTATTTTGACTCTTAGGCAGGAAGAGAAACCCTTAATCCCCTTGTGCCCCAGGGATCCATCCTTGTATCCTGATACTTAGAATGGGCTCAATCTGCCTAAGCATTTTAAAATGTATTAGGGAATAAAGTAATCTGATCCTGAATCCAGACGTCTCTTCACTGTTATTTGCAGTCAGCACTGGCGGGATAAATCCACACACATCCTTCACCAAAGAACATCCAGGGACAGTGCTCTTGCCTGTCCCCAGACACGATTACACTGAATTTGTGTAGAGGTCCTTGGATCGCCGGTGAGTCCCCTCACAACATACATTTCCCATTCTCTGCTCCAAACGTGCAACTCTTCCTCAGGTCAGTTTTCCCATTGTATGACAAGAGGCAGAGTCTGTTAAGAGAAACTTCAGTGTGGTTCAATAGTTGAAAGCATCTTTTAGAATTTATTTTATGCCATAGACTGTATGGCAATGCTTCACACATAGAGATGGTGACAGCTTTATTTACACCAACCAGTATCCAAGCTTCTTCCTGGGACAGCCTCCTCCCTGGGACAGCTGGGGGGTTCTGTTCACAAACTGTTACCTACAGAGTAGACTTGGAATTTAAGTTTAACTTGAATGGTTAACTCAAATTCAGGTACAGGCCATGAGAAGTCACTGTGTAGATGAAGCCAGTACTTAATTTTAGAAGCTTAAGAGCACATCCCAACAGAGGCCAAATGCAATCCAGCTCCATGGAAGCCTGCCCAAGGACAGAGCAGCCAGAAACCCAGTGATTCCCTGGATTTCTGCATCTCTTACATTGTGGGAAGGGGCTTTTCATACGCACCCACCCTCTTCAGACTGCTGGACCTTTTGGCTTTAGGTGTGGTCACATCACAACCCTCTGGGAAAGGGTGGGAAGAGCAAAGATCAGCCTGGTTGTCCCAACAGACCCTATATTAGATGAAGAATAAAAGCAGGGGAATTTCAGCTTCTAGCAGGAAATGTGATTACAGCATCACACCTAATAATCATCCTTGCTGTTGGAAAACTCTCAAAAGAAGCAGCTTTCCTAGGATTTCTCAGTCAGGTCATTTCCCAGTGTCCCTGTGCATGATCATACAGGAATAAAAACATCTTCTGACCATTTCATTTTGTTCCACTGTCTTTTCAGCATTTAGAGAAGATGCAAACAAAATGACATTTAACTACCTCCTATGAAGGAGGCATTTTTGTTCTCAGCTCCCAAAATGCTGGCACCGGTAAGACTGACCCAGGAAGTCTGGGCAGCACTGGCCGTGTGTCTGTTCAGTGGCACCATGCTGCATCCTGGTTGAACACTACAAAAAGTGTGTCAGTGAAACAGCTTCAGAAAGACCCCTCCTGGGCCCCAGTCTCAGTGTCTGATACACGTGGTGGGTTTTTCTGGCTCTCAGCTGAAGCCATACATATGTATCTGGGGACAGAATTTAAGAGCAACAGCAGATCAAAAGAACAGGTTTGAGACGCTTCCTGGGAAGTGATACAAAAGGGAGAGTAAAACAAACCAAACATCATCAGCTGGATACCTTTCTTTATGTGGTGTAAATGCAGAGCAATTCCCAAACCGATGTGTGGAAAGGGAGGCTTGAGGGCTGCAAAGGAAGCTCCTTGAATAAGAAGTGCTTAACAGAAACGACAGGAAATGCCCGAGCACATTAAACAATGTTCAGGAGTATAAAGGACAAGAAGAACCTTAATAAAAACAGATTCACATGGGTATAAAGTAATTGTACTAGGGAGGTGAATGAGTAGAATACTCAGTGTCTGCAAACAAGCCACGGCCACATCAGAAAAGCATTTAACTCTTCCCACCTGAAAGAATCACCCCTGCAAACACCGTGGATGAAACACCTGCAACCAAGAGGAAGGACCTGAAACACTTCACCCCCCACCCACCAGGGTTTCTCACACGCCTTCCCCCCACACCAGGCTGATTCACCCCAGCAGAACTGTCTCCTAAAAGCGTAATAGGGAGCCATGATCTCCCAGCCTCCTTCTTAGGTTTCCCAGGGACGAGCCTCCTTTATTGGTGAGTGACATGTAAATGTAGGAAAATGGTTTTATAAAATACAGGAGATGCACCAAAACAAATGGTTGAGGTGTCTATTACATAAAATGATAGAGTACTGCTTAATAATTAATAACTAACAGCAATAGTTAATGGTGGCTCAAGTCACATCTATAATTTTTGCTCTTATTCCAGTCAGACACTAACTTTAAGTGTACTACACTTAAAAAAACCCTAACAGCCATTTACATTTTGCCCTGTCACTAATCAATCCCATTTAACCTAAAAAGGCTTTGGAGAATGCTATCATTTGCCTGTGATGGAGTGGTCAGCCATCTGAACAGAATCCATTAACAATCTGATGAAACACAAAAGGCTGCAAGTGCTCCTCAGCCATCACTCTGAACTGTGCAGCAAGATGTAAAACAGATCCAGCAGCAGCAACACCCTGGCAGGAACAAGAGCTTAATGAAAATACAAACTCTGCACTAAGTACTACAATGAATAATCCAGAATTACAAAGTATGACAAACATAGAGTGTAAAAAACATGTTCAACATCCACTTCAACCCTCTGCTTTGGTGATGTGTGACTTTCCGTATTAAGGAGAACTAATAACTAATACAGTAGTCATGTCACACCGGGATTCCATGAAAATTTTCATTGTAAATGGAAAGGGCCCCAAAACATAATAACCAAAGAGCAATTAAAGCTACTTGATTAACTTGTTTTCCATTTACAACCGCAATTTGTCTCAGAAGCTTAGGGATGTAACACATGTGCTCTTGGAAGTTTTATTCCTGGAGAAAGTTTTTAGTTAGGCTGTTGCCTCCTTCTGTGGTTTTGAGGGTGAATTTCTCGACAAGAGTTTTCCAGCTCCCTGGTAATGTGCTAAAACCCTTTGCTTCCTCTCCTCTCCATCTCTTGCCTCTGCTCCTTGTCCACTCTCCCTTTTCTCTCTGACACCTCCTGTATTGTCTCTCAAACACACTGAGCATCAGGCCAGGACACAGTGACCACAACGTTCTAGGATCAGGGATAAGGCAGAGGGTAGCCAAGTGCCAGCCAGAAAACACCAGTTCAGCCCTGGGTCATGGCCAGGAGGGAAGGCCAGGCTGGACCATGGCACCAGCAGAGTAACCAAGAGAAATACAACAGAACTTCACAGCAGTGAAATGATGCACCAGTTTCTGGTTTATTCAGGGCTTGGATTGGAGTGAAAAAATAGATGCTTCTGATCCTTCTTCACCTTCCAATTTTAATGCTGTCATAGCCACCAGAGTACAATATAAGAGTTGTGTGCAGTAGAATAGACATGTCTCATGTTTCCAGACGAACAGCCAAATGTATTCTTCCATGTAAATCTCACATGTCTGTCAAAAATATAAGCCCACAAATCAAATATTTACAGTTATTCTCCTCTCCCTGCGTTTCGTCTGTGTACAGGAATTCTCATGAGGCTGTTATGCAGCACCAGGGGGTTTTGTACCTGGTGTACACAATCTTTGGTGTGGCACAAACAACAAACGTCCCTGAATTTCTGCAAGGCGCTCAATGCCACCAGATTAATGCCACCAGCAGATGGAACACCTGCTGTCGGGTTTGACTGGACTCTGCTTCCCTCTTAAAATACACTCTCTGGGTGCCCGGATGGCCAAACCACAGCTTGAGGCACTTCCTTAAAAATCAGGTTCTTTACACTGAGTTCTTTGAAATGGCTGAGGAGGTTCCCTGCTCCATTAACCCCAAATTCAGAGGGACAGTGCAGTGGCTGCACCCCAGCTGGGCCACTCCACCAGCACAGGAACCAGCACAGCAGTGGTCTGACCAGCATGAAACGAGTACATCTAAAAGTTTCCCAGTCTCTCAAGACAGACAGACAGATACTGATTTAAAAAAATACCACACAACACAGCCTTACCCACCTGAAAAGCACAAAATGATTTTCAGTCATGCCTTCCAAAACAAACAATATTTTATTTCCACCTTTCCTCAAGAGGTACAGTAAGTCCACACAAACATGCAGATACAAATAAAAGAACTCCTCTTTGCTCACCTCAGCATTCAAACTGCCATATCAAAAGCAGGCTGGAACTTGCTACACTGGCCATAGATCAGAACTTTTCAAATTTTTTGGTGAGAACACTGTGAAATGTTTTCCACGGCCACTCTTCACAAGCCACTCGCTAGCATCATCAAGTTTCCATAAAAATAACAAGAAATTGTTCTCCCCTGAGACACAGCTTTGAATTGCTTTGTACTGCCTCGATGACGTCCTCTGGAAATGATTGTCTTTAGTGGTTAGAATAATATAGCAGGGGTGTTCAATATGGGTGCCAAAATGTAGACAATCAAGTAATCAGCCTTATTTTTCAAAAGGCTATGTACCAACAGCTCATTTTGAAGTTACTCCTGAAAAATGTGGCAATTTCAGGTCATAGCAATAAAAAAAATGTCAGTTTACTCCCATGGAAACAGAATAGGTCTTTATTTAACTATGTGTATTTTAACATTGTGACTGAACATTGTTATCTGTGGCTGAATATTGTTATCCCCTGGCAAAAAAAGTACTTAAAGCACTATTAAATGTATTTTCCAGAAGTTTTTCTTTTTTAACAGGCACTTTAAAGAGCATGCAGTCATTTTAAAGTGTGTCAACTACGCAATCAGTAGTACTCAACAGGGGGCTTTCTAATTTTAATTTACTTAAAAGGGCAGTTTGCCTCTTCTTTACAGATGAGGTATATGTATTTTTCATTTCGCTTGTACCAAAATGACTTTCTAGTGTTGGAATCCAGAATGCAGAGAGTATCTCTCTGCCTGTTTTGAAGGATTCTACCCCCCTGGACAACACTGTCTTTGACCTTCGCCCATGGAGAAAATTACCTACCCTTTGGGAAGAGTTAGAATCTACACTGGTGTGAACTAGATGATAGAATGTTATGTAAGATTATCACAAGGTGAAAATTTAGGGTCTTTGGGCTTGTTAATATAGTAAATAGATAAAAAGTAAGAAACTTCAAAATGGAGGATTGTTGTTGTTCTCCAGGCCTTCTGTTCCTTCTTCTATTCCTCCATATTCTGCAGTAGAAGTAGTTTAAGGTGATTGGATGAAAAATTCCACAGTTCCGGTGTACGTGTCAAAGTGATTTATTGAACATTGGTGGAAATGTGAAAATAGCTTTCATTTTACGTTTTAATTGGATAATTTACCTTTAAAAAGACTGTCTAATCTTGATAGTGCGGACTTCTCCTGCATTCTCTGTTCTGTGCTGTGTCTGGGTCACGCTAGTGACTCTGTTTCTCTGATAAGACTTAATAAACAACTATCTGAAAGCAGAGATATTTTGAAGTTCCCGTTCGCCTCCTGAATTCCTGGCAAAGACGCTAAAAACTCTCCCCCATCAGGGGAGACATTAATTAAGGCACGGAATGTGTCACTCCAGCTCCTTCATGTCTTTACTTCCACAAGTCCTACTGCACCAGCCTAGTATCAAGCAAGAACCACAGTTGCCTCTCGACCATTTAAAAGCCACAAGGTTACAGCAGTGCATGTAACCCACAGTCACCACAGCTGGCACACAGGATCCTCTCAGCTGCACAGGACCTTGGCAAGAGAACGTGCAGAGAGCGTTTGAAACAGGCTGATAAATTGTCTGCACAACCCTGTAGGAATGACACATGGACAAGGACTTCGCTTATCAGATGGAAAAAGCAAAGCCGTTTATTGCGCAGTCAGAATTCCCTAAATCCCAGCACCCAACACGATATCACATCCTAGAAACAGGGAAGATGTTCCCCACAGTGTCCCCCGATCACCTGGGGCATTGCACAGATTTTACCTATGATGGTAACAGGCAAACAATGCCCTATAAGGCCCCAAACTGCAATGAACACTTCTCACAGGCCCAGTCTGTCCATAAACACACAATCCTCTCTCAGTCCGTCCCCGGTGACCTGGATGCACTCCCAGGGTCACCTCCGGGCCCAGGACAGAGCCCCTCTCTCTGATCCTCAGGGCCCATCTCTCTTCCAGCACATAGTGCACTTCAACACAACCCCACTTCCACTTAATCTCATCTTCTGCTTTTCCAAACAGATTATCAATGGTTCGATACCGTCCAAATCTACTGAGGGGATTTGTTGAAAGAATGAGGGTGGCAGTACAGCCCAAGAAAATAACAAATATTCAATTAACCCCAACTGTCCAAGACAGAGGATATAAAGTATGTATGGCACTTGGATGCCTTCACAGCTCCCCCTGCCAGTGCACCAGTCGTTCTCTGACACTGCAGGACTCCAAGATCTTGTGCCTACATATCCTACTCGTAAGACAGAAAGCAGCCTCTCAGTCTCAGAATCCTGCCAGCACAGGTTATGACACAGAATTGTGTAAAACAATATAATTTGGCAATAAAATACTACCCATTAATTTCCTTCCAGAGACAGAATTCCGTGTACTAAGGTACAACCAGAGGAATAAATCTTCAGAGCTGTTTAAGATAAAATAATTAAAAGTCTTTAGGTATCTCTGCCAGATTCCTCAGTCTCATTAATCCACAGGCAATATAAATTTGAAAATAAGCTTCCTCTGATAATTTTTGCAATTGTGTGTGCTGCAGATCATGTGAATCATTCAGAGCTTTACAAGCCACAGTGAGAGACAGACACATAGAGACAAGAGTCCAAAAGCACATCATCTGCTGGTGGCCCAGGTGACTCTGCTTCACCTGCCAGCTTTATCCCAGACCCAGCAGGGCTTACCCAGCTGGCTCTGATCCTTCAACTGCCCCCTCATCTCAGAGAGATAAGGCTCCCAAAGGCCGTGTGTTTTCCTAGGCTCCTCCCAAGAACAAAGTGGGAAGGCAGACTGCGGATGTGGGGGGAGATGGAAACATCCATCAAGCTTCAGCTTCTTACCCAGCACAGATCTTTGGTGAGGAAGGGGGACAGAGAGGCCACTGGGAATTATCTTCCTGCTTTAATACCTCCTCTGAAAGGTTCTGCCTGAGCTGCTTCTAAAGAGTCACTCAGAGGATGAGGGAGAAAAGAAAAAGGCATTGACTGGGAAGGCACCAGTGCAAGATTCCCTGTGTGATTTTAAACTGGGAGCTGGGTTATATGGAAAATAAGGCTCCTTTAGAGAAAGTGGGGCTCTGCCAGAGGAATACCTAAGACAAGCATGTCCCCAGGCCTGCTAGGACATGCCATGAAACACTGCCATTCTGGAACATGAGGGAATTTTCAAAGAGCCCAGCAGAAACAGACTTTCTACAGTGGCTAGCCTGGCTGTTATTCTCTCTAGCAGCAGAGCCAGCCAAATTAACATTGCTAGCGACGTGTTCCTCAGAAGAAGCACCTGGCTCAGAGTATTTTGCTATTTGAAATATATATGGGCTTCACTAAGTTTTTAGTGAACATATTTAGGCCAACTCTTGAGACAAGCTGAATATTTTTGCCCAGGAACTGCAATTAAAATTCAATCCATGTGGTTGATGGACGTGCTATCCATTTCTGCTCCTTGATGACTGACGGAGCTCCTGAAGAAACCTACCAGTCAGGCAGACAAAGAGGTTTGGAAAATGGTAGTACCTTCTTTGGTTTCAGCCCAGCCACTGATGTTCAGAATTTATGGCTTGGAGGTTTTCCTTCAGCTCCAACACTAACATAAGCCAAGCAGGCATTTGTTGGCTGTTGCCATAGTGACAGCAGGCAGGGAAGGTTCCGACAGCTCAGTGCTTGGCACAGCGTCGCCTCTTTAGCTTGCTAACAAATGTCTGATTACACATTCATGTTCCCCCAGACATCCAATCCATATGGATGACTGACTTCATAAACACTTGACCCAAATCCTGCTTCGTTACGTGGGTGAGGTAAGAGTGAGATGGTGGGGAAGGACCTGTCACAGCACAGCTTTGCTGCTACCAGGCACGGATCTTATTTGGAAACTAAATGAACAGCAGCCATGGGATCAAGCTCTTCTATCTGCATGTACTACTCGAGTGACATGTGTCTTAGAGTCTTCATGACATTCACAGCCAGCCACAAAAGGGTGCTGAAATCACCACAGATCGCAGGGAAAATATCTTTTGGAAAGAGTCATAACTTTTTCCTTGACTTTCAGCGGGGTCTCTGTCCCTCACTGATCCCCTGCTCCACAAGAGATGAAGCTCTTTCTCTCCTGGAGATGCCAGAACAGGTGCTGCTTCTCCACCTTGAACAGTTCAGATAAAGGGATCCTCCTCATCCTCTCCCTGTTTACTCTCACGCAAATCCTCCCACTGTCCCTCTGAGGATTACACACCCATCTCCTGCCCCATCCCTGTGCACTGCTGCAGGGTTCTGTGGGAGAGGGACACAAGCTTTGGCCAGGGAAGTGGAATGCCAAGTACAAATGTTGTCCCTCCCTGCCTCCCAGGCTGGAATGAGGTTGCCATGCAGGTACTTCCGAGGAAGGCACGTTTGTGTGCTGGAAACTGGGGTTTCAGCTGGGGCACAGCGAGAACTCGTGGCACTGTGGGAAAGGATCAGGGGCAGCAGCGCCGAGGGAGCACAAAACACCTTCTGGAGATACTAAAATTGGTGCCTCATGACTTCAGAGATTGGTGGTGGTGGGTTTTTTGTTCCTTTGTTTTAGGATTTCACGTTTGTGATGTGTCGCTGCTGTTGCACGAACGGCGAGAAGAACATTAGAGAGGAAGGAGTCCAGGAGAAATTTCTCTTTTATTAATAATTAAATCAGTCCTTGTATACCTTGGTTCGCAATAGAGGAATGACACAATTGGTTCACAGCTCAGCCACCCACCTAAGTGATTGGCCGAACGGTGTAACACTTACTTCAAAATATTTTTTCTCAATGAACCAAAACATTCTCCACAAACAACATGCAGCTGTGAAATAGTTTACAAAATAACAAACTGTTTCTCAGCTGGTCTGCACAAGAAAGCAATGTTCTCACAGAATACTGAGAAAAAGCTGAAGAATTTCTCGGCTTTTAACTTTTTAGCACCTACAGTGATGTACTACCCTGTGCTGGGAGGGTTTCCTCTGGCCAGCTGCGGTGTGATTAAAAGAGGGCTCCAGGGAGCGCGGCGACCCGGCGCGGGCACGGCAGTTCACGCAGGCAGGGCAAGCAGGCGGGGTTGCAGGTATCCTCCTGCTAGTGCAGTTTTTAGTCTGTTTTTGTGTTCAGATTTGGTTGGTGGGGTTTTGGGGTTTTTTTTTCAGCAATGGTCTTTACATGACCAAAAGCTACAGCTAGTGAAAGTGTACCCAGGCAAACAGAACCCTCCAAGGACACGTCTGTCCAGACCCCTTCCTGTGAGGAGTGTTTGAGCCTGTCAGTAGCACCAGGGGATGCTGTAAAAGACGCCTGCCTGAGGTGTGAGCAGGTGAACGATCTCCTTTCCCTGCTGGCCGAGCTTAAGGAGGAAGTAGAAAGACTAAGGAGCATTAGAGAAAGTGAAAGGGAAACAGACTGGTGGAATTCCACCCTTCCATCCCTGAGAGAAGCCCCCCAGGAGTTGGAGGACTCCAAGGCCTCCTACCATCAGGCAATGGGAGGACACCTGGTGGATGAATGGGAATGGAAATGGGCTCCTACTCGGGGAGTTAGACCCGCTGTGTGCAAATAGAGATGGGCTGGTGGGAGATGTGGTGGTTGGAGGCCGTCTGGGGCACAGTGACCATGAAATTATAGAGTTTTCAATATATTTGGTGAAATAAGGAAGGGCATCAATAAAACTTCCACACTAGACTTCCGGAGGGCAGACTTTCGTCTGTTCAGGAGACTTATTTGGAGAGT